>RDPX01000315.1:34997-88407 GCA_003991215.1 Morbakka virulenta
CTCTCTCTCCATATCATTCACCTATCTACCTATCTAGGCACATGTCTACCTACCTTCCTTCCTATCTATCTATCTACCTATCTATCTTTCTCCTCTCCAAAAGTTCAAAAGTACTTTTTCACTGCTAATTTTACATAATTAAAGTACCTTTGCGCAATTTCTTCCAATTGGCAGACCATATGTTCCTATCTGCAGAAGTTAAGACACCAATAGGGTTAGGATCCGCATCAGGTGAGGCTTGAATAATTTGTTCTAGCTGGTGTATTAATTCCTCCTCGTTTAATTTCTTTATGGTTCCATGATGGTAGACATCCAAAGAAAAGAACTAAAAAATAATTAGCCAGCAAGATTAGAATTTCAAACCATGCAAGTACCAATTTTAAGTATTTCGAAATAATTTCTAAACATGTTAGATAAATACCCAACGTTTATTTCTCTGATTTCTTTATTTACTAACTACATTGATAAAGTCCCAAAATGTTGAGCTATCCAATATCACATTGTTCTTCAGAGGTATTTGAAGATGTTGGAAACTAAAGGTAAGCTCAAACATGTCATTAATGGAGTATATTTATCTAACATCTCGCTAAGGGAAGATGATATTGTCTGATTTGGTCATGTGCTTGACTTTAAGGCAATGTAACTAGGCTCCAGGCCTTTCAGAAACTCTATCAAATAAAAAAATTGGTTTTGACAATCATACAATTATTCAGTGGTCCTAGTCAGATGGAGTGAGGCAATTGCCAGGATCACATAACATCAGATGTGTTGAAAATGGTAATTTTGTAACTGCTAAGAATCCCAGTAAATGTTCACTGCCCAGAATATCATTTCTTACTTGCACTTTTACTTTCTCTCTGGATCATCATCATCATCATGGATACTCCTACAAAATTTCCCTATTACAGGCAACAACTTTTAAAAATCCTATACAACATTCTCAAGTCATCAGTAAATGCCAAAAGATATTCAAGCAAGCATTCAGAGCTGTGGTAATTATACTACATCATGCAACAATATTATAATTTTATGGATGAGTCATTTTCACAAGGTGTGACATTTGGTCTCGAATAGAAATCAAGCTAAAATAGTTAATACACTCCAGATGCATTGCCACACCAAGCTACCTTACAATCCTCAACGAATGGCATTGATGTATGTCTCTTTAAATCAGTTCCCAACCCCAGCAAACTACATCTATCACATTAGTCTTTTTGAAAATGATTTAAAAATTTACTTCGGGGCTTAATTACAACATATTGGTTTATGAGTTAGACGACAAAAACTGTATTGTAAACGAAGTAGGCAACTGAACAAAACTGTACATAAATACTTAAATACCAGTGCACCTGTTCCTAACAAAAATCACTGTAGTTTTTCAATTTAATTTATATACAAAGCTGAAATTATAATTTCTTTGATTTGAAGTTGTAAAGTGTAACTGAAATTCGCAATAGGAAATCCTTTCCACTTTAAATGTAAATTAAAAGTTGCCTCACAGCACCTGCCGAATGTCACTACAGTATTACAAGTTAATTATTTTTTCACAAGAGTAAAGAGCTATTTAAATGCTTCTGAGTTTTTCTATACCCCTACGGCAAAAATTATGATTTTGCAACCCTTTCATGAATTAGATCTAGCAACGATATACTCTTGGCCACCTCTTGTTCCTGTATACATCTGCAACTATGCAAATAAATATAGCACAGAGTAACAATCCTAAAACCCCCCAATAACAGCTAATAGGTCATTACTTATAACCCTAAAATTAAAAACTTGTGTAATGCTGATATATTACTTATCCGTCTAGGTGCATAGGAGATAACGCAAGCAGATCCGATGGGCATAATGCATCGAAATGAATCAAAGAAAAAGGGTACAATGTGACCAAATGAATCAAAGAAAAAGGGTACAAAGTGTTGAAATGAATCAAACAAAGAAGGGTACTATGTTTTCAAATGAATCAAACAAAGAAAGGTACTATGTTTTTAAATGAATCAAACAAGAAGGGTACATTGCGTGGAAATGAATCGGGGAAAAGGGCACCAGTCAGTGACACTATCAGAATAAAACTCCGCCAGATCAATGACAATCTGAAACGTGTTTCTTTGTTAAAGTGAGGCGGACAGAAGGCGAGTTTTAAAGTAGGAAACTGACAGTCTTAAGGCCAGGGACAAAACTATTTGGAGTTAAAACCACGGCCTGGATTCAGAAGAATTCGATTCGATCAGAAGGATATTGCGTTAAAAGTTGGTACACTGACACCTTCCTAATTCTATTGAATTGTCTGTTATTTACCTGCTCAACTAAAGAGATGTTTTACCATTTGTAAATTGGTAGGTCAACTTTTACATGTTGAATTTTGATTGATACTTTTGATGAATATTGAGTTGGTCATGGAAATATTAACCAAACTCTACCTTGGGTATAAAAGGTTTATTTTGTGGCATACATACGTGATGATTATGCATAACAATGATATGTCTGGATTCCTCCTTTGGCGTTATAATATTGTAATCGCCACTCTTGTTAGGAATTCGACAAGTTGATATGACCTTCTTGTATTGAACCATCGACATTGGATCTTTTCCTTGCATGTCTACCGGTACGCTACGACTAAAAACATGAAATCATTTCAGAAATGTGAAAAATACAAGAAAGTTATGATGCCTAACAATGCAGGGGAAAAATTCCAATGCTTTTCTGTATGGCTTAAAAACTGATGGTGATGAATGCCACAGAGAACGAAAATTTGAAACTCATTTAAGTATGTCAGCGCAGACGAATATTTATGGGTGATGACGATCAATGATAACAAAAAATTTGGGGCGAAAGTCAAAAGTGGATGTTGCATTGTACCCACTCTAAACAACATCACGATAAAAACATGAAAAGTTAACATAAAAAACTAAACAAAAAATATTTCTATGCCTATGATATTGATAAAAAACTGCATAAATGCTACAAAGTATAATATATCATATTTTCTATCAGACGCTATACTATCACTTTAATATCAACAAGCCATACCCCTGCTGCAAACAACGAATGTCTTCTTACCTGCATCAAGCAAATCATCAATATTATCCATTCAACCAGTTTATCTTAGTCTCTCTTTCAATCTTACTGGTTTTTCTCGTTAAAATGGTTAGAAAGAGGTTGGAGTTTTTCGTTCATGGAGATCATATTTTGTAATTTGTCACCTCTGCGTATGAGATTGTATCTTTTGCCAGTACTTTATCATACTTAAGAAATCCCTGAACCATACATTTTTTTGTCGGGATTACTAGTTACGTTGTCTTACATTCACATCTGACATACCTTTACTTCTTTCTCATCAGTCTTCTTGGGAATCCAATTTTCACGGCCACAGGTTCCCATGCATCAGATCATTGCGCCAAAAGACTCTTACGTGCCTATGTCTGGCCCTTTTCTGGCCTTTGTCTCCCTCTATCTTTCTGCCTTTCTGCCTTTCTGTCTGTCTGTTTGTCTCTCTGTCTCTCTCTGTTTGTCTCTCTGTCTCTCTCTCTGTCTCTCTCTCTGTCTCTATCTCTGTCTCTCTCTCTGTCTCTGTCTCTCTGTCTGTCTGTCTGTCTGTCTCTCTCNGAATCCAATTTTCACGGCCACAGGTTCCCATGCATCAGATCATTGCGCCAAAAGACTCTTACGTGCCTATGTCTGGCCCTTTTCTGGCCTTTGTCTCCCTCTATCTTTCTGCCTTTCTGCCTTTCTGTCTGTCTGTTTGTCTCTCTGTCTCTCTCTGTTTGTCTCTCTGTCTCTCTCTCTGTCTCTCTCTCTGTCTCTATCTCTGTCTCTCTCTCTGTCTCTGTCTCTCTGTCTGTCTGTCTGTCTGTCTCTCTCTCTCTCTCTCTCTCTCACACACACACACACACTCACACACAACTAAACATACACAAGCACACATTCACAAAAACAGACCTTACTTCAAGTTTTCTAACCATCTGAACTACCTGAAATAAAGTAATTGCATAACAGTATCACCTACTTTTTACATGTAAAGTTATCAAATACCCTCGACACAAAATCCATGCTTTGCTCTAACGTCCCTCCATTAAATAGCTTTGTTAATAAATCTGCTTACCTATCAATCATGGTCTTGAAATTTAATACACTTCTAATAAGCCGAGCTGCAAATCTACGGGCAAAAAAAAACCAAAAAAAAGTTAGATATTTGGCGGTCTGCATAGGTGATATGCCTAACGTAAAGTATCTGACTGATTTCGTGCTAACGTGGCTCAGCTATTGCTATATTTTTATTGTCTCTGTGACACTGCTGAGATAATTTAGACTGAGAACTTTTCTGCAGTCTGCAGGCAGCATCTCTACGCGACACGGTTTTGTGGATCAACCGTGTCCATCTTCTATGACTTTCTATCTTCTGTCACTGTCTGGATCCATGTCTTCTTTGGCCGACCAGCTTTCTTGCGGTTACTGACCTCTACTTTTGTAATGTTATTTATCCAGGAATTGCTTTTTTCAAGATGGTCAAACCAACGTAACCATTTCGCTCTTAGGAGCTCGTCAAGCATCGGGAGGTGAAGTTCTCTCAGTAAGGGGTCTGATCTAATGTACATTAGCTTGTCTGGGTTTGACGTTTCACATCCATCTGATCATAGCCCTGTCATTGCGCTGTAGACGTGCAAGGAAGGCCTGGGTGAGGGCCCATTATTCACTACCATACAAGAGCACACTCATGACACAGCTGCTATATACTCTACCCCTGGTAGCAATGCTCATAACTTCTTCTAAAAGGACTTCACTCTGAGTGTTGAACTAAGTTCGCTGCTACCCGCAGCACTCAACATACCCCCCAAATAAACAGAAAGAGTCTACTACTTCCAGTGTGTTGCCATCAACTATCACCTCATTGTATGAGTTGATAGTTGATGGTGATAGGTACCCTGTAAGGAACTTTCTGGACAAGGCCTCAAGCACAATGATGAACAATAGGGGACTGAGAACTGAACGTTGAATCAAAAATGAAGAAGTGCCTCATTATTCCTCGGGCCCCCTGTGACAACTGTATACAGAGAAGAGGGAATGTAGAATAATTGTCCATTTTGTTTTGAGACTCATCTATTCTACAATAATTCTTAATAGGATACGTATGTTCCTATCATAACAAATCGTATTTTCTAAGATACCGTTAGGTTACAATAACACTTAACGTTGTCACGTCGACTTTGGGCGCCTGAGTTTATGAAATTACATAAACACAAAAAACCTTTTCTTAAGAAAGTGTCTCTTTGCATTACTATCTATATTATTAAAAACTTCAGTAACTTCGTTTATTCTCTTGTGCTTGTCTTGGTAGTGGCTCGTGCAATGAGGGCATTGGAGCTGCACATTACAAAAGATAAGAACAAACTGACAAAGCAAATATTCCATCATCCTGTACTTGCTCTAGTCCCCCATGTGAGGAAAAAAGCCAATCAATTTCTCTGTAAAGCTCTGTTATAATGCCGTCTGCACTATTTTGATTAGTGAAATACATTCACATATCACGTCACCTAAGGGTATTTCCAATTAGCCAGTCAATGATCCGAAGGAGATCATTAGCATTTTGTTTAGTGGCTCAATAGATGGGGAAAAGGCAAAGTAAAGGGAAAGCAGCCAATCCCAACTAAGGAAAATCAAAATCGAATGTTGACTGTTCCTAATATAGATACATACCTTAATTGATCTTTTGGGGTTTTAAATTCTAACTTTGGAAACATAAATCCAGGAGAAGAATTGATAACTACAGGTGCTTTGAAGTTAAGATATGCACAATCATCCCACCACTCTGCTAGCCAATTCTCAGTGCCTTTAGCTTTTTCGATTAGCTTTGACTGAAGGAGATGCCCGATGCCATCAGCCTTTTGGAAATCCCTTACACACTCTGTGGTCCTAAACGTGTCAATGCAGTATGAAGAAAGCAAAAACATTACTATAGTGCTGGATAATAACAACAAACTAATTAGCTTGAGAATATAATTAATTCTTACTACAATATAATGAAGATCCAGAGAGAAGCACATGTTAGTACAAGAAACAACCAACGAAAAAGGAATTCAAATTTAAACATTCATCGAATATTTATTAAAACATAATATTTCGCGGCATTAACATACCACTTTTTCAAACCGACCAGCTTTGATTATAAATATAAATATATAAGTGTAATATAAATATATGTTTATATATATAAAATGTGATTTTATGTGGTGAAAGTTTCAGCTAACTTCATAAAACAAGATAAAAAACTTCACCATCATCTCTTGCAGCAAACAGACCTAACATTTTATAACTTGATAAAAACTAGTTTTCATATGAAAGTTAAAGTCAATGAACATCCGATATTTATGATATAAAAATAATACACATAATATATTGTAATACGTAAGTCAAAACTTGAATCATCAACAAACACCTGAAAAGCAGGTTCTGTTGGATAGATCAGACAGAAAAGCAGTGATATCAAAATTCTACCAATATACCAAAAACATTAATTTCATAACCCATCCAGACCTTATCTTAATACCTCGGCCCTCAATATCACAAATTGGCAACCAAAAATTAATCATTGATCGATTTTACTAACAACAACAACAACAAAAGGTACTGCGCAAGCGCAATGACGTACGTTTGCCACTAAAGAACCAGGACCGTTTTTTTTTATTTCATTTTTTATTTTTGTTTTTCTTGATTATATATTTTTTTTCTTGAGAAATTTTTTGTCTGGTGCACTCGTCTTTTGGGAAACATCTTTTTCTCTCTTTCCCATCTTTTTGAATTGTTTATTAAAAAGATATTCATAGCTTTTCTTTTTAAAGAATCACAGGTTGTACGATCAGGCATTTCCAAATTTATTTTTCAAGAAGGGGTCTTGAGGTCCCATAGCCGTAAATATTTTAAAATGGAAGGTAGTCTTATATTGGACAAACAAGGAATGTTGATTATTATTGTCATTCTTCAAATCCTATCACATGTATCTTACAGGGTAAGATACATGTGTCTTCATGTGTCACATGTATCTTACAGGGTAAGATACATGTGTCCACTTCTTTACGTTTCCTTGAGTTTCAGTCCGTTTAAATGCCTGGGTGTCTGTTTGGACTAAACGTTCCAGTTGACTTATATAAACGCTATAATTTTTAAAAACAATTTGCATGGCCCTATAATTGTGGTCTATCCAACGTGCTTCACATGCCTTTGTTAGCTTAGGAATGGTTTTTTCGTAAACTTCACTAAGTTCTTTGAGCTCTCTGTACCGCTTAGGGCTTTTTTGATAAAGGTAATACAGCTTGGTCAATATATCATCAATCTTTCCAAATGGTGATGCATCGAATGCATCTTTTAAGGAAAGTTCTATTCGGTTTGTTAAAACAATGAACTAGCTCTAACCAAGGTGCAGTTTCCTTTACAATTTTTCCTAAACCACGATGTTGACCCATGTTAACGGTTGCTCCATCTGCGTTAAGTCCTACAATTTTAGTAGAAAACTGAGTAATTCCAAATCTTTTAAAAGCTGTTTGAATGCTTTCGTGTACGCCGGCAGAATCGGCGTTTGAAACACTTTCCACAATGAAATATCGAACTATCGCAACTCCATCATTTAAAAACAGAATAAAAATGGCTTCTTGCTCCGTCACGCTGGAGTCTGTACTGCCGTCAACTAAAACAGAATAAGAATTTATTTTACCCAATTCTTTTTTCAAATATTCAATTGAATATGAATTCATGTAATCACCGAAAGTAGCACCGGCATCGTCTGTTGCATACCAATGTTTACCCTTTTTAGTGGCTAACTCTGGTACACCATTTTTTGCTTGCAAATAATCCAAAAGTTTTGGGTAATTAGTAAAAGGCTCCTCAATTTTAATAATGTGATAGACTGTATTTATCTTCACTTTTAAGCAAGCTCAATCAAATTCAGATAAATTTAAAAAACGTCTCGCTCATGGTGATTTCATCATGACAATCTAAGTTTCAGCCCCAAGCGGACTCTTTTTTGTTAAATCAACAGCTCGTTTATGTTGTTCACTTTTCGTATGTTTTGGTACGCTATTTTTTTATACATTATCAATGCCACGTATCCAGTTTAAAGAAAAGTTTGTAAATGTCTTAAATTTGTTTTCCCATTTTGTATATTCTAAGCAACGAAGTCGGCAAACTTTTCCATCCTTTGTATCATATGAAAAACGTATACTGTACTCATTTTCCCACTTCTTAACTGTTTTTATTGTCGAAACCTTTTCTTTTTTGCAATCTGCCATATCTAAACAAAATATTTTTACGAATTGACCAAGAAATAAATTTCAGACTTTTTATACCTGTTTTTACAACAGTTAATTACACCCCTGTCAAATAATTTTTACGTTTATGTTAAGAAATATTAAAACAAATAGAACGTAAATATTCGCAATCTTTTTCACAAAAATTAATTACAACCCCCGTCAAATATTCCTCAATTATGACGTTTATCAATATCGCAATCTCTTTTCCTGAAAATTAATTATGACCCCCGTAAAAGAACGCCAAATTACTCCTTTGTGAAATGTCTCAACAAAGAGAAAAAAAAAATTTGTACTTTTATTGCTTGTGTTCTCTATTAAAATAAATAATATGAGTCATTGAATGAGAATTATATGGCGTTTTTTTAGAGTTTTTCAAAAACCTTTTTTGAAAAACTCTAAAAAAGTTGACATAGCTGTTCTGTACCGTCCCAAGACATTTGCGAGCATTGAAAAGGTCCTGTCGGAAGATCTAAACGAACTAAAGCAGTTCTTCCATTTCTGACGATTAAAACTCAACATGGCCAAAACTGTTTCAAGAGTGTTTTAGCATTTAGCAAACAGGCAAGCTCATCGTAGTCTAAAGGTTAAAGTCGGCGCAAACAGCATAACATTCGAAAAAAATTCGAAGCACCTCGGTGTAACACTTGACCGATCTTTAACATAGAAAGAGCATCCTCAGAAGACCACAGAAAAAGTTCGCGCCAGATCAAATCTACTTCGTCGCAGTGCAAGCAATCGATGGGATGCTTCACTTGATGTCCTCCGAACATCCGCGTTGTTGCTCTGCTACTCTACTGCTGAGTACTGTGCCCTTGTTTGGTGTGCTAGCTCACATGTGAAACATCTAGACTCTGCCCTTAGTGATAGCACGTGCATCATCAGTGGCTGCATCTGCTCTTCACCTCTTCATTTGCTTCCCATCCTCCCAGGGATTCAGCCACCTGGTTTGAGGAGAGAAAACATCATGCTCAACAGTCCATCTCACCTACTGCATCCCATAGCAACTGCTCACAGACAGGCCCCACAAAGGCTCACATCCAGACGTCCTCTATCCAGAAGAATGCACTGAGTGTAGACTGAAGCAGCACATACCAGAGCCACCAATTGAACCTCCCAGGGTTTTGCTTAAGAGACTGAGGTTGGGCAACGGAAGGTATTCAGACTTTATGTACAGAATCCACATAAGCACAGAGCAACCAGTGCTTATGTGGGGAAATGCAAGCACCAGAGCACGTGCTATACTGCAAAGCCATTGGCCTTTACGGGGATGTGTAAACTATGAACGAAGAGCTTTTACAGTGGCTGCAATATACAAACTTTACCTGATAATATGATTTTTTTTATAGTTGAATATTCATACTTTTTAGCTCACACACACACACACACACACACACACACACACACATATATATATATATATATATATATATAAAATGAAATGTACATTTCCTGACGAGTGAGTAAAATCACGAAACAGGCTTGTCGAAATGGATAGTGTAGTTTTTTGATTCTTTCCAACTTATTATATATTTTATTACGCTCTGCATTTATGTATCGAGCACTCTAATACGGTTAACCGAATCGAATGTATCATATATATATACGACTTATCATGTAGCCTGCGAACTTCCAACCATTAAAGGCAGTGAAAAAGTTACCTTTAAGGACAATCATCACAATACATCAGATGAAGAAATGATCCCACTGCAAATTCAAATGTGCTGTTGTGTCTCTTCCTGCCTTGTTCACATGGGCCAGTACAATACAGTAACCTTTCCCTTCTTCGACAAAAAAACTGCTACATTTTCAATAAAAACGGAGGCATTACTCTGGTAGACACAGTTACCAAGATCTTCAACACCACCATAATGAAGCTGCATACGACTGTCTGAGGCAATCAAACCCAAAAGAGCTAGGGTAGCTTCAGTCCAGACAATGTGTGCATTGACTAGATCTTGAATCTCTATAAGACTTTCAAACCTAACTTAAATCACCAGCAGCCACCTACTGCTAGAACAACTAACCTGGCCCTAACCTTTTACTACTTAGGTGAATCACCAGTAGATATCCATGTTCTAAATTGGCCTCTTGTGTGACAGTACACTCCAGTGCATGGCTGAGATGAGTGTAACACCAGAGAGCTAACAATTAACATAATTTTAGGATAAGAAGTAGAAGCCACCCCTGGTATGCTTCCTGAATAAAAGGCAAGTGGTGGATTAAGGCTGTAGCGGTGGTGGTTTATTTGAAGATGTGATAATTTATTCATTCGCTTTGCCAAGAGTATGCACAAAAAGCGTTATTGGTCAAAACCTATTATTATTATTCCAACACATGCTAGCATGTAAAACAGACGTTAAACTGAATATGATGATGATGATGATATCCAATATGATGTCCTGGCTAGAAAATAACAAAAGACCCTGACTTACAAAAAACGATTAGTTTGTCAGTTGCTATGATAGTTGCATTGCTAAATGGAAAAGGAAGTTTATTCAGAGGCCTATTAACAAATGCTTCCTCTTCTAAAAAATACAATCATTATAACTTGCCTTTCAAGCTCTTCTTTGGTTAAAAGTGGTATTAATGATAAAAGGTACTTGTCAAGTGTCTGCTTTAATGGTGGCACTGGCAGATTTGGCAGCTCATTTTCTTTTGAAAACATTGTATATGGCTTTGCTAGTTTATCAAGGTTTTGTATATTTTTTGCCATTGTTACTCTTCCTCCTCTTGAAACACTATGACATAACACCTGGAAAAATAAGAAAACAGGATTAAAAATCAAATGATGATGATTATTATTATTACAGACAAGGTAATGTGGTACAAATGGAACAAATGCAAAAACATAATACCAAAAATAATAAAAAATTTCTGATAATTTTGCATTAACCATTATTGGAGACACATTGGTTAGCCTGAGCCACAAATTATAGTATTTGGTGAATAAAATGACATGATGTTTGCAATGTATGTATAGTAATTGTTGGCAATGAAACTTACTGCACCTCTTTGTGACCAAATGTGGCATCTTACACTTGATGTGTGTAAATATATATATTAAACCAATAAGTATGCTCACTGTAAAACATTTTCCTGGGGTTTTCATGAGAAAAAAATAATAACTTGCTAATGTTTTCCAAAATAACATTATGAAGAGATGCAATATGCATATCCTGGGGTACTAGCTTCTATATCTTTTTACTTGAATTCCTAGCCCCTAGCAAAATGACAGGCCAACAATAGGTCATGAGCCAACAACTCCAACTCTCTTATGATAACCATTCATATGTAGATGATGGCAAATCTAGTCTTTTCCTAAATGAGGTAATCCTGTTAATGCAAAACACAACAGATCACCAAGTCAAGTATTAAATGAACCTTACCACTTGGCTAAGGGCTGGACTGCCTATATCCATAATCTATCTGGGTAATCACCTTTAAAGGAAATGACAAACCAGGATGATCACTGTACAGACTATATATATATATATATATATACATATATAATTTGCATGTAATAGTTTTTGTAAAAATAACATATAAAGAGTGAAATGTTGATATATATATATATGAACATTTCACTCTATGTTATTTTTATATAAACTATAAGCTATTACATGCAAATTAGATAATATTGAGCAATGCTATTTGAGTATTTCTGTGTTCCAAATAATTAAATTTTGTCATTGCTGAATTGAGGCTGAGGCATTTGTCCTTTTCATATATTATTAATATTGATACACTGTATGCCCTAAATGTATAGTGAAATAGGTATGCCTAAAAAATCCAATCAAAAGTTATCCCTTGCAATACAGTCACATCCAACATTGCTAATGATTGACTAATTAATAAAATAAACCCTTTCACATTTTTGTCACAACACTTGGGTTCAAATAAAAAAAGAAATATTTCAACCCAAGTTATGTTAACTGTATCTCCCTTTTCACCAAACTGAAGCCTGAATAATTCATACTTCTTGACTTTAAAGAATTCTGTAAAAAATATTCCCTTTAACTGAAATGCCATGGTACTATGGGTACCCCCTGCTTACTAAGACAATGTGACCATGTGTGAAGATGAAATGCCTGAACATGATACCAATGTAAAACACTTCAGAGAATTTGCTCTTAAATATGGTCTGACCTTTAATGAAACCAAAAACATTTTCAGCATTGAACTCATTGATGTTACTAACTAAAGAATTTTAAATGGGGAAATATTTCCTGATCCTGGAAGACTGAGACTGCTTCCCAACTACCAATCCTGTCAAGACTCCCTTCATTGGGTATCAAGTTACAATTTAAGAAGTGGACCTGAATAATGACACTATTGGTTTCTATTTAAAGACAGGGAGAATGTAGTGATTTTGTATATATGTATAATTGTTATGTACCTTGTAGCTAAAGCAACATTTGAAAAACTAAGGACAATTCTGAACAACAAGAATATTAGCTTCGAAACCCGCTTCAGAGTATTAAAATGTTACGTATACTCAGTATTCACTTACAACTGTGAAGCATGGACGATAAGTGAGACAATGGAGAAAAAGATCAATGTGTTTGAAATGTGGGCATTTAGAAGAATGCAAGGAATATGATGGACCACAAAAACAACAAACGATGCAGTCCTGAGACCTGTTAACAAAGAAAGAAATCTCTTGAAGAACATCAGAGTTAGACAGGCTAGATTCTTGGGGCATGTCGTGCAAAAAGGAAAGTTTGAACACTTGTCTTTAATTGGTAAAATTGATGGGAAAAGAGAAAGAGGAAGACACCGAAGGAAATACCTGCAGCAACTAACAGAAAAACCTAATGTCTTAATACAGGCCACATACAACAGATCAGAATGGAGAGAATTCATTAAAGAGGCTGCCAATGGCTGGAACAGCTAAGGCAATGAAGGAAGAAGAAGACCTTGTAGAAGTTCTGTTTTGTTTTGTTTTCTTTTTCTTTCAGATGTTCTTTCGTGTTTAAAGTCAATTAAAACTTTAGCATTCTAAAGTCATTCAATCTCTTGTCAATATATTTCAAACATTCAATTCACAACAGGTTGATGTTTTGCTTCATGTTGGTGAACTTTGCTGGCTCTACCTGCTTAAACAAAAACTCTTTCAAAATGTCAGGAGTTGAAAATCACTACCTTTCTGTCAATCATGTGTACATTTTTTAATTTTTAAGTTAATCATTGTGGATCTGATAGCAAACCTTTCAGGCAAATGTCATTGATGTTCATGTTTAATAGGGTTATGTTCTTTATGTGTGTGTGGGGGGGGGGCAAGCTGCAGCTACCCACCATGTTGGCAAGGTGGTGGATAGCTGGATGGCCCTTAGAAATGAGGGTTAGCTGCAAATACCCAATAAGCAGCCATAGACCACAGTGGCAAGGGAGCAGGATGTGGCAGGCTTCATGGTGGTGCATGAAGCCTTATAAAATCTTACACAAATCAGTATGCACTTGTGACATGGCAAGGCTAGGCTGCCATCAAATAAGCCTAACCAATAGAAGAGGCCAAGGACCCACCATTGACCAATCCTTCTGGGAACATCACCAATGACTTCACAAAATTCACAGAATAACCTGCCAGGTGACCCGACTGGCCATTGGTGCATTTTGGTGCCTGGACAGGCCAGACATGTAAAATGTGCTACTGCCCAGAAGAAAACCAACCTACAACAGGAGATGCAAATAGGCACATGGAACATCAGAGATATCAAACAACTTGGGAAAATTCAGAATGTTGTCCATGAATTCAAAAGACTCAACCCAGACATTTGTGGCCTTGTGGAAACTCATGGAAACAACTCGGAAGAGATGGACATGGATGGAACTCTTGTAATGCAGAGCCATTATGCTAGCAACCATCAAGGAGTTGGACTGATCATCAGTGGGAAGTTGAGATCCAGCGTTCTTGGCTACAACACTATCAATGGCAAGATAATGACTGTCAAATTCAATGCCAAACCAGTACACATGACCATAGTGCAGATCTATGCCCCAACACTCAACAAAGAAGAGGAGGTACATGATGAATTCTATGAGCAACTACATCAAGTCCTTGACAATACACCAGCAAGTGATTTCACCCTAGATATGGGTGATTTCAATGTGATCCTAGGCACCGAGAAGGAGAATCACGTAATGGGTAGTTTTGGAACAGGAACATGAAATTAAAGTGGCCAGAGACTGATTGATTTCTGTGCTGCCAGCAATCTCTTTGTTACCAACAGCAAATTTAAACACCACATCCACTGCAAAATAACATGGATCTCTTCCAGCAACCAAGTGAGGAATGAAATAGACTTCACACTGGTGAAAGAATGGTATCAAGCCTCTGTGCTTAACTGTCACTTGTACCCTAGTGCAGACTGCAATTCAGATCACCAATTGCTATCAGCCAATATCAGGGTAAGATACAACACTGCAAATACCCAAAAGAAGCAAACACGCATTTAGTGGAATCTTGAAGCCCTGCAGAATGACAATGCATGCAAGGAATGATAAAAGACAGCAATAGAAGAGCAACTGAATGAAGCAGGCCCCAGTGGAACATGAGCAGAACAACAATGGCAACAACTCAAACACGTAGTCAAGGAAGCAGCGGAGACAGCAGCTGGTAAATCCAAACCAAGGAAAAGACAACTGTGGATCTCTGAGGGAACTCTTGGGTTAAACGATGAAAGATTAAACCCCTGAAACACACAAGCACTGAAAAAGAACAAGAGTAAAGAACATTGGACAAAGACAACAAAGTTGCATTAAAGGCAAGAACACATACCTAGAATCCATGTGTGAAAGCTTAGAGAACAAATATGACATAAACAGGCACAAATATGCATACAAGCACATCAGGGGGATGAAGAAGACATTCAACCTGCACTCCAGGACCATCAAGGATGCAAATGGAACTGTCCTGTAGGACAAGAAATCCATCAAAGAGTGCTGGAGAAGCTACACAGAATCCCTCTATGCCAAGGATCTGTCAATACAGCCCTTACCAAGTTTGGCAATCCATGATGGTGTGAGACACATCAATGACAAGAAAGCATCTGGAGCAGATGCACTGCCGATCGAACTCTTGAAAGCAGTGGCAGACAATGAGAACTTACAAAATCCCATACTAGGACTGTGCAATGTGATAATCTGTCATGGAGAATGACCCCTGGACTTCACTACATTGGTATACCTGCCTCTCTATAAAAAAGGGGACAACAAAGACTGTGACAATTATCAAACAATAGCCCTCATTCCCCATATTAGTAAAATAGCTCCGTCAATCATTAACCAAAGGACCAGTCAGCACAATGAAAGAGAACTCAGTGAAATCCAAGCAGGATTCAGGAGGGACACTGGAACAAGAGACCAGATACAAAACTTGTGCCTACTCAGCAAGAAGGCATATAAGTACAACATACCTCTATTCTGTTGCTTCATTGATTACTCTAAGGCCTTTGACTGTGTAGACTTCAAGCGGTTGTGGGCAACATTAACTCTACTCCAATCAACAGGCCACAATTGACACACCAGTATGGCTCTTTGACCCACTAGCAATCAGGAGGGAAGTCAGACAGGACTGCTCTATGTCCCCACACTGTTCAATCTGTACAGCAAAATGATCACAATGGAAGTGATGGATGGGTGGGATGGAGGGTTCTCCATTGGAGGCAAGAAGATTAAAGATCTGAGATATGCCAATGATGTCATCCTACTGGCAACATCTGAGCAATCACTGCAAGAAATTGTGAGTAGGATGGGTGCAACCTCCTTGGAATATGGTCTGAGTTTGAATGAGTAGAAAACGGAAGTCATGTCCCTTGGAAGAATGGAAAGCAACATCAACATCAAGTACAACAATGCAATGCTGAAGCAAGTAAAAGAGTTCAGATACTTGGGTGCACTCTTCAACACAAACTGCAACAGTTCACAAGAGGTCAAGACAAGAATCATACTGGCAAAGAAGGCAGCAGGCAGTGTGAAGGATCTATGGAAGTGTGGAAACATCAGATTAGGTACCAAGAAGAGATTAGTACAATCCCTTCTCTGGTCAATAATGAGTTATGGATCTCAAACGTGGATCTACTTCCAGAATGTGAGGCGAAGGACAGCATCATTCGAAATGGGGTGTTATCCACAGATACTTACAAGCTAATGAAAAAGTATGCAGAAGAATTCGAAATCAGCCACAACTATGTCAGCACTTGCTCAATTGCAGACTATGATTCTTTGGACACATGATCAGAAAAGATGGCCTCACCTGCAAGCTCCTGTTAGGCAGAGTGCATGGCAAACAACAGAGAGGGAGACCACAGCAAACTTGGCTCAAAAACATCTGCCAGGCCTGAACTCTAACATACAGTCGACAATCAAATGTGTCAAAGATTGTGACCTGTGGAGAATGGTGATCAGCAACCCTCAATTGATGAGGATGCTACAACAAGTACAAGTAAATTCTTTACATTCCATAGCAGACTTTCTTAAGCTGTTGGGATGATGCTGTTTACTCCTTGACTTCAATGGTTTTGTTAAAACTGGTGCACCGCATATGTAGAAATACAGCTTCTTTACTGGAGTAAATTACCTATTTTAGCTTTATTTTTATTTGAAACCAAATCCCATACATTGTAAAAATGACTCATCTTCAAAATGACAGTATTGTGGCATGATTTATCATTACTACCATAGCTCTGAATGCTTCCATACCTTAATTGTCTAAACTATGCAATGACAAAATTACTTTTGGAGGCAGAGAAAGATAAGATAGGTAGATAGATATGTAGGTAAGTGGATAAGAAGATAGGTATATACTGAGCTGGCCAGATAGGTAGACAGTATATTATATATATATATATATATATATATATATATATATATATTTGTGTGTGTGTGTGTGTCAGGGAAAGGCATAAACAGAAACTGACAAAAGGGCAGAAACACAAACAATGAGTTCTCACCCACATTTACCACAAACAAATACCTCACATTTTCATTTTCTTCACCAGGTATTTACATGCAAAAGGAAATGGGTAGCTGTACTGCTAGTGAAATAGATATGGCCTTCAAAAAATGTCTTTCTATCTCATTTACATGAAATTCCTTCTGCACAATGATTCCTTTTTTTTATAATGCAGGAAGCACAGAATATAAAGCTACAATAAAAGAAAGAAACAAATCATAAAGCATATGGAGACATATGGAATTCTGGAGACATATGGACTTAAATTCAGATTTTTTTCCTGTGAGTTTCTTTAAGGGGCTCAGCAAAATCACAATTTTACTTTAAAAAATTACCTGAAAATTGTTGTGAAAAAAACTAATGTGTTATGCACAAACACATATTGATCATGTCGTTTAATTGTGAATAGTTTACATATTTGATGTATTTTTATTCATTTCTCAAATCTTTTTGCTTAAGTAAAGCTCTGTTAAAATATTCATCACAGCTTGTTACAGCACTGATATGGCTAGTCAGGGTAGTAGTATAGTAGTCTACGCCTAAGCTGCAACCTACCCTTGTAGTTGTGGATTTAAATCCATCTCGGACATGTCTTTTTCTTGTCATTTCAAAGAATCTTCGCCGTGGATGGATTAAAACGCATTTTTTTACAGCATGTTCCTACGTATTATCTTAATATTCAAACATTTTCACCTACATTTTTTACCTATTTAAATATGGTAAGTCACTGATGGCTCTTCATTTTCAAATTTTGCTTGTCAAATGATTTTTAAATGAATCCAGTACCTACTACAACAATTGGTGCGTTATGATTAAAAATAAAACCACTTACGTTGGCCAAGTAAAAACAACAAACTACTTTGTTTACTAATTCAGAGACTTCTAAGGCACGAAGTACTACGTCTTCATCGAGGGCAAAATTGGAAATCAGGGGGCTTATCTTAAATGCCTGGCACTTATATGTGTTCTGTCAAAATAGCTTGGATATGAAGGTTGTTTTAACAGAGCACATCTTATAACCAGATTAATCATTTATTGGATATGATCTGTTAAAACAACCTTAGTGTCCAAGCTATTTTTATAGAACACGTAAAAAACGTTGAATTGTTTCCTGGTCTAATCAATGACAAAAACAGGTTTTCCAAAAAATGGTGACGTGGCAAAATTCTGGGATTGTAAAGAATTTCTCAGACGTAACCTCAGCATGCATCTGAAAATAAGGTTACTACGATGCTACGTCTTCTCAGTTGGTGTTTATGGCTGTGAAGCCTGGGAAGTTACAAACAGCAATAAGAAAAAGCTTCAGTCTTTTGAAATATGGTGTCTGAGAAGAATGTTAAAAATCAGTTGGAAAGATAAAGTACCCAACACTGAGGTATTACATAGAGCTAATATAAAAACAAAGTTGGTGAAGGATCTCATGAAAAGGAAAAGGAAATACGCTGGCCATTTACTCCGTGGCAGTGGAGGTAAACTACCCAGTGTCATCTTAGAGGGCGCAATAGAAGGAAAAAGATCAAGGGGACGACAACGTTGGAAGTGGACTGATGACATCAAAGAGTGGAGTGGAATAAGGACGTACGAGGAAGCGAAAAGAGCAGCGGAGAATCGAATAAGATGAAGAACCATAGTGGCCAACCTTCGATACGAAGATGGCACATGATGATGATGATGGTGGTGACGTGTAAACTTGATGCTGTTTTTAATGGATCACACACTGTCATTAAAACCGCGCTGTAAACTTGTCACAGTTGAATTTACAAAAGATCTGTAAATATGATAAGCGAATGCATAAAATATACATCACTTGTATAAAATAACTATATCTATGACAAATTGCACGCGCAAAACTAGCAAAATATTATTGGAATACCAGGATTTAGAAGCAAATAATTGGGATAGGTGTAACACAGTTACTGAGTTTACCAAAACTCAGGTTGAAATAAGGAATAGAATATCCACATCTCCTAAGTAATTACTACTGTCTTATAGAAAAAGTTTCCACGCCTCAACCAAATATTCTTCGTACAAATGAGCAGTCCAATTCAAACAAAAAAATAAAGCACAGCACCAACAAACGAAATCTGGCTGTCATTGAAAATTGATTCGACAACAAATTGTATTACCAAATCAATGTTTAATGGATTGGAGCAAATCTTACCTGGCCGAGTCCAAGAGTTGCTCTTCTCAACATTGGCACGTGGATTTGTCTGCAACGTTGACAAAAAACAGGGCAATTTATCCTCAGCACAACAAAATCTTTCTTTTCATTTCTTTGTTGTTGTTATTATCCACTTTTTGTAACAAATGGCATTTTATGAATATTGGAGCAAAGGTCATTCCTTATTGTTTCATGTAACAAACACGAAAAATAAAACGGAAATGATGACAATCATGAAAAAATAGAATAAAAGATGACATTATGTGTTATCATTTGCGGAATATATTTCGGTAACCTGTACCATCTTCAGCCATATTATTGATGTTAAATATTTATTCCTATGAATAAAGGTAGAAAACAGTCAATAACTAGAACAAATAGAATTTTAAACGACCGTTATGTTGTGGCTAGAAGCTCTAACTATCACTTTATTGTCAATTCCCAACTTCGGAACTCGTCCTTAGTGTTAATGGTGGGGCAAAGTTCCCGTTGCCACAGAGCCTCAAGGGTCATTAACAAAGAAACTCTCGATGACTGAGCCAATATTTCGACATCGTCAGCATTGATTGCTTTTCTCGCGTGACAGTTCTTTAAATGTTTACCAATTGGTTGGGAGGGTTTGCAATGGTGTGAGAAGCGCTCTGTTATATGCTGGACAGTATGCCCAACATAACACGCTTGACAGCGTGGACATGTAATTTTGTATACCACATGGCTTCTGATTTTCCTCTCAACTTTGGCTTTTAAAGAAGGCAATACTGTTCTCAGCTTGCGTAATGTCAAAACTGGCTGACATGGAGCTTGGCATTTTCTAAGTGCTCTGCAATAATGTTCTGTGGCATTCCCTCGATATTCTAGAAATATTTGCATCTTTGGTATTTTCTCCTCTGATGGTATTTCTGAAGGAGTGTTCCCAGTACTAGCTACCTCTTTATTCTTCTTCACAATCTTTTCCAAAGTCTGTTCAATTACTGGCTCATAAAACTGAGGAGGGTACTGATTCTTTTCCAGTAAGTATTTCGCTTTTTCTAGGCTAGTGTGAACATTTTCCCAAATATTTAACATCAATAATATGGCTGAAGATGGTACAGGTTACCGAAATATATACCGCAAATGATAACACATAACGTCATCTATTATTTTATTTATGATGACAATCTTCCATTCTTTCTTGAATCAATCAATCAATCAGTCAATCGCTATCGCTAGAAATTTTAGCGATTAATCTGCTAATGTGTACCAAAGTTGTATTAACACATTAAGGTGGGGGAGAACAATGGACGTGGCATATCTAAAAATACCAGACTTCGCAAACCTTTCCATTACCTCAAATAAGAGAAAAAAGAGTAAATATTACTTTTCCGACGATGTTTTGATTTATCATTTTCCGACATATTTATGGCAACTTAATGACAACTTTTATTAGTTAAGTGTAACCATTAAGAAATTAGGACGCTTCAAAGTCCACACTCAGTACTTCTCATAATTGATGAGTGGGAAGGGACGCTTTTGGTGATGATTACACATGTAGTCTCATACTTATAAATTTGACCAAATCAAGAAGCAAATGAAAGGCGATAAATAATGAAACGAGTCACATGAATCACTGTTTTAGTGAATTCGTAAGATCACTGTTTGGGGGCTAGGGTTAGGTTAGAGTGATTTCAAGAATGCTTCTCAAATTATAGGGACTGAAATGCATGGTTTCTTAATCTTACTTCAAAATAGAGACCGCCCCCTTTTCTATTAAATTGGGGGTTTTTTCTTTCCAAGACATGTCTTAGTTTTAAGAAAGATAACTTTGTTGTTTGTAGGTATAAGGGCTAGAGTTGGGGGGGGGGGAGGCGCAATGAAAAAAGTACTTTATTTAAATTTCAAAACTTATCAAATGTAAAGTAGGCAAACAACTACTAGAAAAACAGTTGAGAAATTAACTCACTTTACCTAATTATATGTCTATCATATATAATTAATGAGTTTTCATGTTATTTTACCTTACCTTTCCACCCTGCCTCCATGGATCTGGCACACTCCCTTCCATCTTCTTGGTGTCTTTTCTTGTCTGCTTCTTTTCGCTTTTTTTAGAGCCAAGGAATCGGAACGAAGACAGGTGATCGACAAAAAAGTTTAAATAAAACAAAATTAAACTTTCAATAAGTGATTTTTTGTGCATAGTATTGTTCATAGGGGGAAATGATCTGGAGAACGTTGCCTACAGTTCTATCTATCTATCTAGGTCGAGGCCAGAGTGCCTCGACTTAGTTCTCATTTTGTCGGTTACTTTTTGAAGGTGACCGTAAAGATCTTCATTACGGATGTGATCTTTTCAGCTATATCCAAGAGCTGATCTTAGCATTCTTGTTTCGCAGCCATTCAATTTCTTTTCTAATTTTTTGGTAAGCATCCATGTTTCACAGCCATATAATCATACCGATTGTACTGTGGAGCAAAAAAGTTTAATTTTGAACTGCTTCTAAGGCGACACCATCTATCACAAAATCTTTTAAAGTAAAAAAATGTAATATTTGTATGAAAAAATCTGTAGACCTTACTTATTTACTTATTTCTATGTTTTATTTTTNCTCCCTTCCATCTTCTTGGTGTCTTTTCTTGTCTGCTTCTTTTCGCTTTTTTTAGAGCCAAGGAATCGGAACGAAGACAGGTGATCGACAAAAAAGTTTAAATAAAACAAAATTAAACTTTCAATAAGTGATTTTTTGTGCATAGTATTGTTCATAGGGGGAAATGATCTGGAGAACGTTGCCTACAGTTCTATCTATCTATCTAGGTCGAGGCCAGAGTGCCTCAACTTAGTTCTCATTTTGTCGGTTACTTTTTGAAGGTGACCGTAAAGATCTTCATTACGGATGTGATCTTTCCAGCTATATCCAAGAACTGATCTTAACATTCTTGTATAGCAGTCATTCAAGTTCTTTTCTAATTTTTTGATAAGCGTCCATGTTTCGCAGCCATATAATAGTACCGATTCTACTGCAGAGCAAAAAAGTTTAATTTTGAAGGATCTTAATAGACTTGAGTTCCAGATTTTGGTTAATTTGTTTTGTGCTGCCCAGGCGAGTGCAATTCTTTGCTTAATATCTTGAAACGAGCTGCTGACAAGTGAGCCTAAATACGTAAAATCATCAACTACTTCAAGTGTTGACCCGTCACTAGTTCGAATTCGGGTTTCTATGGGTTGATTGAATGACATAACTTTTGTCTTTTTGGCGTTGGCCATAAGCCCCACACCCGCTGCTTCAGATTCTACTCTTTCTAGCATCTTTTATGCCTGATCAATCTCCTCACTGATAACTGCGATGTCATCAGCAAAGTCAAGGTCCGTAATGCAAATTGGACCCACCCTTCGGCTTTGTCTTTTCTTTAGACGGAATCCAAGTTCTTCCTCCTTTTCATCTAGCGCTTTTCTCATTGCGTAGTCGAGGGCTATTATAAATAAATAAGGCGCTAATGTGTTGCCTTGTAGTACACCAGCCTGTATATCGAAAACTTCAGTTTCTCCATCTGGTGACATGACTTTAGCTATTTTATCTGTATACATAATTTCGATGGCTCTAACAATTTGGGTTGGAATTCCGTAGGCTTTTAAGATTTTCATTAACTTTTCTCTGTGGATTGTGTCAAATGCCTTTTTAAAGTCGATAAATGTTATTATTGCTGGTAAGTTTTTGTCTTTGACACCTTCTACGGCTACAGTTAGATGTATTGTAATAAAAACAAATGGGAAAAACCTCTTTGAAGTACAAAAACAGTATTTTAGTGTTGTGTGACAGGTGTTGAAAGGAGGCTCAAATTAAGTTGTAGTATGAGTTGTACAAGTTTAGAATTGTTAAACGAAGTTAAATTTAGTAATTTGGATCAAGGGTTCATCAAGTCTAATGAAAGGTATAGCAAAACGTATTTATGTGCTACAAAATGTTTATAACCAGTCTCAGAGAAATGAATTTTCAATGCACCCTATATTATCCAAAATGGTCTCTTGCACATAATAGAATTTACGATTTGCAAATTTATTCAGAAATTGAAAAGCATAAAAATGCAGAAGAATACTGTAACTTAAGTTACAAACTATACAATTCTCTGGGCCATTTCCAAACATAGTACTACCATAATTATTACTTTGTTTGCGTTTTGTAAGGATTTTTTTTATTCTGACGATAAAACCACAGTGAAACATTAGGTTGATTGAGCAAAGAGAACAGCAATAAAAATTAGAAATAGAAATATTTGAAACCCATATTTGCATCTGCAGCTGGGGAACAAATGGTTGGATCAGATATATTTTTTTAAAGACCTATGTAACCACTGCATAAAAACCCAAGCAGTTTCCCCACTGTAAAATGTATAATTCTGGTCTTTCAGAATAACTCTTTTAGCATTATGAATAAAATATTTTTCATATAGTAAATCTCGAAAGATATTTACGGCTGTGGAAAGAATGAAGTGGAGAAAGGTGGATGAGAGTGATGGTGTGGTTGTTGAAATAACGGAAGAGTCAGGAGAGTTTGTATTGGGAAAGGTTACTGACTTGTCAATTAAGATATATGGTACAGGTAATATTCGAGGAGGATGGAAATATCATAATTTAGTATAATACGTAAAAAGAAAGGAGCAATAGTGTGTAGTAACAAATGAACAATAGGCACCATGATTTAACTGTCAAAGATCGTATTGAAGGTGATGAGTAATAGATTGAAGGGCAAAGTTGAAGAAAAGGTTGATTGAATACAGTTTGGGTTAAGAAAAGGAAAAGGGACTAGGAATGCATTTTTATACTTATATTCTTTAAATATGGCATGAGGTATTAGTGAAAAGATTGGGAAGGTTAGATGTAGATGCTGCTGATTTAAGATTAGTAAACACCTTGTACTAGGAACATAGAGGTGTGGTAAAGGACGGATATGATAAAAGCAAATGGGTCAAAATAGAAAGGGGAGTGAGAAAAGCCGTGTGTTGTCACCGGATTTTTTCTCCCTATACTCACAGGATTTGGAAGGTATAAACGTGGGAGGAACAAACATAAATAATATAAGGTATCCAGATGAGACAGTATTGGTTGCAGGCACCGAAGTAAAGTTGCAGAGACTGGTTGATAAATTTGGATGCATAATGTAGAAGGATGGGATTGAAGATCAACATCGGTAATACAGAAGTGATTGGTGCGACTAAGAGAAAATAGCAACTGAGAGTGAATGCTGATATGGGAGTTCGTACTGTGAAGCAGGTTAGATACGTCTGATATCTGGGAGGTTTGTTTACTGAATATGGTAGAAGTGATGACGAAACATGATGGAGTATTGTAATTGCAAAAGCTAGCTTTGGATAGATGAGAGGGATATTGAAAAACATGAGTTTAGGCATTAAGCACCGGTTGAGAATCTTGAAGAGATGCATTTGACCTGGAGTGCTGTATGCATGTGAAAGTTGGACTTAAAGCAGGTAGATGAGGAAGAGGCTGGAAACGGTGGGAATGCAGTTCTTCAAAAGAATGATGAGGGTTCCACGTAGGGCAAGAAAAATTTACCACGAGGTCTTACAGATGGCTGGCATAACAAGAAAGTTGATAACTGTCGTAAAGAGAAGACAGGTAGGAGTTCTGGGGAATACCTTAAGAAGATATAGTCTAGAGAATACCTGCCTCCTAGGAATGGTCGAGGGAAAGAGTGCACAGGGAAGAGAGAGGTACATGGATGGCAAGAAGGAAGTAACAAGAACTGAAAATACAGAAGAAGCAGTGAGATTCACAAAAGGATAGCAGTGCGTGGAAATCTATCATCACCAACATCAGTCTTGACAAGGCACTGAGGTAAGGTAAGGTAAGTGTCGTTTTCAAAAGTCTTAGGAAAAGGCAGAAAAATTGGGGAAAGATGGAGCATGATTACAAGATATAAGGGTAGGAGGTTGAGTCTATTTAGGAAGCAAAATCAAATTTGCCAGAACTTTAGAAACTACCAGGTTTCTAAAAGTTGATATATATATTAGGTAGCAGATGTCACCCCCCCCCCTCCAAAAAAAGGCCACCTCGAACACTGCCTATAGTACTCGTTGAGCATATTTATCAGTCTGTATTCTTTGTAATACCAAACGCTAAACAGCTATTGAATTGTACATAAAACTAGTCCATGCAAATGATATTATGTTCTCTGTTCAGGTGTTCTTCCCTACGGGTAGACGTTCTTCTAGTATTATCCTTTATTCCGATACTTTCTGAAATACAACAAAAAGAAATGCAAATTTTAAAGTCTTGCACAGACAAAGTATTATCAGTGATGAATTTACATTACACTGGCCTGGAAAGTTTTAAAGGTCAAGCATGTGATAGTTGATTCTGGGGTAGTTTGCTATGCAAAATGCAAAAATCATACTCATTGTGTTCAATCACGTCAAGTTTTTTAGATACGAGGTTTTAAAAGAGTTGTTTTTAACGCCATTTAGTGCTATTTATTACCTTTAAGTTTGGATGTAGTGCTTCACAAGAAACATGCATTTTATCTAATAAACGTCAGAAAATAAAGATTATACATGACACAAAAGGAAATTATGGATTTGGGGCCTTTTTACTGACTTTCTCCTGTGCTGAGTAGCCACCACGTCTCGTTTTAAACACCAACAGTAGTCCACAAGAGACTTCACGCCCACCGGCCTTGGTAGTGTTCTTCCTTTACAAGAATGTCCTGGTGGAAAAGCATTCCCTGTTTCTCACTTACGTCTCCACAGTTCTGAGAGAAATAGTCTACGTGGGACCGTAGAAAGTGGATTGAATGACGTGCGAGCCTCTAGTTTTTGAAAGTTCTTTAGACGTTCGTCTACTTCCTTCTCGCATTCTGCACTCCAGTTGTTTCCAAGAAAGGTGGAAATTACTGACTATAGCGACATCCAAGCAGACACCTCAGCTGCATTCTGCGCATTATCGAACTTCATGAGTTTCCGTATTTGAGGCCCATCAAAATTGCCAGCCTTAAGCTTTTTAAAGCTCAAGCAAGGAAACGTCTGCTGAAGGAAAGTAAACCCTCTGCCTTCCTTGTTCATTGCCTTTACAAAGTTCTTCACAAATCTCAGTTTGATATGTAAGGGTGGAAGTAATATCTTGTTTAGCTCAACAAGAGTGGGAGACTGAACGTTGTGCAAACCAGGTTCCAACCCTTGTCTTGGCGGCCATTCTTGTGTGATATAATGTTGATCATCATTTTGAATCTCGTACAAATACAGAAAGTATAGATACTTTGTGTACCCACCCTGTAGTCCTACGACCAATCCAACAACCTTGAGATCCCCACAGATCAATTAACCATGGTCATGGTGGTTCCGAACAGACAGCAACTGATCCATGTTGTCCTGGTTTTCTTTCATTTCCACAGAATGACCAAATGGAATCGAAGACCATTTACTTCCGTTATAAAGCAGAACTGTCTTGAGACCTCTGCTGGACGAGGTGATGAAAAGTCTCTATTCAGTAGAAACATAGACCATCTCCATTGACTTCATCAAATCATCAATGTTGTTGCAGTAAATAATGGCGAGTCTCTCTGGGGTATGTAGAACATGAATTCTCTTTCACACTCTCAATATCAGTGGAATATTGTTCCAGGTGCCACCAAATTGCTCTCACGAAGGCGAGAACCCAGAAACTATGCTGATTCCTTTGAAAGGTTTAGGTCGCATTTCACTGAGATATGCTTGTGTTAGAGGTACTGGCCAGTCATTCTCTTCTGCTATGTATTCCTCACCCTCTGTTCTGTCATATGTGTTATCAGATTTCGATTCAAAGCTTGATTCCATTCCAACATCTGGCCCGGGAACAGGTAGGTCTGGACCATGAGGATGTGGTCTTATGGAAGATGGAACATCAGGATACTGAACACAATGCTTGCTCTTGCGATTGATTCCTCAAAGATTACTCATGCAAAATTAGCAGTCTGTCACATGGTCTTTAACTTGTCTCCACACCATAGGAACAGCTAATGGCATACTTTTTTTTGTTTATTATTTCTCCAATCACACAAGTTATCAACAAATGTTTTGCAGCTAACATGGGGTGCAAGTGGCTCTCCAAGTTTAATTCCAAAGTAAGTATGACATGCCTTCTTCACAAAATCAGATAATTTTGCAAGGCGGCCAGGAAGAATCACATTACCATACATTTAACAGAACCTGTAAGGATGATTTGTACATTTGCGATCCATTCTCTTTTCATCTAAAATACTAAATAGGAACACTACATCTTCTCCTGGCGATTTTAAGTCATATTGACTGGAGGTCATCTCTGCTAAACAATAAATGGCCATGGAAGTGTAAACAGAAAACGTTTTGGTTTCAAATTAAAGCTGCTCTCGTTTCATTTTCTGTATGGAAACAAATTTGGGCCAGCTACAGCCCTGTTTTTTTAACTTAGTACTATTCAAGGGTCAAAACATGCACTAATCACATCTCAAAAACTTGACCTAACCAAAGAAAACTGATAGTACTTTTAGATTCATGGCACCAAAAAATAAACAAATCAGTTGAAAAACCTTCGACCTTTGAAAAAAAGTGTTTAAACGCAGGCCACTCCCTTTCTCTTTTGTCTGCCGAACACATCCACAACATTGTTTATGTCTATTCTGTAGGCGTTACCTCTTTTAATGCATAGCAGTGCTAATGATGAGAGTCAATCCTGGGTCATAGTCGACATTAGATAGATTTTAAGCCTTCTTCACCATGATAATGACCTCTCTGTTAAACAAAACGTTGCTAATATGGTTGCTAAAGTTTTCATCACTTGATTTAAGTGTGACAAGATGCTGCGATTCTCGTTGGGAGTGACAAGATTGGACTGTATCAGAAACGAGGTGATTAGATCAAGGTTGGGAGTAACAGAGTTGGGCACAAAGTTAAGGGAAGCGAGATTGCGTTGGTTGGGTCACTTGTGCCGAAGGGAAGACAGTTATGTTGGCAAATGGATGGACAGTCTAGTGGTTGGAAAGAGGAAACGGGGAAGACCGAAAAGGCGTTGGCGTGACAACATCCGGGACGATTTGAAAAGAGATTGGTGCGACTGAAGAGAGCACGCAAGACAGGAGNGCCATGGAAGTGTAAACAGAAAACGTTTTGGTTTCAAATTAAAGCTGCTCTCGTTTCATTTTCTGTATGGAAACAAATTTGGGCCAGCTACAGCCCTGTTTTTTTAACTTAGTACTATTCAAGGGTCAAAACATGCACTAATCACATCTCAAAAACTTGACCTAACCAAAGAAAACTGATAGTACTTTTAGATTCATGGCACCAAAAAATAAACAAATCAGTTGAAAAACCTTCGACCTTTGAAAAAAAGTGTTTAAACGCAGGCCACTCCCTTTCTCTTTTGTCTGCCGAACACATCCACAACATTGTTTATGTCTATTCTGTAGGCGTTACCTCTTTTAATGCATAGCAGTGCTAATGATGAGAGTCAATCCTGGGTCATAGTCGACATTAGATAGATTTTAAGCCTTCTTCACCATGATAATGACCTCTCTGTTAAACAAAACGTTGCTAATATGGTTGCTAAAGTTTTCATCACTTGATTTAAGTGTGACAAGATGCTGCGATTCTCGTTGGGAGTGACAAGATTGGACTGTATCAGAAACGAGGTGATTAGATCAAGGTTGGGAGTAACAGAGTTGGGCACAAAGTTAAGGGAAGCGAGATTGCGTTGGTTGGGTCACTTGTGCCGAAGGGAAGACAGTTATGTTGGCAAATGGATGGACAGTCTAGTGGTTGGAAAGAGGAAACGGGGAAGACCGAAAAGGCGTTGGCGTGACAACATCCGGGACGATTTGAAAAGAGATTGGTGCGACTGAAGAGGGCACGCAAGACAGGAGGGAATGGCGAATGCGAATCCGCACCGGCGACTCCATCTAAATGGGATTCAAGCCAGTGGAAGACAGATATTTAAGTGTGACAAAACTTCACAGAGAGAATTGGAGTGGAAAATATTTACAACTTTATGGGACGTTTTTAAGTCCTCATCTTCCAGATTGTGAAAAATGGTAGTTTCTGCCATTAGAATATTGTGATCTACACCGTAGAACTTAGACACTGTTTTAAAAATATTCTTTGCTGCTTTGACACCTATTCTGACATACACCATGGGTGTCAGAATAGGTGTATCTCTGCTTGGAAACCTCTGTCTCTCATTTCGGTGCAAACTCTGTCTGGGGCACCATAGTATACAAGCCTACCACTCTGATGGTCTCTCAGGAAATATGTTCCTTAATATTTTTCCCAGAGAATGCATAAAGTCTTTTGAATGGTTTCTTTTTAGGTTTTGTAGTTTCCACCACCTCAACGTCTGATGCAATTTAGAGAATGTTTGTAGCAGGGTGGGTTTTTTTATTTTCCCAGATGAAAGAACACATTTTTTTTATCCCTGAACCCTGTGAGGGTTTCAATTGTAGCATCACACGTAACCTTTGCAGCCATCACATCAACCTCGTGACCCTGCAAATAACTGGATAAGGCATTTGTGTAAGAGAAGATCACTTTTTAAATGTGAAAACCAAGGGTAAACTGGAGTTCGAGTATAGCTTTGACAAGATCTTTATCATCCAAAGAGCTTTGGGCATCTTTCTCTTGGAGCAGCTCTACTAATGCAATTAGAATTCTGTCTGGGTGCTTCTCTACAACTTTTACTGCCTCCCATCTGTAGCTCCAGTGTGTCTTACTCTGAGACTTTAATTAGATGTATGGACTGTACAGTTCCGAATCAAACTCTTGCTTGATTTTAGCACGGAAAACATTTTCTCGCTTGGGTTTGGTAAAGAAGTTATGACTTAACAACACAAAGTGCATTCCTTATGACACTGTTTTCTTGCAGTATATTCTGTAGTGCAAGGTTAAGTAGGTTCCTGAAGCAGTGGGCATATATGGCCTTAGGTGCAATTTGCTGCACCTTTTAAGGCCACACCCTTTTCTCTGTCTGTCATGTTAGATGCCGCGTCATAGCACTGGGCAACCAAATCGCAATTCTTAGCTCCATGTTATGAAGTATATCCAAAACAAGTTTGAAGAGCACTTCTTCCTTTACAAACTTAACTTAATGTAAGCCAAAGAAAGTTTCTGTTGGCTGGTCATTGTGCACATACCTCAGATATAAAGACACTTGCACCTTGTTACTAACATTTGTCCTTTCATCCACTATTATGCTAAATATCCCAGCTTTTTGCACAGCTTCAGAAAAGTTCTAGATCCAAGCTGAGATGCAATGTTAATAACCTGATTCTTCATCTCAGGCTGCAGCCACTTATGCTGTGCTTCTAGCTGTGAAGTTAATCTCTATGAAACCCATGGGATTCCTCCACATTGAAGATGCAGAAGTTCTATAAGGTTTCCTCGATTAATGTCTGATTACTCTCCAATGTTTGACCTGTCTTCTGAACGACCTCTTTGGGAAATGTTTTGTTGTACGAATGATCTCTACAATTACTTTCAGATAGCCTCTGCACTTTTGGATTACTTCTCCATAGGTACTATCAAGCTGGACCAAAACTGATGTTTCTCGTCTTTTATTTATCTGAGCTACAATCCACTCTGACATAGCTGCACTTTGACTGTTACTTTGAGCATGTTTTGCTAGTCTCCAGGAGTATTCCGGATGCTGAGTGTGGAGAAATGGTTACAGAGATATTTCTCACAGAGAAAACACATAATTAACTTTATTGACATATCATATCTGGTTCAGGGGAATTTCCTGAAGAGGTTTGGGTTAAATTGTCTTGTTCTCTTTTCGTTAGTGAGTCGTTTCCTGTTATTTTCTTTTGGAAGGGGTTGAATTGGACTTTCCAATACTATAGACTAAAATGTTTTTTCCTTGGACATTCTATATTTGAAACACTGGAAGCTTTAGTCGCCTGTGTGTCCCTGGGAGATGATTTAATATCTGGTACAGCAGACTGTAGGACTTGGATCGTACGTTGTTTGTCTTGAATATCAGTGAAATATCTTGGATATCGGTATATGTTGCCGCAGAGGAAGCAGCTTCTGTCTACTCTGACTTTTTACTTGGCTTTGGACAAGATAAAATACAAATGAGAATGTCTTTTGTTTTGAATCAATCACAGGTTGAATCTCACTTATTGATTTCTTTTCCATTTTTCGTGCATTTCAATTTGCTCTTTCTTGTCTTGCCACAAACCTAAGATTGATTTCGGTAGTCTACAGTAGTTTATTTCATTCACAAATACAGTCAATAAATGGACCTTTTTGGTCATAAAATAATAAAGATACATGGTATGGAGGTGTTTACTGCTAATCGTAGGGTAGACGCCTGTAAACGTCTTTCAAACATGTCTTGCAAAACATGGTAGGCCAACACGAGAGATGGAATTTCCAGATATCTTTCTTGTGACAAGGAACAGCGTTAGGCAACGATCTGAGTAAACTGTTACCTTTCTTTAATGATCATTCAAATGGCATTGCCTGGCCAAAACTTACTTGGTGCAGATGATCACAGACACAGTGAGACTGGACAACAGGATTACAGAGTTCATAACGTCTGCACAATGCATGAATTTTGTGTAAGACAACATCACAGAATACACTAGTCGAACTTTTCCTCGAAGGGTGGCAGAAATTTGTTTACATTGCTGCGATTTGTAAAAGTGTTGGTTACTAGGTGTCGTGCGGCGGGAAGATCACGGTTATTAATGGGTGTTTTTCCTCCCTAGATTGCCAAAATATTCTATCACATTTGGCCGAATTTTAGCCGATTTTCAGATACGGGGGAGCAATTGCCTTATCATCCCCACCTCCTACGCCCAGGTTACAAGATGGTAAATTACACCGATGATGCATGATCACGCTTGTGTTAGAGACAGAAGTAAAGACAGAAAGACAGAGAGATAGAGACACACTGAATGAGAAACAGAAAGAGGGAAAGTTGTTTTTAACGCTACCGCTCTCTCCCACGGCATTGCTGAAGCCCCTCAAAATTTGTGTCTTTCTATCGGAGAAGGATCAATCTTTTTAAATATAACTTGGCTAAAATTAGCTGTTTTTTGGTGCAACGGGACACCAATCAATGATGGTATGGCATGGAAACCAATGCAGTAAAAATTAAATAAATGGCAAAAACTACTAACATCATCATCACTAATGTAAAGTTTAATGAAAACACCATTAAAATACTCACCAGGTTTAAGTACTTGGAATCAATGACCTGTTCCATTTGCTGCAAAACTGGGGTTCTTACCACAATAAGTACAATAAGCAATGCTCAAATTTATCAAACTGTGAGGATATACGTTTTTCATATCGCAATATGGATCAACATTAAGAGCTGATTAAAACAATTCCCCCGGGATGAAAGAAACATAAAGAAAGGAAGAAAGAAGAATGTTAAGGATGACTTGATTCACTTTCAATTTGAAATTGGTCATAAGATGAAACAGATTAAATGAAAGGTAACTTCAAAATCGAAGACTTACAGGAAAGTAGCAACGATCATAAAAAGACTTGTTTAGAAATGGAATAGCATTGTTAGGAAGATCCAGCGAGTAGCAAATCAGGCAAATAGTTCTACATTAATCCAAAACCAAAATCCAATATTTTATCATAACATGTCCTGTGTTAATAAGAATGGAAAGATATCATTTTGATGTAAGAGTTGAAACAAGAGAGGGAAATCAAATCATAGACTTTTGACCTCTGACCTCCATCAAAGAGGTCCATGTGTCAAAATGGTGACCTGACCAAACATTTCTTTTCTAGGCTTACCTCAGGAGCTAGTCCGTATTTTATTAAGGATACACGTTCGTGGTAGATTAAAACAATTACAATAGTATCCCTTACTATTTCTTACTATTTCGTACTATTTCTTACTATTTCTTACTATTTCTTACTATTTCTTACTATTTCTTACTATTTCTTACTATTTCTTACTATTTCTTACTATTTCTTACTATTTCTTACTATTTCTTACTATTTCTTACTATTTCTTACTATTTCTTACTATTTCTTACTATTTCTTACTATTTCTTACTATTTCTTACTATTTCTTACTATTTCTTACTATTTCTTACTATTTCTTACTATTTCTTACTATTTCTTACTATTTCTTACTATTTCTTACTATTTCTTACTATTTCTTACTATTTCTTACTATTTCTTACTATTTCTTACTATTTCTTACTATTTCTTACTATTTCTTACTATTTCTTACTATTTCTTACTATTTCTTACTATTTCTTACTATTTCTTACTATTTCTTACTATTTCTTACTATTTCTTACTATTTCTTACTATTTCTTACTATTTCTTACTATTTCTTACTATTTCTTACTATTTCTTACTATTTCTTACTACTTGTGAAGATTCAAAATGACCTAGGGTGTGACGTAGTAATTTGACGTTTTAAATGAGTGTCTCAAGCAAAACAAATTTAAGAATCGTTTATCTGTAAGAATTCTAAGAAAGATGAAATGAGGCAGTAAAAACAGCAATTTTAGAGAGCACCTTTGATTATTGTCTCCTTTCATGTCATCACGGATATTTCAGGCCCATGATTCACAAAAAGATGACGAAGAAAGCGATTTTGCTCCGTGCTTAAGCCCATTGCTTTGGTTTTCCCAAAGGATAAGTAGATACAATTAATTTTAATTGAGACGTAATTGAACTAGATTAATAATTATTAATCAAGTAATAATTAAGATATAATTATAATTATTTTTTTCATGATTGTTGCAAATATTTCCATATCTTCCATATCTAACACTCCAATTTTTCCCTACTATCCCTTTGTCATTTGAAACGTTGTCCCTCATCTTCCTATCTAGCTATAAAAAATGTTCCAGTCACTAAAGGTATCTTAAATAAGAAAACTCTGTGTTTTCCTTTTTTTTTTGTCTCATTAGAATAGCAAGGAATAAACAATTCAATTGCTTAGGAGAGAAACAGAAAAAATAAAGTGATCGTTCATCAAGACCAGCTTGTTCTCAAAATTAATTACATCTTTTATAACTAACAAACAACTTATTTACAAATATATAAACAAAGATACAGTTATTTCTCATAATGCTTACCGGGTTATTCATCTGCAGGTTTTTACAGCTTGCATAACAGAAAAAATACAAGAACATGAAAAGAGAGAGAAAAAGATAGGATGTTATTCAGAAGGAGAAAAGAATACAGTAAAAAAAAGATGAAAAAGGGATAGAGGTAGGATAGTTAAATTTAAAAAAAACATTAAAATGTGAAAGGAAATAGATCGATAGCTAGAAATCAAAGGAGAAGATCATAAATAGAGTTGAAAAAGCTAATGAACGTGAATTTAACAAGGGCAAGCTCATAAAAAAATTTCAATGGAACTTAAATACAAACATACAAAAAATTTTCAACCAAAATCAACAATTTTATTTATTTTTAAATTAAAGAAAACATTTGGCATATTCTTTTAATTATCCGGAGGAAAGGACTGCTTTCTGTCTTTTACATCTTAAGTAAAAGATCATCAATCTTCTTCCCTTTTTCGAGTCTTTTTTCCATCTCAATAAGAACATTGACCCCATCAATAACTTTTTGAACAAGATTCACCTTTAAACGAAAAAAAAAATGAATGAAAACTCTAAAATGATAGTTTTTAAAGGAAAGAGCGAACAAAACCACCACGTTAATTTGACATGGACGTAGTGTACTAGCAAAACTGTTCTTGTGCTATTTCCTTTTTCAAAAGAACATTGAAAAAATGAAAAGAAAGATAGTTTGGTCATTAAGATAGAAATGTTCTGTTATTATAGGGATTGTTGGGTAGAGAGGGGTCGCAATCTAGCAGTCGACCAAGTTATACTATTCGCTTCAAAGCGTTTTTCAAAAAATATTAACCTCATTGCACTATTCGCGAATAAAATTTTGCTCTCTTGATGGCAATCGCTTTCATCTTAATCGCTTTGAAACTATTAAAAAGCTTTGTTGTCTTGTAGTTTAAGGTAGTTGTTTTCGTTGGTGACTTATTGGAAACACGTCAACACTTTGTCTTCTATACTTGCTACTTAGATCTGAGTCGATTAGAAAGAAGTTCCTCCAAATGACAGTCCTTAGTTCTAAACCACCTTTAACTACATTCTGCAATGTTGATGCGTATACAAAGTTCATTCAAGTTGTTTCTGCTAATGACTGATTCTATATTTAGCACGAGAACATTAAATCCCTTTGAATTTGGAATTCAGCAATTTGTTTCTTATGTAAGAGAACTCTGTCTCCCATCTGTGAAAGCTAACATTTTCCTGTCTGACAAGGTTAGTCTTTAACTTTGGCTGTCATTCATTGCAAGGTACATGTGTACAGTGTCTTTGAGAATATGATCTATTTGATCAAACTTTGCCTTAGTTGTTAACAGTCCTATTTTATAAGGCTAGAAAAACCTTCTTTATTTAATAATACCTATCCAGCCAAGACTTGAACTGACTCAGGTAGAGGAAGTAGAAATATTCTTGATCCATTCCTCTACTTTTCCTCCTAATGTGGAAGAACTGATTTGAAATGGCAAACGTCAGTCTTTGGTATAACGAGGACAATTTTTGTGTTCTTATGATATTCTGAACATGTTAACTTACCGAAAAGGCAAGAAAACGTTTTAACAATTTCAACTACTCCGTAACGTTCAAGCAACTAACAGCTAGATATTGTGAAGCAAACGAACAGCAAAAGTAGTAGAGAATTTGAACGATATTGGTACACTTTTCATTCAAGAGGCACTGAATAAAGTTACCTCAGATATTCCCAAACGATCCAGGTTTGGAGATGTCAAAAGTTCCTCCTACAGCAGCAGTATCGACACCACCTGAAGGAAAGGAATAAAATTGAAATAGAGAAAGAAAGTTTTTGAAAGGAAAAGGTAAACCAACAAATTTAACAAGTTAACAATAGTTATTACTTTTTTTATGCATCTATTGCCTTTAAAATGTTATTTTTTCCAATTTACGAAACCATTAGCTGAAACTCCTTTTTTTGGCAATGTTATGGACATGCATATTAACATATATTCAAACTATGGCACGGAGAATGAAGTAAATAAATCGAGGAATACATTTTGATAAGCAGTAAAAATTTGTAGGAATTCTCTTGACTGTATGATTCTTTCTTTTCTATAAAAACATTCTTCTATGTCCTTCAAATCAAACATAGTAGCCCCACTGATAGAAATGGGTTTAAATTAATTCTTCGTACGTAAACTGGCTTGACTACATTACTTCTAATTATCATTCAGCGCTATTATTTTTGCATGTTAATTAAACTGAAATTTATTAATCTTATTGTTATTATTGTTTTTATCAAATATTTATTTAGGATGATTCATTTAGTTGTATATTCTTAAAAAATACTTACATCGTTATCAGTAAAGTCCTGAAATTTATTTGTTCTGATGACAACGGTTTCCAACAGTAAATCAAAACTGCATATGTTTACGAGTATCCAGCACAAGTAAGCTCTTTTGGGTCATTAACTTAGCACTTCGTATAAGACGATCGAGGTTAGGTTCTAATGATTGTAAAAACTCGGATCAATTCCAACTGTTTACAAAATATGAGAAGGAATAGATTTAACTACCTAATGGACCTTTCGGATGTGGTCTTTTGTATCTATAGGTAATTTTGTACGTCCGTCTGTCAGAAATGAAAACGAATGATAATACGAATGATAATACGAATGATAAAAAGAATGATAATATGAATGATAAAAAGAATGATAATGGGGAGCGATTCATAACCATGTGTAGTGACAACGAGCTGAAAATAAGCAACTATTTCCTTAACCACAAACGGATACACAAGCTGAATTGGAGATCGCCAGATGGCAACACACTAAACGAGATAGATTATATATGTAGCGTAACTACCCAATGTAAGAATCTATAGAGGTGTTAATGTGGGCTCTGACCACTACCTCCTGGCTGCAAAACTGAAAATAAGCTTAAAGTTTTTATCAAGACGGATCGACCACCAAAGATAGCAGTAGAGAAACTACACAGTGACAATATAGCAGAATGCTTCAGGCAAGGGCTGCAAAAAACCGCTTTGCAACTCTTTAAGCAGACGTGGGGCTGGAAGAGAATTGAAAATGTTCAAGAATGCCGTTTCTCAAAGTGCTCTTGAAGAACTTGGACTACGACGAGGCACAAACAAAGAGCGCTAGATATCAGATAAATCATGGGCCCCAAATGGCGCAAGAAGTGATGCCAAGATACGATGATACTAAGCCAGGGAAGAGGAACAAATTCAGGAAGAAGATGAGAGCTATAGGGCATTTGACAAAGATGTAAAGAAAAACTGGAGGAGGGACAAACAACGCTGGGTTGAGAACAAAATCACAGAAGCACAAGAAGCTGCCAACAAAAATGACAGTTAAACCCTTTACCGCATTGTGAAAGAACTTTCGGGGATACATACTAACAGCTCTGTTCCTATAAAGAGCAAAGCAGGTACGACATTACTGACTGGAGAAGAGCAAAATCAAAGATAGATTGAGCACTTCGAGGAGGCCCTGAATCAACCAACACCAGATGCTGGGTTTAATTGGGCAGATATTCCACCAATGGAGACGGTGGGCGTAAACATGAGAGAGATCACAAGATCACAAGAGCAGAGGTGAAAGCTGCAATCAAGAGTTTGAAGAACAACAAGGTACCTGGAATTTGTGCCGTGGCAAAAATGACTAGCGTGGCAGAAATGACAGTATACGTCACAATATTTATTCGACCAATGGCAGCCTAGGGATACATCCTTTCTGTTGAATTGATTAGTGACGTATATCCATTTTGAAATCCTATTGTTTTCACAATCATGGGTAGTATTTCTAGTGATCGCCATTGATGTCTGGTATGTGACAATAAAAACAGGTAAAAACTGTAAGCAAACAATAAACAATCATAGAAATGGTGGATAACATCTTCTCGTTCCGAATAAATTCTTACCTTGAAAGCTCTTTTTCTTGCAAGATTTTCAGGTTAAATTTAAGAGTTCAAGACTAACAAAAGAATATCTCTCGAATTCTAAAAGCTGGAGAGTATAATCCTATTCTCGGTACCGGGGAAATTATTCAGCCGAGTTATGCTGAAGCCACTTCAGGGAGCAATCAGCCTGAGATTGAAACAGAGAGAGAGCCACGGTGGTTTCTGAGAAGGACACTGTTGTAGTGAACAAATCTCTGCCCTACAAAATGTAGTCCAGTAGTGCATAGAATACATGGACACAGTCATCAATTTTATGAATTTCAAGAAATCTTTCTACAGAATTCACAAACCTTCGATGTAGTGCATTCTTGAACACTATCGCATTCTGGAACAGTACATTCTTTTCTTCAAAGACTTGTACGCCGGATCACCATGTCTCAACATAGCAAAATGGCAGGCTGACAATTTCAAAATACTGTCAGGCGTCAAACAGGGATGAATACTGTTCCCCTTAATTTTCATTATCACGATTGACGAAGTCAATCGTAATGAGACATGCCATGAACATGGTTGATGCAGGATTACAGTGGAGAGGAGAGGAGAAACCTGTTGACAATATTTCACTAATTGCCCAGAAAACGGAAATATACCAAGGCATGACAACAAGGCTTGAAAAACAAGCTCTTAATTATGTCTTTGCATTAGCTAAGAGAAAACGAAAATTCTAAAGAAGGGAAATAATCCTCGTGCAATAAAAGTAAGCAGAACACCGATACAGCAGGTCCGCGACTTTCAATAGTTGGGCAGCTATATCTCCACATAGCCATGTGTGGCGCAGGATAACACATACAGGCTGGGGATCGCAGGAATCTCATTCGAAGGCTTAACAAGGTTCTAATAACCAGAACGTTTGTTTCGGAAGTCCAACTGCAACTGTTCGCATCAATTATTAAGACAACTGTGATATATGCATGTGAAACTTGGAGGCTTACCAAACAAGAGACAAAGAAGATAGATGCATTCCATCAGCGCTGTTTATGGAGCCATTCTAGGAATCACCTGGCGAGACCATGTCACAAACGCAGAGGTACTGATACGGACAGTACAGTGAACACTATATGAGACTGTAGAGGAGAGATGATGCCGTCTGGCTGGACATACAATTAGACAACCACAGGAACGTACCGTTCGTGGTACCCTTGAATGAACCCCAGTGGAAAGGTACAGTAAACGTGGACGACCCAGAAAAACATGCCGAGTCACGTTCAAAGAAGATACCCTAAGTCGACATCTAACGTGGCCTGATGCTAATCAATCTTGCACCTGATCGTGGCCGTTGGCACCGACTCGCTTCCCTATGTCCTGTCCAGGACGGGAGGATCTAAGGTCTAAGGTAAGGTAAGGTCGGTCAGAAATAGTTTCATCAAAATGTCGAGAATATGGAAAATTGCTGGAAAAGGTTTTGTGGGCAAGTCCTAACATCTAATGTAATTTGCATCAACTACCCAAGGCTTGCCCAATTTCCCAAGACTTACCCAGACTTGCCCTTGTCTAAATTTCCCTATGCTTTCCAACTAAAAGCATCAATTACTTTTTTTATATCGTATTTCGCCGAAAATCTCGGAAGGTAGCTTTGCTTAATCTTGCCCAGGATTTCTCTTATAACAAATAAACTCTGCTTTTGCTAACAATAGCTCCCCAAAAGCTTGCCCACAATTACCTGACATTGTCCAAGGTTGTTTAAGTTGTTAGCCAATGGGAGGCTTTCCCGAAGGGTTCAACAATATTCTTGACCAATCAGCATTTTCCCTTCAAATCAGAAATTGATTTACAAAGGCTTTTCCACGCTTGTCCGACTATTCTCTATATTTTCTTCTTAATCTGAGTAGTATAAAAGGACGTGTTCGTGCGTCGGAAACTCTATTACAGATGATGCAGCTGTTAGGTATATTTCAGATGAGATTTCCTGTTTAGACTATGGTTTCGTTCATTAATCTCAAGAAAATGGCATGTGTATATTCGATATATTCTTGTGAGGAAAAGAGATAGAAAGTTTGTAGTGAATACTAAAGCTATCCTTGGTAAATAATGTGTCTGTCAACACAAAGGGCTTGTTTTTACTACATCCATCCAAAAACAGCTAAAGCATGTGTTTGAGCCGAAATTGCCTCTCTGGAAGTTAAAGAAACCTGACATTAGTAACGCCTATGCTCAAAGTGTGACTGAAGCTGTATCTGCAATAGTACAGCAACGTGAATGTTTAGAGAACATCTGGGATGATCTGAGAAATATCCTTTTAGAAAATGCTGCCAAAATATGTGGTGAAACAAGAAAGGAAAGCTGAAAAAAGGAAACCTGGTGGTGGGATGAGTCAGTTGAATCCTATGTTAAACGTAAGAGAAGAGTGTGAAAAGTGTGACGCAAGGAACTTGTGGAAAAACAAGAATACCTGAATGCTAAGAAGAATGTACAACATGAGGATTATCTTGCTGAAAATGCAGAGAACAGAAAATTTGCTGACATCGACAAAGGATTCAGTGATTTCTTTAAGATGGCAAAACAAATGAAAAGAAATAGTAAAGACATTATCTGCGAAAACTGTGTAAAGGGTGATGCAGTTAATTCCTGCTACACCACAGAGACAAGGAAAAACCCTTGGAAAGAGCATTACCAGAACCTTTTGAACGTTGATATTCATGGTCAGAAGATGACCTTTCTCCTACAAATGCTGTCCAAGGTTCAGCCCCTCTGCTCACAAAGGAGGAAGTGTTGGCTGCGATCAAGTTTAGGCTCCTGATTCTTCAGGAATGGAATTGTGTCTGAAATGTTGAAATCGTCCGACGATGCTAGTAGTGAGTTGATTACTTTGCTTTCCAATGCTATCATCAAAGAGTCTCCGATACGTTCCTAATGGAAAAACAGTCACATCGTTAACTTGTTTAAGGGCAAGGGCAGTACCAATAAACGTGGGCATCACCTTGGTTTGAAGTTAACAGATCACATTCTTAAGGTAATTGAGCGCATTATTGAGAAGCACATCAGGTCACTAATTGATTTCAGTGAGATGCACGTTGGCTTCATGTGAGGCACTGAAATGACAGACAAAAGTGATGGTCTGTGGCAGGGATTTGAACGTCATGAGGGACTCTGGAAAATTTCCGTGCGCAGTTTGTAAGAAAGATGTTGGCACAAATTCAATTTACTGTCACTCCTGTAATCATTGGATTCATAAACGGTGTTCAAGGATCAGAGGACGCATCGCTCAGGATCCTAATTTTAAGTGCTTCCGATGGCTTGGTTCAGCAGAACCAACAGATAGCAGGAGGTATCACCATGTGGAAGTCGATGGTGAGTGAGTTGAAGTTGTGGACGGTTTCTGCTATCTTGGAGATACATTAACACCTGGTGGAGGCTGCGAGGAAGCTTCAATTGTTCGGTGCAGAACTGCTTGGGGGAAATTCAAAGAGCTATTACCACTGTTAACATCAAAGTCTCTGTCTCTCTGTAACCGTGGAAAGGCCTACTTAACATATGTCAGGAGTGCCATGCTTCATGCAAGTGAATGTTGGTCCCTTAGAGTCAAGAAATAAATGTGCAATACTACGACGGATCCTTAACTTCAGTGTAAAGGATCATATCACCAATGCTCAAATATGTAGCAAACTGCATATACCAACGCTTGAGTCACGAGGAGTCGTCGTCTACGATGGTACGGCCACACTAAGAGCAGTGAAAGGTGGATTTGCAAGATCCAGAATTACTAAGTCGATGGTTCACTGGGTAGAGGAGGGCCACAAAAAAGGTGGCAAGATGTCATCAACACTGATCTTTGCACCTGGAAGCTTTATCACGATCCACACGACAGACTTGAATGGCGAAAATCAATAAACGCTGCCATGGCAAAGTCCAACCCATTGGTGAATAGAAGAAGACTATAAATGGATGGCAAGGTAAGGTGCATGAAAATCAAATCATCAGAGAAAGGTCGAAAGTGCTTTGATGAAAAAGATGTTCTCCTTTGTTTAAAATGAATTCTGTACGAGGGGTGCTTATCCTAAGTGGATGTTTACCTGAATGGAACGTCTGCTTAAGGGGCGTAAAAGTAATGAAGACTTGATTTGAAGTAATTTCTGATCTCACAAATAAATCTTAACCAGCTATTGAGCAAGTCTAGCTCATTACTTCTTTTCTATAAGCAAGGGAATGGCTAACAGTGGCACTTTCTTGCTTTATTTAGGTTTAACAGTGAAACAATAACGAGCACTTCAAAGGTACCTGTTCCTCTCTTCTGAAGTCTTAGTTTTCCTAAGATGCTGTCAAATCTTTTATCCTGTGGGTAGAAGATTAGTGAATATGTACCAACTAGTTCAATTAATGAAGATATATTCAAAGTATTACTTTTCTAATTGTTTAAACCTTAATCTTTTTTCAATGTTTCTGAGAGCATATATATTTTGATTGATACAAGTATCCAAATTTTCTATTAAGTTTCAAATATCTTCACAGAAAAAGACCTTCAGTTTATGTACAAATTCAGATTTCGGACCTTAAACTTCCTTGACTTTTGAGCAAGGCCTTTCATCTGGAACATATAATTGGGCTTCCAGGATTTGTACATTTTGAGCAAGGTTGGCATTATGCCCTAAAACATTAATTTTCTTAAGTCCAATGGTCTTCCGACTATTTGTTTGAGCAGGTTAAATTAAGACATTTTTACTAGATTAGAATAAAAATAACCTCGGTATAGTAGAAGGTCTATTCAAGCTTTCCTTCGCTTTTCACAAATGTTATAGCAGCATAAGAAGCGAGCTGTCAAGAACACAAAAGACATCCTTTTATCAACATTTGTTTTGCATGTAAACAAAATAGAACCAAAATTTGAGTAAAACAACCAGTTAAAATAAAAACACACACATACACTTACATATATATACTCATTTATTCACACACATATATTGTATATATTATATAAAAAGGAAAAACAAAACCAAATATTAAAATTTTCTGAAATATTTTGTAACTTAACCTTTAATAGGCTTTAATTTCGTCGTTTATCTCTTTTAATTATAAAGAGAATAGCGGTTTTAGGCTAATTATTAAAGAATTTTTATGATAAAAGGTGTATATATATGGGTAGATGTGTCTGACATATATTTACATATATATATATAAATAAATCTATGCATATCACGTATTTTCTTAAAGAAAGAGTACGTTTTATTTCAATTCTCATGGCAATCAAATATTTAGTGTTTGATACATGAGTTTCAGCTAGAGAGAGTCTTTGAGTTTCATTCTGTTTTCATGTGACTGTTCTTACAGCAGTGTTCATGGGAGCCACAGTGATCTGGGCAAGAATTTTGAATGTTGTCGCAAAAGAAACAAGATACTTCAGCATTAGCATAAATAGAAGTGAGTGGTGTGATCACATGGTATAAGAAGCAAGAAAAGTTTAGCTCTAATCACATATTTTGTTTCAATGATTTTCATATAAGAAAAACTTGTTTTTATAAGCAAATATTATCAACATATTAGTGACTGTTGTAGAGATATCTGCATGTGCTAATTTTGTATTTCTGCTATTTTAAAAAGTAAACCACTTGTTATAAAAATGAAAAGACCTTTTAATTTGATTACCTTAGGTTTTAAATAAGCTTTTACCTCTTTTTACTGTCTGATTTGAAAGGCAAGAAGGCCTAATCAATAACAATGCTCTCTAGGCTTGGTTTGTATTGTAAAGAAATGGCTTTATTTCTTGATTTCTGGCAATGCCAAGAATTATTACAAGACTTACGAAAAATGATGGTTAAAAAGGCTAAGGAGAACTATTAACACGAACCAAAGATATTACTATTTAAGGTGAATTATAACCTTCCTCTTCCGCCACGTCATTTAAACGGTAGAGGAAGAGGGGCCGAAACCGGACGTGGTTCCTCCTGGTGATGTTCTGACGTGTTGAGAATGCATCTCGTAGTTTCGTCCAGAAATGGAGCGGATGGTCTTGCAAGGCACAAACACCGTGTTTACATCAACGTAGCCTGGATTTATTCGCCACAGCGAGTACTAAAGTACCTGCGTTTTGTTCACGTTTTGCAAGTGGGTTTTGTTATGCTGATTTGATATTTTGGTAAGATTTTTATAAATTATCCAAGCCTTATTGATTCCTTAAAGTCTGTCTCAAAATAAGAAGTGAATGTGAAATCGGTCCTTTTATTTTTCTGTTCTTTTCAGTTTTTTGTTTCTTTTATTTTTCTCTTTCTTTAATTTATCCGTTTCCTTTATTTTTCGGTTCCTTGTACTTTTATTTCCTTCTATTTAAAGTTATTTTTATTTTTCTGCTCCTTTTATGTATCTGTTTCTTTTTTCCTCTTTTCTTTCATTGATCTGCTCCTTTTGCTCTATTTATCAGTAAACACATACCAATTAAAAAGGAATTAGAACTCAATAAGGACAACTACAAACACACCTGTGATAGTTTTGGCAATTTGACATGGACGCCAGCTCTCAATCCTGTACCAAGGTTAGATGGACAAGTCAAAATGTATCCAAGATGTTCATTCCACATATAACCTGCACCTTGTTTCTTGATACTTTTTTCAACTTCATTTAATCCTCGACAAAAGCGAGTAAATACCTCTTTCATATTTCCACCTTTCTGCATTGAAATGACTCGAGTGTGGTCTTCTTCATTGATCCAAACCAGAAAATTCTTGTCCTTATTATGAAATATCCCTCTTGCATCAGGCCAATCTCTTGCCATTCCTGCACATGTCAGCAATGGTGAAACCGGCTTGTCAAACAAGAAGTGGTCTTTGATCAGTCTGTCCTGATCCTCTTCTGACATGTTAGACAGGGGATAATACGATCCTTTAAGATCTCCTAGAATCAAGACAAGCAAATAAGCTTTATTTATTTATTCAAAATGTTTATACAGAATACAATGCTGAAATTCTACATAACAACTCCTATTAATGCAACCCCTGTGAAAAACAACAACAACATCAAACTGTTTTGAAAAGTACATAAGATTGCTATCCACTGCCATCTCCCGCAATCATTCATTTCAAACCCTTTTATAGAGTATAAGGTATTGTGTCTGAAGATCGATATACTAAAAAAAAACTTTACATTATTTTGTCACAATAGATTTGTGCTAATACTATTACAATTTTCAATTTCTTTATTTCTTTTATTATATGGAAACAGGATCCAAACACGTTATTTCAACACTATGAAATAACGTGTATTGCCTTATATTATGTATTGGTCTTTAATACATTTTCTTGACTCTCTCTCTCTCTATATATATATATATATATATTTCTTTATAAATGGTTTTATTCATTGAGGTGGCATTTGTTTCCAAAGTAGACATTTGCACAATATTGGGGGAGGATTGTGAAATGGATTTTATTGTATTCTTCTCAGTTAATGTTTTACAATGTACCCAATTATAATGAGAACAAGGGGAAGATATCGAACTGGATATGAACTAGTTCTTTTGACCCCAATAACCTTCTGCTCGGCAACTATCATCAACTATCTCTGCTACCATATAATCAATCAGCAGAAGATAAACAAGAATGAAAACCTTTCAGTTTATAAGCGCGAGCCTAGTATTTTATTTATTTTATTTTATTACTGAGCAAAGAAGTGTCTATAAAAAACCCTCTGAACTTCACTTAATACATGGATGGGTGCCCATTAGGTCTACATTCAACTCAGTTTTAGAATTGACCAACTTATTTGTTCTACAGTATTCTCTCTGATAAACGGACACTCTAAAAGCGGACACCTCCAATTAACGGACAAATTTCATTACACCGGACGAATCCTAGTCAAATTTTCATAAAAACTTTCTAAAAAGCGGACAATCAAATAGCAGACACCAGAAGAAATCTTTCAAAGTCTTTAAGACTTTCATTGATAAGAGTAAAGAATTATCGTTTTTAGTTCTTTTTCTTTATTTTATTACTTTAAACATTTATTGATACGATTGTTCAGTCCCTTCTCGGCTTTCCCTATTTTTTAGCAACCACTTTAAGGCTTTTGAAGGGCCCATAAAACGATATTTAACAGGAATGTCCAGTCAATATCCTCCTCCGCGGTTAACCCTTCCACCAACAACGTCGGCATGTATGGAGGTTTGAGCTAAGTTCAGGAACATGGACGAAGCTTTTGAGATGTGTTTTGTGATGTGCCCTGCAATAACTTCATTTTCCAGGGAATCTATCTTTGTTATTTTAGCGGCACTTTCGTCTTTCTTGTTTGTCGCTTCTCTGTTACATTTCAAAGTTTCTCCAATTAATGGACTCCAAATATCGATGTAGGCATGGTAGCCTTTCACAAATGAAGAAAAGTCGTGGATTTCAAGGTCTTGGTCGACCATGATAGGAATATCAGTCTCGTACATGTCATCTGCGATCATTTTCGTTGTTTTATAGATGGTAAACGAAAGCAAAACGAATAAAAAATGTTCTTTCTTCGAATTTGACATTCGAATGTTTGGTTTTGACAAATATTCGATTTTCATAACTCGCACCGTCGCAGAGCTCAACAAAAAGTTAAAGTACTAAAAGTAATTGTTTAACTCGTGCGATGGTGATCCTAAGAAATTTGGTTTGTTTTGTTCTCTAAAAAGTAAACATTAGTAACTTCAACATGGCGTCGATCAGTTCGAAAAAGAGACTAGCAGGAAAACTAAATAAAGGATGTCTCATATTAGATGAAAAGATAAATATTTTAGATGAAATTAAGAAGAGAAAATTAAGTTGCAGGTCAATTGCTGACCGATTTAAAATTGGAAAGACACAAGCTGCCAATATCGTAAAGAATGAAAAAGAGTCGAGAGAAGAATATGAAAACTTTCAAGGGAAAGGGTATAAATATATCACCAGAGAAAGCCATCAAACGTTTAAGCCAATAAATGACATTCTTTTTTCTTGGTTCAATAAGTGTGAACAATCTGATATTTATGTGAGCGGAGCCTTGCTTCAAGAGGAGGCAAATAACATCAAGGAAAGCCTTAATCTTCCTGAATTGGGATCTTTCAAGGCATCAGAAGGATGGCAGATTCCTGAAAAGAAGTTACATTTGAGACTATTCAGAACTGTTTTGGAAAATGCGGTATGACAGAGAAAACCATAGAAAGTGAAGAGGAAGGAATTGACGAAGAACATTTACCGCCCTTTTTGAGGAGCTTACAAAGGATTCAGAAGATGACATAAATAGCAGAAGAATACATTGATTTTGACATATCGACATGCAGCGGATCACCAGCAATCAACTCGGACATGGTAGATTGGAAAGTAAGATCAGTATAAGAATGTGCCGATAATTACGTCACAAATAGAAACGAAGGCGAGGAGGAAAACAGCATTGTTTTGGAAAGTGACGAAGAAGATGATGACGAGGAGATTGAAATCAAAGAAGTCAGCGATGTTGAAGCATTTGCAATGGTGGACAAACTTATGAACTTAACTCTAATCGATGACAATGAAAGAAAAACATGTATTCAATGAAAACCAAATTAGAAAAAAATGATAACGCATAACAAGAGACAAACGAATATAACTGATTTTTTTAGACGTTTGGGTGTAAGTATTTTTTTGCCGGCATGTGCCGATTTTGTTGGTATTTGAAACAAAAAACGCACTTTTATATTTTCCTAGGTTTTCAAATATTTTTCTTGTGTTGTCATAAAAAAGATTGTGTATCTTAAAATAAACTAATTTTTCTGTTCTTCTAAGTCTACAATATTCCAATATTCTCCAAAACCTCAAAACACATCAAATCTTTGACTTAACAACAAAAATAAGCCCCCAGAAAGTTAACTTTCTTAAAAGCGGAGACCTGTAATTAGCGGACATATTTTTTTGCACCAATGGTGTCCCCTAATTAGAGAGACTACTGTATTACACAATGGAGCACACGTACAGGGCACACATTAAAGACAAGTCTTTTATTATGTCAATTGTCTAGAACGAAAAGAGAAAGCCTACAAGAACAAGAACAGGGAAAATACAAAGATGTAGAAGCGCGGCAATACTTGCTCGCGCTTAAAGAACCTCAAACTCAAAAGCTAGCGCGTTATTAGATATATTCGAAGAGTTAGATGAAAAAATATTTTTTCATAAGATCTTCGATAAGAATGTCAGATTATTTGGGAAGGAAGAAACGGTATCTCAAACAAAGAACCCTCTGTCAAGTATGTTGTACCAAAAAAACACACTATTTTAGTTTGTAAGAGAAATAAAGAAAATTTTAGTGGAACATTGGGAGAAAAAATGTTTCCTACCCTAACGTTGACTAAGCTATATATAGGAGATTAATGTACTACTTAAAAAAAGATGCTTTTTGATATGCACGGAGCTTGTTTTTTTTATTATCTCAAGGCAGTAGATGGTGGAGACTTATCTAGTCTTTACTATTCAATTCTCTTTTCTTGTTGCTCCGTGTATCATTTACCAAAGAAAAACCAAAGTATATCAAACACAATGTTTTAAACGTTTCCCTCATATATTTTGAGACCTTTCCAAATAATTGTAAGATTTTTACGATTACATCCTTCTGGAAATTACTTGCAATAACTATGGCACCTGCCTCCCGTCTCCACAATTAAATGGTTTGAATATATTTCAAGTGGTTATTCTCTAAATGTATCTGAACTAAAGAAATAGAATATTATTTGTGCAATTTACAAAATAATACCAAATAATATTTGTAAATTTTCATGTCTAATAGTTATATTACCATCAAGAGGTAAAGGTCTAGCAATTATATTATTTCAATTATTGTTTTAAAAATTCAATGAAAACTTTTTGATTTAAAAATTTTCTTTTCAATTTGCAATTCCTATCCTGGGAATAATAAACTTAAAATATAATCGAATAACTATGTCCTTTAAGAACTGAATTGAAGTATGTCTTCAAACAATAACAAATTCTGCGCCATACATCAAGAAAGGGAAGGGCTACCAGTCCCTTATTGTATAATCCAGGTGTGTGTTTGCAAAAAAAAAAATATTGACTTTCTCAAAGCAAACAGGTAAACAAATTTAAACAAAGAATAAAAGGTTTAATAATTGGCATAACTGAATCCTTTTCTTGGGGAAATATCCGTTGATGTTAACAATAAAGTTGTTTTTACTCTCTGGTCTTTTTTCTCTGGTTCTTTACCCACAGTTTTGCCTTTTTTATACAGAGCAAATTTTTCCTTGACTCCAAAACTGTGTTTCTAATTAAGTTCCGAGTCCGTTCCAAGGTCGAGATAATGCCAGCTGACTATAGAAACAAAATTTATTGTGACGAAGATCATTTGAAAAGCATATGAAGTTATATATATATACATAAGGTAAACCACGAAAAATAAGAACTATGATTGCAACTATAGTTTCACGATATTTCGATCATAAGGCAAATATCGTGAAAGAGTTAGTTGCAGTCATAGTTCTTATTTTTCGTGGTTTACCTTATGTACATTGCTCTGCTATATGTATTGAGCAACTTTTGATACGAATACACAAGATCACACACACACACACACATATATATATATATATATATATATATATATCTGATCGTGGCATGATCGTGGCATGATCAGCCANATGAAGTAAAATATATATACATAAGGAAAACCACGAAAAATAAGAACTATGATTGCAACTATAGTTTCACGATATTTCGATCATAAGGCAAATATCGTGAAAGAGTTAGTTGCAGTCATAGTTCTTATTTTTCGTGGTTTACCTTATGTACATTGCTCTGCTATATGTATTGAGCAACTTTTGATACGAATACACAAGATCACACACACACACACACATATATATATATATATATATATATATATATCTGATCGTGGCATGATCGTGGCATGATCAGCCAACATGGAAAGCGCTAAACCGTCTATGTGTGGTACATGGCAAATGCATCTCGAAAGATATGCGGTTTTACCACCTTTGTGCTGCTGATAAATTCCTTTTTACCCGAGCTTATGTTGCTTATCCACTACCTATTTCCCATGTTTCTTAGGTTATCTCACTTCTTTCATCAAAACCAATAACAGACGTTGAGGTCTAAAATAAAACCAGAAAGAGTTTATCGATTCTTTTGGCTTGTTTATTAAAAATGCCTAAAGTTTATGATTTACTTACCTTTCAATTCACCTAGTGCCATTGTTGTTATTCTTTCGACTTTCCGACGTTCTGCCCTTGTACAATGAGGTGGTAAAGAATAACCTCGAATACTCCGACCTGTTCTTACGCGTGATGACAAAACATAATTCTCATCAAAATTGCCTCCATGAAGTTTTGAGGCATCAAGGTCTGTGCTATGTTGATCTGTTTTGCTGTACCCGTTGTGCCTATCTTTAATGACAGGATCAAAGAGTTCTGAAAAGACTTCATACGATTCTTCATCGCCTGCAACTAGTCCTACGGTGGAAATGAATGGGTGGCCTGGATTGTCTACACCGGTCTGAATTGCTTGATCAAGAGTAAAGCCAGATGGTGTTTTCTAAAGAAAAAAAAGTCAGGTATATATTAAATTTTTATTTTCCACTTTTTCTGTGTAAAATGGAGAAAAAAACGTGGTCTTTTCTATCCAGTGTACCTTACTATCAATTATGAATTTTGACCTTTATCTCGCAAGATAATTAATTAACTTGAATTTTGTGAGAAATAATAACACGTGTCAAAAAATGAAAATGTAAGATTTTATTTGAATTTTATTTCAAAGTTTTATATTAATTATTTTAATTTACTATTTATCGGCTTATACAAAGTATATCACGAACTCTGGTAAATGGTATTACAATTAGATAAACATATCCAGTTTTTTTATTGACAATAATAAAATCTGGTAAAAATGCTTACCAAATCCCGAAGCTTATAATAAAGACTTGGTGTAAGATGATCAGCCATACAATTATTGTGTTTTTGTAGGTTGGGGTAATCTTCCTTTGGACTGAAGTACCGATAAGCCTCTCTTAATGATTTATGGCAGGCGGTAAAAGCCTTTGGTAAATATGGCATGCTGTTGGCATTGTAAACACCAAGTGCTGTAGCCAAAGCAGCACTTGCTCCCAGACCGTAAGCTGCTCCTTTGAAGAGGCGACGGGATGAAAAGTTTTTCATAAATGATGCCATGACAAGTAGAAATTAGGGAAATGCGCTAAAAGGGGGAACTTGCAGTAGGAGTTGCAGTTGCGAAGAACGACAATGGAAGATTTCCTACTGTTGCATGGCTACAAGTACAAATGCAATTTTGGTCAATTTGACGTCAAATTTACGCTGCAGTCGATTCCAGGCCATTTAGTATTGATTTCGCAAGGCGTGGTTGTTTCAGAAATTTTCATAGATATAACAATTTAATTATTTTTATCTTTTGTGTTTAGACACGGTTTGATGTTTTCAATATAAAGAGCCTCGAGAGTCATTAAATGATAAATTGATTTTGAAGACGCGCACAATATCGTGACGTCATCCATTGTAAGTTCACAATTGCAACTTTTCCCGTGACCAGCTACTGGCCCATTACGTTGTAGTGCGTGCTATGTCGGGCAAATGAGCCGACATTTGCAAAGTCGTTTTAAGGAACATAAACGTAATGGTCCAGTAGCTGGTCACGGGAAAAGTTGCAATTGTGAACTTACAATGGATGACGTCACGATTTTGTGCGCGTCTTCAAAATTATTTTTAGTTTCCAGAATTTGAAAATGTTCTTTATGTAATCTTTTAGATTCAAATTTTCCATTCCGGATTTTAACTATTTAATAGTTGAAAATAAAAGGTTCTAAAAGTTCTAAATGATGGTAATGGTGAAAATCATCATCATTATCATAATATTATTAATAAAAATAATAGTAATAATAATAATATTAATAAATACTAATAAAATGAAAGTAATAGTAGCTCAGTCCTGATTATTATTTACAAAAATAAAAAGATATGCATAACCCTTTAAAAAGATAACCACCAAAAAGCAGAAAAAGGATTAAGATTTGTAAAGAGAGGTTGAATTGCTTTAAAGCAGTAAAAGGGTAGAAACATATCACCTATTACTGGTGATTTATACGATAAACATTTATAAAAACGAATTTTGTTGCAAAGACGGCTTTTTAAGGGACAGTAGTGATTTTTAATAATAATATTATTGGTAATAATAATAATGATAAAATAATAATAATGCATAATGTTAAAGATAATATATTTTTTTAATTTTATGTTTATTTTGTCTAAAATCCTAAAAAAAAGCAATATCCACAGCATTATATATCATTTTATCTAAGATAGTAAAATTTGTCTTGCAATCCTGATACAGAGTGAATTGCTAACAAAGCTTAGTAAAATGTCAAAATTCCTTTTTCTAACCACGTTTTATATCTTTGTTTATATAAATAGTATGAACGGCGTAGAACCGTTTCACTAACTTTGTTAATCAGTCTTTGAGTATTTATATAATGATTTTTTGACATAATTACACTATTATGACACCGCCGCCTAGATGGATGCTATACCCGTCTCTTCAGAAGAGTATTAAATCTTTCATGGAAAAAACAACCAATTCTGGAAATGATACACGGTGACCTATCTGGGATATTAACTTTAGTCCAAAGAAGACGCATCCAGTTTGCTGGACACTGTGCATGTGCCTCAGATGAACTTGTGTCGTCGTTTCTCTTATGGAGGCAACCATCATCACTCAAGCGGTCTCGGAAGCTCACTTTTCCAGATATCATATGCAGGGACATTGCAATCGTCAAGGAAGATCTTTTAACAGTTATGACCGTAGGGTATACTGCAATGGTAAAAATAATAAATAATAAATAATAAATAATAAATAATAAATAATAAATAATAAATAATAAATAATAAATAATAAATAATAAATAATAAATAATAAATAATAAATAATAAATAATAAATAATAAATAATAAATAATAAATAATAAATAATAAATAATAAATAATAAATAATAAATAATAAATAATAAATAATAAATAATAAATAATAAATAATAAATAATAAATAATAAATAATAAATAATAAATAATAAATAATAAATAATAAATA
>RDPX01000315.1:97214-108012 GCA_003991215.1 Morbakka virulenta
AGTTCCGAGGCTCAAGTTTACATAATAAACTTTAAATCTTCTTGATAAATCGGATAATAACTGTTCGTAGCGTTGATTTTTACGGTCGAAGTTACTTTCTATATTGGTTTCAAATCCAGCTGTAAGTTCTAATATTAGTAACTTGTCACCTTTCACTATAACAAGAGCTGGTCTTTGGGCATCACCTGTTATTATAGACGGGTTGGGGTAGCCGTCAATATCAACATACGCTTGTAAACCTTGAGATGTAACGGTTTTATAAATGTGGAGAAGGATTGAGTTGTGTCTCCAGTTATATCTAAGCTCGTCTAATGCAGATTGACATCCACCGACGACGTGGCCGAGGGTTTGCTGGCGATCACAAAATCTGCAGGTGGAATCGTTGGCTATTCCCCACTTGACTGCATAATAATAATAATAATAATAATAATAATAATAATAATAATAATAATAATAATAAACACTACACATACGAGTACGTCGTGATTTCCCTCTTGGGATGAAAATTGATTTTAGTTAAATCCTCTGGTAATTTTCATTTGTTCCCACTGTTACCTTTCATTTCTCTAGACTATTTTCTTTCCAGGCACACTTGTTTTCACCTTCAAAATCATGTTGTCATGTAATGACTTTTTATCAAAGGGAATGACAGATGTTTGCTACTCTTTTTCACGCACAGTCGACATACATTGAGTGAAAATTCCTTATTGATAAATTGCAACCTTTCTGGGAAACTGAAGTAGGGTGACCATGAAACATATAATTCTTTTACTTGACTATCTTAAGTTAACCTTACTTGACCGCAAAAGTTTTAGTAGGTTAACTTTGGTCTCCTTAGAACGTTGGACTGTCTTCACTGTCTCATGTTTCACTTTCTCTTAAAAACATCACCACTTGGTTTTATCAAGGATTTGTCCTTTGGTTTAATGGTGACGAGGTTCTTGCCTCCTTTTTCTGAACCAATATGCTTTTTAAGAAGTGAGTTGCGAGTTCTAATAAATTAATTACTTTTTACGCAACAAATTTTTTGTATATATAGCTTATTTTCAAATGTATTTTTACTGTCCTGACGATGATTTTGTAAAGGAATCGAAAATTAGACTCTGATATAATCTGGTTATTTTCCTGATCAATACTTTGAATTTTAAAGTTATCAAGATGACCATATTCGGGTATTTTTTCTTGCTTTGAGTGAGTTGCCATTAGTAATTATAAACCTGCTTTCTTATTTTGCTAATTGGAAACAAATATTGCATTCAATGTAGGATTTTTAACTGGCAGTTCTAATGGGTCTTTCATTGATGGAACCCCTGGTAAACAGTGGGCCCATTTTGTCTTTCACAGATATCCATCTATGAAAGACCCGAACGGAAGGAGCAGATCAAGAAAAAGAGGAACAGAAAGCGTGCAAGACACCATAAAAATAAAAACAAAAGTTCTAATGGCAATTTGACTTGCTGCTTTCCTGAAACTTCTAATTTAACTGCCACAGCATTTGTCGCTTTATGTCCTTTGTGTGGTGTTTGCCTGGTGTTATCTTTCTCTGCATTCGCTTGATATAATTCCCAAAACTAATTGCAAATTTAATTTTCAACACCTTCACAAAAGATTTTTACTTAATTGCATTCTACACAAAATCGAACGTAATTGCCAACTTCGAAATCGAATACCGAATTCAAAGTCAACAAAAACGTGGAAGAATATCAACAACATGACATGAACATTAGCCTGAAAACACAACATAGTTTATACAGAGCGACGCTTCAAAAGGACGAAGAAATGAATGTTATATTATTTTTATTTCCCGTTTGAACGCCGGGATTGAGGAGTATGTCACCTAATTGTATCATTCTTATTTTTTTTTATTTACCATGCAGACGTAAACAACATCTAAATACACAAGGATGAGATGTGACATTTCATAAAAAGGAAAGCTTAACCGTACTGTCACTTTTGAAAAATGATTAGGCTTCCCATTTTATAGTAACATGCAAAATATTTTTGTACCGCCAAATTTAAATCAGTGCAGCCTAAAACCAACCTATGTTTTAGGAAAACTCGCAAAGAACTGCCTCTGACTTTGGCGGTGCTAATAGAATCTTGACAACAAAGAAAAGTCTGATTTTAATCATGTCTTGACTTAATTCCATAATCTTCAATGGATCTTGGCATATTTCTCTAAAACGCAATCCTTCCACCTGTCTTTGGTCATTCGTTTTGCGAGTAGGAATAACAGTTCAACTTCTTGTCTGATCTCATCGGTATAGCCTTTCGTAGGCCTACAACGTAATCTCTTACCGGGAAAATATTTGTTATTATATGCACGAAAAAGATTTCCTTTTGTTGTACCTCAATTTGCAATAAACGTTTCCCTAATTTGTTATACCAGCACCAAAATTAAAAGAAATATTTCCAAAAACGTGAGATATCGCCAATATTAAGTCTACGTTTCTGAGCCATGTAACAAAGAAGAAAGCATACATGCTTTATAAACACTAATCTTTGTCGTTGATGTAATTTTCCGACCTGACCATACTCGTTTCTCTAGCCTACCAAAATCAGAACTGCCTTTGGATATTCTGTGATTAATTTCAGCATCCAGAGTCCAATCCCTGCTCAGTGTACTCCCAAGATATACAAAGGTATCAGTAACCTTAAACCTCTTCCCATCAACTAGTATATGTAGATGTAAGAGCTTTATGATGTCATGAGTCGTAAGCTTTTTCTGAGCTACGTTTCGAGAGATACTTCTCCCATCGTCAGGCTTGACGATGGGAGAAGTATCTCTCGGAGAAGTATCACAGAACACTCAAAGACGTTAATTGACATAATCGTACCAAACAAACGATACAATATTCGTGAATCCATTGTTGTTCCATCAGCCTACAGTGACCACGACATGGTTGGATATTGTCGCAAAATAAATCACATCAAATTCACACTAAAAACTACTACCGCCAGAAATTCCACCCGTCATAATCATAATGCATTGGCAAATGATTNGAGCTTTATGATGTCATGAGTCGTAAGCTTTTTCTGAGCTACGTTTCGAGAGATACTTCTCCCATCGTCAGGCTTGACGATGGGAGAAGTATCTCTCGGAGAAGTATCACAGAACACTCAAAGACGTTAATTGACATAATCGTACCAAACAAACGATACAATATTCGTGAATCCATTGTTGTTCCATCAGCCTACAGTGACCACGACATGGTTGGATATTGTCGCAAAATAAATCACATCAAATTCACACTAAAAACTACTACCGCCAGAAATTCCACCCGTCATAATCATAATGCATTGGCAAATGATTTGAGAAATATTAACTGGGATCCAGTAATGCAATCAAATGATATTGAACAGGCAGTAACAATATTCAATAATTTACTGTCTGAAATTCTTGATAGCCATGCACCCATGACAACTAAACGAGTTAAAAATAAACCAGCACCGTGGATTAATCAGATTAAAAACACAGAAAAATGTTTCCTTAAAATCTGAAGATTATGGACCAAATAATTAAATTAATTTTAGATAATTTCTAATCTCAGCCTTACTTACCATCTCCAAAATCCTTGAACATTGCGTGTACACTCAACTGATCCGTCACCTTGAACAACACAATCTCCTGCTTGAAAAACAATATGGTTTCCGAAGTTAACGGAGTATTGAATTGGCATGTACTGTTTTACTTAACAATATTCAGAGCTATGGACAGCTCCAAAATGACTGGTGCTCTATATGTTGACTTACGTACGGCGTTTGACACCGTTAGTCACTCGTCTATTATTGAAAAGTTACCTCAATTCGGAATTACTGGAAAAGAAAAAAAATGGTTAATAGACTATCTATTTGGAAGTACTATGTGTGTTGACTTTCTGGGTACATTATCTACACCTCGGTTTATTCATTGCGGAGTTCCACAAAGCTCAATACTCGGTTTTGTCCTGTTTTGTTCCTGTTGCACTTTAACGACACACAGTCACTCTTGAAACACTGCAAAATGCTTATGTATGCCGATGGTACCGTCCTCTATTTCTACCATCATGATTTGCTCGAAATTGAGAAAGCCCTCTTTGATGATCTTGAGACATTATCAATATGGCTAGTAGACGACGAACTGATCATTAACCTAAAAAAGGGGAAAACAGAAGCCATGGTCTTTGGCACCAGAGCTCGGTTGAATAAGCTGGAAAGAGGAATTACTATTAAGCACAATTCGGAAATAATCAATGTCACCAAGTCCTATACATAGCTTGGCGTGCATCTTGATCAATATCTTGGCCTCAATTTACACTTAACATGGTTTGCAAAAAGTAGCTACTAGAATTCTTCTACTTCGCAAGATCAGAACATATTTAACCGACGCTGCTGCAATTAGAATTTACCAGGCCTTTATCATACCGCTTTTCACGTACTCTTCGTTAACAAACTTTTATCACCATCCTTCAAGAAGATCTACTCTGGTCAATTTGGAACATTGTATCAAGAGTATAACCAAAACTGACGTACCAAAAATGCTCAACATGTGCGAGAAGAAATCATGTGTAACTGTGTTCAAAAGTTTACATGGGGATTGCTATGTTGACTATGTTGACTACTTCCAAAGAATTTCTCACAACATTGGCACGCGTAATAATGGCATACTGTTAAACGTTCCAAAATGTAAACTGAAAAGCACCAAGAAGGCGTTTTTTACAATGGCGCCTTACTGTTTAGTAATGCCTATTGAGGTTAGGTCTAAAAATGATTTCAAAATATTTTATAAGAAACTAGAACAATTTTTTGTAGGCAAATGATTTTCAGATTGGATTATTTTTTTTCTTAGTCACTCTCTGGTACACTTTGTTATTTTCAGTGTCTTTTTCAAGCATGTTACTTTACAAGTCCATCTAACTTTTCTGACACTTGACTCGATTCACTTCAGCAATGTTATTGTAATTTCTCTCTAGCTACCAGTCTAATTTAGAGGCCATAATGCCTCAATCAAAATTCTTAACCTCTCTTTTACATTCTTTACTGTAACATAATTGTATATACCTTAAGGGAACTAATTTTCGCGGGAACTAATTTTCGCGGTCGAAAAACTTTTCGAAAAAATCGTATTTCGCGGGAATTAATTTTCGCGGTTTTTCCAATTCTTGAATTTTCGCGGGAATTAATTTTCGCGGTTGATCAAAAATATTTTTCAGAAAAAACACAAATTTTAAATTTTTTTTCTAAAAGAAAATCTATCTATTCATTTACTCATCAAAAATATCAAAAAGATTTTCTCCATGCCCTTCTTCAGACTGTTGTTGTTGTTCTAAGTTGTTTTCCTCCCAATCGGAATCATCTCCATCGTCATCTCCAAATCTCCATCTGTATGAATCGAGCTCCTGAGGAAACAAACCTGCAAGGGTGAGAGTTTCGTTAACGACCAAACTGTCAAACATGGGACAAATATCGTTAAACGGGTCGAGGGGAGGAAGTTGACTTGATCCCAACTTGAGTGCATCGAATATGCCTGCTTTCTTCCAGCCGTTACAAATTATTTCCTTACCTTCCTCTGTTGACATATGATTGTAAAATGAGATGAGCCATTTTGCGTGTAATGGCTTTAAGGTAGATAGCTTATACTCAACTTCGATATCGTTTAGCTCAATCCCCTTTTCCAAACCAAATTTAATTTGCTTGGTGAACCACTCTGAAAACTTTTCTTTCATAAAATCCTTTGCCGCTTTATTAACGGTAAGATCCAAAGGCTGAAATAGATGCGTCATGTTGGCTGGAACCTTCGTAATCAAGATCTTGTTATCTTTGAGCACCTTTAAGACTTGATCAGTCGTCTGACCTCGAAAAACATCAAATATGAGCAAAGCTCTTTGATTATCATTACCCAGTTTGTTTCGTTCTTTCTTAACATGTGGCAAAATGATTTCATCAATGAACTTGAGTGCTTCTTTTTCGTTGCTGTAGTGCGTTTTGTTAGCACTCAACGAAAAGCTCTTCGGAAATTGGATTTTTGGTAAGCTTTGGTCCGTTTTACCTTTGTAGATGAGCTGCATTGGTAAGAACGTGTTGTCAAAAGTAATAGAAAATGTTGCCGTTATGGACCTTTTATCGTTTACGCCTGCTATCGGTACATTTTTCACATTGCGTTTTGCCATNNNTGTTGCTAGACAGAAACTCCATGAGATCAGAGAAAGGCACGTTTTTGCTATAATGGCAGATGAGTATACGGACATAGGCAACCTTGAGCAGCTGTCCATGTGCTTTAGAACAGTGGATGACGATTTGGTCATCAGTGAAGATTTTCTCGGCTTTTACGAACTGAACGATATCCGTAGTGATACAATAGTGAATGCTATCAAAGACGTTTTGCTACGATCAAACTTGTCCTTAGAAAATTGTAGGGGACAAACCTACGACGGTGCGAGCAACATGATGGGTAAACGGTCAGGAGTTGCAACTCAGATCCAGGAAATCCAACCTAAAGCTATTGTTACCCATTGTCATGGTCATACATTGAGTTTGGCAGTCAAAGATCTGACATCATCTTGTGAAGTTCTGTCAAACACGATGGGTACTGTGGGAGAAATTTGCGTGCTTGTAAAGTACTCACCGAAAAGAGAAAAGATTTTGGGATCCCTGGATGAAATGATCGAGGATGGTGCGACTGCAGAGAATGGAGAGAAAGAAAAGCCTGTGTCCTTGAATAAACTTTCAACCACAAGGTGGACAGTGAGAGCTTCTTGTTTCAAAAAAATCATTCAGAAGTACGGAACTTTGCAACAGCTTTGGGCGACTTGCCTGAGTGAAAAGCTTGATGCCGAAACTCGTGCTCGTATCATTGGATGCCAGTCTCAAATGGAATCATTTTCCTTCTTTTTTGGCCTCTTGCTAAGTCATAGGTTGTATAGTTTGACAGATAACCTATCAAAAACTTTGCAAGAAGAGAAGATGTCAGCTATAAATGGTCAAAGAAATGCCGATTTAACTGTCAAAACCTTAAAAGGTATGAGGACATCTCAAGATTTCAACCTCTTCTTCGAAACTGTAAAGCTGAAGGCGAGTAAGTTGGATGTAGAAGAACCATCTTTACCGAGGAAACGCCGCAGACCGAAGTATTCGCTAATGCAATTTTTGGATGGTTATGAAGATTCCTCTCGGAATACGAAGGAATATCACCCTGAATCAGCAGTTGATCACTACCGTATTATCTACTTTGATGCAATTGATACTGTGGTTAAAGCAATAACCGATCGTTTCGAGCAACCGAGTTATCAATTCTTTTCAAATATCGAGCAGCTAATGATAAAAGCCATCAAGTCAGAGTCGTATGAAGCGGAGCTGAAGAAGTTGGAAAATTATAGAGATGATCTTGATCTCTCTGCTTTACCGGCTGAGCTTCAAATTCTCAGAACCATCTGTGCTGATGAGGATGTCTCTCACTTTAAAGAAATAAAGATGAAACTTGCATCTCAACCAAGAGAACACAGAGGACTTATCAGCAACGTAATGAAGTTAACTAAGCTCGTTCTCGTAAGCGCAGCTACAAGTGCCACACCAGAAAGATCGTTTTCTCTAGCTCGTAGGCTTAAAACATGGATTAGATCAAGTATATTACAAAAGCGATTCAACTCTTTGGCACTACTATCTTGCCACAAGGAACTTTGTGACAAACTCTCACTAATCGAGGTTGCTAATGAGTTTGTTGATTCTAAAGCAAATAGGAAAAATATATTTGGAAAATTTGATAAAAACGACTTGTAAATTTAACAGGATTATATACTTACTTATACTTATATACTTATGCATGGATATAGTGGTATTTCTGTAGTTTTAATTTGTCTTTCACTATTAAAAGTAACCTTTGAAACATGAAAAAGAGTTCATTTTTAGCCCTTCTAGACACCCTGATTTTCAAAAATTTTCTGGGCCGTCGGCCCCAACCATGGTGGGGCCTCCTTAGATAGTAACTCGTGTGGCCCCTCCACTTTTCAAATCGTTGCGTGGGCCCTGTATTGTTAGTTGTGGGGAGCAAAGTTTTGCTCCCTGAAGGTATATTTGCCCCTTCTTTACAACAAGATCTTGTCTACGTGCCTAATTGGGGGTGAAGCTTGCTCTTGGCCTGTTCTCTGTCACCAATGGCTCGAAACATCTTGTTTTCCTTTTTCAACTGCCTGAAAAAATGCAATCTCAACCTCTGACCAAAGGTTGTGTATCCTTGTTCAATGTCCTCTTGTCCATGAAGATAATACAGCGGAAGGAAGCGGAGTCATTCAAAAACCGGAAGTATATTATGCATGTCATTTTGGTTGGTGAATTTCATCAAACTCAATTCCGAAAAATTCCTTACTTCATCGAAGAAGTGTCCAACATGAATTGGTTTCTGTTTTTGTTTGAAGGTTTTCTGCTTTGCTTGGTTTCTGGCCAATCTGTTAAGAGTACAGGTAGGTAACTAAACCTCAATATTTACTATATGATTTGTGTTGGTTACTTGCTATTACTTTGTTCAGTGTAAAACTGAAACCTCACACTTTGAGCTTGACAAAGCACAGAATTTTTGCCAGGACCGGTCGTTTTATTTGTTATCATCGTCAACCAAAATATTTTCCCGCAGTATGTTGGCTTGTTATTCATTTTTTTTGTGATCTCATTAATTTTTTAAAAAGTTTACAGACAAGACAGGGAATGTCTGGACAACATTAAAAATACGAGACCTTATAATTAAGAAATGACGTTTACAGTGGAATACAGAAAGAATCATATCTGTTTATTTTTTTAATGATATTCATGCAGACTTAGAACAAGATTTAAGATATTCTACTGTGTTGTTGGCCCTGTCTTGTGGAAGATCATTGAACCAAAATGAATGCCACACGGAATCTGCCTTTGGATTGTGTTAGAAGATGCAAGATGCTCCCTGTCAGGAGTTCGTTTGGTTTCTACGTTGTTTGAATTGAAAAAGAAGTAAATGGACAACAGTAGTAGCAATGAGTCGAAAACGACGTGTTGCTGAAGTGTTATTTGATTTTCAGGCCTGGAGAAGGCAGCTTGTATCACACTGGTCACAAACATTGCCTTCTTTCACCAATATTTGATTATTTGCACTGTCACAGTCTGTATTGATTTTGTTGGCGGTTAGGGTCTGACGTCATATCTGAACGATTTGAAGGAGACAATTTTGGGTGATGAGTCATATTTTCTGCAGTCGCTGCTTCATAGTTTGACATGAAAAAAATTCCACAGTTTTGACATTTCTTTCAGCGAACGTGGGAGTGACGTGGTTCATCTGAAAAACCCAAAACCCACAAGACATGGTGGAATCGATGCATACTGCGTGATTTTTAAAAATGAAAATGGGACCCTGATGTCTTCATTTTACCAAGAAGATAATACTTGCTCTTTGGCGTTGGTATCAGTTGCTACATTTCTTTTTGTTTTCATTGCGTTCTGTTACGTCATTCTTACAAGTTCTTGCGCTCTCTAGAGGATTCAATTGGTCCTTCTTACCCTATAATCTCGCATTAAGGCGCCGGCGCCTATATCTGGATACTTAAAATTTCGGCGCCTGTCGCCTCTAATTTTTGGCTAATTATCACTCCATGAAAGACTTATGTAAAAGACTTATTTAAACAATATGTATGCTTTATGAAAATCGCCTTATTTATATTATGTCTCACTGTCAATATAAGAAATCTAATATCTGAAAAACAGGGCCGGATAGAGGCGCCATGACGCCTTTATCTGGATATAAGCGTCGGCGCCTTTAAATGAGCTGCTCTATATGCGAGATTATAGGGTACTTCTTCTAAAGATACGTTTTTCTAAATAGTTTGATGCAATAAACGTGTGATTTCTAATTAAACACATAAAAATATGCGTTAAATGTATAGTTTTGCGAATCGGGGCACATGCCCCCAAACCTGTTGCTCCGTCGCCGCGGACCTTCTCCGTGACGTTTACTATGTTATGAGAATGTATCACATAACGCAAATCGCCAATGTAGGACATTACTATTCCCTTCAAGGGACTGTTTCGCTTAATACTACAAAAATTATCGGTTGTTTTAATTTCATCAATCATTATTGCTTCATAGGCCCTATCCGCCCCCTGAAATTGGAGGCCCCTCTGCGCCCTAGCTACGGTAATGCGTTCAAATTAGCTGTTGCTGCCACAATAAAGACGATTACGCGCATTTGAGTAACCTCTACAGGTAGATGGGGTAGAAAAACAAAAAAAAATTTAATGAAAGTTGGCCTGTTGTTTCATCAAATTCAACGTTACTAATATATTGCATCAATCTGTTCTAAATCGGTTCGAGACTCGTATGTTCCTTTCTTCTTAAAATAGTCCCTTCATTCTAGTGCATAAAGTTAATTAAAATGACAAGTTGTGGGCTATGCTTCTCAGATATCCCGTAGTGTCTCTATTCGGATAGTCATCGACAATTCGTAAGATGCGCTGAGAGCACTCAGCATATCGCCTTCGCTGGGGCGGTGGAGGATGCCCCCAAGATGTTGCAATTTGTTAACTCGAGCAACACTATCCTCCTTTTTTAAAACGTCTATAAATTTCCAAAAGGTAGGGTGGCAGGAGGAAACCTGGCTTTGAAAACCGCGATGCCATCCCTGCATACAATTATTCGTGCGTGGTAACTCCTCCGTTCTGTGGAACATATACCATAAGTCGATCGAAAAACGAGGTTGCATTCGAGGAGCGTTTCTTCGATATCTGCCAACGTAGGAATCTTCAAAATATTCTAACAAATCATCTGCAACATCATTATATGCATTCCGTATTGCATCGCAAA
>RDPX01000315.1:117698-131419 GCA_003991215.1 Morbakka virulenta
GAGCTGCTGCAACAAACCAATATTATCCAAGAACAAAATGAAAAACCTAAAAATCTTAGCCGAAAATTCACTCTCCAGAAAACTGAACAACGAATTGAGAGATATACCAACAAAAAAGTACATGGCTATTTTCAACGAAAACTTAAAGATGACAACAAGATAGACCACAAAACGAGCCTACAACGAACAAAAAACCGCAGTACAACATCACACTTTAACAGCTACCTAGAAAGTATCATTGACCAGGAGCTCCCAAGAAGGAACCACCCTGAACGCAACTACTTTGAGAAACGAGATCCCGAGTATGTGTTAAAAATACACAATGGCGAGTACTGGTGGAACCTGCCAGTCAAAACCATTACGAAAACACCACGCAACAAACCTGACATGATCATATTGGACAAATCTACGAAAGTTTGCTCTATTGTCGAATTCAGCTGCCCAACTGACATCAATATCGGAAACAAGATCGACGAAAAGATAAACAACAACGCATCACAACTGAGAAACATGCAGATAATATATCCCGACTATCAGTTTAAAATGTTATCAATCATCATCGGGGCACTTGGATATGTCCCAAAATGTCTGCAAAAAGTAATGGAAGAACTTGGTTTCAAGAAGAAAGAAACGACAGAACATATAAATAAAATGCAAAATATAGTTGCAAGTGGAACTGTTAAGATTTGCAAAACCTTCCTTAAGTTCTAAATAATATATTTTTTGTAACTTAGAGTCGGATGCAACCTGAAATACATCATGCTGTAGGCCAGTTAGTATTTACTCGTAATTCGTGAATCGTAAATTTGTAACTTGTAACTCTCAAAGCATAGGAAGTCTTTGAGCCCAATGTAATTTGAATCGGTAATCAGTTTTCTTCTAATATGATGTAGAAGTAGTCTTGTCTCAGTGTTTGAAACCGATTGCTTTTTTGAATTGTATAAATGCTACAGTAAAATGAAATATATATGAAGCTTACTTACTTACTGCTCGATCGGTCGTGTATCGAACCTCCCGACCAACGTGCCCCTCAGAAGATGTTAATTAATTCTAGATATAACGACGCATCAAAATAATGTCTGGCTAATGTCGCATTCTAACACTGGCAAAGTTGAAAACTGAAATAGAAATGTGTAGTGGAGGAATAATACTGAATACAATTCTAAATACACATAATTATTGAACTTGTCTTATAAAATATACTCGTAAATTCTAGTTCAGATGATGCATCATAAAAATGTTAGAGGCATGTGACACTACAGACAATGACAAAATCAACAACTTAATACAAATGCTTAATGAACTAATATAAATAAGAACACAACATTTGCTTGCGTATCCCACAGAGAATACTTGTAAATTGTAAATATGATGATGCATCGTAATAGTGTTGGGAGAGTGTCGTACTATAGACAGTGACGAAATTAAAAGCTTAAATAGAGATATCTGGTGGGTAAACATTGGTTAAATGCACAAAATTTGTTTACTTCCCGTACAGAAAATACTCGTAGCTTCCAGATATGAAGAAACATTATAATAGTATTGCTGGAGCCTCGCACTGCAAACAATAACGAAATTAATGATTTAAATAGAAATACTTAGTAGATTAACTAACATAAATATGCACTTTCCCCACAGAAAATACTGCTAAATAGTGTCAATGGAATCTTACACTACAGAGAATGACGAAATTAACAATTAAAATAGAAATACACAGTGGACTAATTTAGATTAATACACAACGGAAGATGTTGGCCATGAGCCTGCCGTTAAATTTCTCGTAAAACAAGATAATTTATTGGTAAAGAGAGATGTTTTACTCTAATTATCAAAAGAATCTTAAGTATATTACTTTTGAATATGATCAAATAGAATTTTGACAAGAGCCAAAGAGTGCAAAGAACAGTACTTGATACCAAAAAAAGGAGTTCAAATAGAAAGCGTCTTGTCGGGGAGGGGGAGCGGTTTTCATTGCATTTTAAAGGTAAGGATAAAACGAATTTTTTTAAATAATAGAGATCCAAAAGACAATTTTTTAAAATACAGTAACAAGCTACTTTTTATTGCCGCAATTTTGAGTGTTGCTAAAACTACACCTTATTAAGTACTTAGCTTGGAATGGGACTTCAATTTTTCTAAAGTTTTTTTCTTCGTTGATCCATATTTTCCGGCACCTTCATCCCCCCCCAAGGACAAGGGATTCCTTTTCATGTTTGTTTATCATAACGGTCTCCTTTAATAGCGGTCTCCATTATCATCAACAGATATTCATTTTTCCACTAGGTATGGAACGGCCGTACTTTCAACGTCAGAATAGAATATACTGATTTGGTACGGTGGTACATGAAGAACGGATCTATTTTTTATGATGTACACATATTTCGGAGTTCGAAAATGGATTATTTTTACACGCAAAGCGTCGCTTTTTGACGTCTAGCATTGCACAGCCAGCTACTGTTGCACACACGTCATTACTTTTAACTAGTCTTAAAGTGTACGCGGTTACCTGCTAAAACGTTTTTGAAAAAATTAAGCCAAGTATATTTTTATGTGATGTGAATTAGCGTGAAATATCGAAAAAGATCAAAATGCGTAAACATACTTGAACATTGCTGATTGTATAATTTCCAACAATCCATCAATAACACGATTTTTTTATGTTGGGCAATTTATAGGAAGTTTCTGTCAAAAGCCGTTGTCATATAGAGATGGATTACGTTACCCTGTTGGGTATCCAGTAAAAGCCACATATTTACCGGGAAATTTAATGTACTTCCGATGCTTGAATGGTTACGAACTTGTTGGTAGCCGGATCAGAGTATGTGATGAAAATGGACGCTGGTCTGGTGAAGATCCATGGTGCAACAGTAAGTTGAATTTTTTTTTCTTTTTTCTTTCGAGTGTGACCTGCAGCGCGCCCTACAAGCCATTTTAGTGCCGAGGGTTATTTGTTGTCTGATTATTGTATAATTTTCTACTTTTTTGAATTCTTTTTTATTGTTTTTTATTGTTTTCTATTGCTTTATTTCCTCTGCGATCCCTGCGCCGATTTATTTCATTTTTGTTCTCTGTTTTCGCTTGGTTTCTTGGGATGGGGTGTGTTGATTTAGCAGTTTGGAAACCACTTGAAACAACCATGAAAACAAGAAGTCTGGGCACCAGATTTTGGTACTTCGATGAATAGCGATTCGTAAGTTTAGAATATGAGGCGTTAAGAACGTTTTTCGTAAGTCCCTTTTTCGTTTTGTTATTGTGCTACTGTTTCAGTAGTTCAACTTAAAATTAATCAAAACATATTTAGCAAGGCGTTAAGTATCGTAGCAGCAATATGTCAAGAAGTAACTTCGTGCAACGCGGAGAACAGATATACTGTAATACCTTGCACAGTTGCATTTTTACCTTTTTTAAGAGATTGTGAAAGCAAGACGTTAAGTATCGTAGCAGCAATATGTCAAGAAGTAACTTCGTGCAACGTGGAGAACAGATATACTGTAATACCTTGCACAGTTGCATTTTTACCTTTTTTAAGAGATTGTGAAAGCAAGACGTTAAGTATCGTAGCAGCAATATGTCAAGAAGTAACTTCGTGCAACGTGGAGAACAGATATACTGTAATACCTTGCACAGTTGCATTTTTACCTTTTTTAAGAGATTGTGAAAGCAAGACGTTAAGTATCGTAGCAGTAATATGTCAAGAAGTAACTTCGTGCAACGCGGAGAACAGATATACTGTAATACCTTGCACAGTTGCATTTTTACCTTTTTAAAGAGATTGTGAATTTACTTCCCTGTTGCGGTAGAAGATATTGTAATGAAGATAATGATGATCTTAATGATATTCATGATGAAAATGGTGAGAAGCTTCTTCATGTGTTTTTGTAAATGGATATTTCCCTGGACCACAAGTGGTTCACTGGCCAATCAAGAATCTTGCGGATACCCTTTGGTGGTACAAAATAACAGATTTTGAAACAGTTAAATGGAAGTATTATTTCATGTACATATATATATGTATATGTATATATACTATAACATACATTATGTTATATATTATATTATATTATACTATATTATATTATATTATATTGTATTATATCATATTATATTATGTTATATTATATTATATTATATTTTATTATTTTATATTATATTATATTATATTTTATTATATTATATTATTGTATTGTATTGCATTGTATTGTATTTTATTGAATGAACACATTCAGATGTTCAAAAATGAACTGTTGGACAGCGAAACACGTACTGAACTGTATGCTTACATATATATCAATCCAGACATCCCGGACAAGAGAATTTTCTAAGTTCACTGGAAGCCCAATTGATCAAGCCTATATTGTCATTTAGTGAAAGAATGACAGCCACTTTTGTTTTTTTCAATACACGTAGATTTTTTATTTTTCCCATAAAACCATAAAACGTGACATGAAACTATAATATTTTTTTGGTCCTGCTTGAAACCTTGTTTATACAGTGGCCGTATATTTCCAGAGTACTGACAAAGGTAATTTTTGGAGGGTTGATTCGGAGAAGAAGCTTGTTTTTCTTTGTTTTATGGGCGGTGATTGCATTAACGGTCTTTTAAGAAAGATCTTTTGCCGCAAAAGAGATTTGGAGAACATTGCCTTGGCCAAGAACCACTTAATTTCCTGCACTACACAAAAGTCCCTTTGTGTAGAATAAGAATCATTGTAAAGTTACTGGCCGATGAGATTTCTTGTCTGCGTTCTTTAAAGGTTTCCGTCCAGACTTTTATTCCTTTTGAGTCTTCAGATCGATACGTGTTATCAAATTTGGATGCATTTCATCTAATTTTCTTTTCGTTTTACGTCGTAAGTTTACTAACCAAACTTATATCCTCTCGATGCAATGTTGATTGGTTTTGGAAACCCTTTTGCGACTGTCAACACTTTCAGATGGTTTCCCCTATTTCGACCATTCATTGACAACATACCCCTCCTCTATTCCTTTACAGTTAGTTTGATTGTTTTTTCTCATTTACCAATGCTCTTTGTAGGGCTTGTGCCACTTCCACCTGGTAAGGATGTTCTCCATGAATGCTAATCATTTGCTTGTGATTCATCAAAAAACCGCAATGAAGAATTACTAAACCAGCAGCTTACCCTGTGAACTGCTTCATTGTGAAACTTTCTTCTGGGCATTGGTAATAACCAATGGCCAGAAGAAAGTTTACAGTCAGTATTGGCTTAAACCTAATACCAGTCAAGGTATTTAAGCATTTACTTTAAAAATTTATTGCAGTTCACCAGAACATAACTTTTTGCGTAGTGTAGTATTAATATTTGTTGTTTCCGTTAAAACTGAATGTCAGTCAGCCCATATTTTACGCATCCTACATAACCGAAGTAAATTCGCAGCAGAATCTTACACGACAACAAATTAACTTGCGGTATAATTTAGAGCTTGCCACAAGAACTCTGCTGTTACTTTCTTTTCGTCTTTACCCCATACGATGAGGATATTTTGAGCCTATCTACAGCACTTAAAGACAAAATATGTTTCAGTAGAATAAATTTCATTTTAATTACTTTGATTTTCAATAAAAATGAAGTATAAGTAAAATGAATAAACTGCATCGTTGAACTGAATGGTAGTCAAAATATGTGTTTATGACCAACAAAAAATGGTTTGTGCTTTAGAATGTGGGAGGAGAGTCTTCTTGCAATACGCTATTATGCAGCATAGATATGCCTGAAAATTGAATTCTTGCATTTCCAATATCCATTGCATTATAAGACAAGTTTTTTTTTCAAAGGAACTTCGTGTTCAAAGAGTAGCATCTACAAACCAGAACATGGTTCTTTCAGTGGAAACTCATTTCGAATTGGGAGCACAATAACGTATTCGTGTGAACCTGGATATTATTTGGAGGGTGCCAAAGCGTTACATTGTCAGACCAATGGAACTTGGTCATCCCGAAATCCATACTGTGTGTGTAAGTGTCCTTTAGTCTTACAATAATTTTTTTTATTGAAAAAGTGTTATTCTCTAGAGTGGACTCAAAACGTTGGTTGGCGAAAGGAATGCGAAGTCCATTTCCTTGAAAACTATAGATGCTCTAAAAGCAATATTTGACTTCCTGAAAATGTACAAAGGGTAAAACCCTGAATAACACCTTTATTGCAGACCAAATTGGCTAAGAAACCTGAAATGAAACACCAGAGTATAATATATTGTTGTATATTATAGTATAGTATATTATATTATATTATGTTATATTATATTATATTATATTTTATTATAGTATATTATATTATAGTATAGTATATTATATTATATTATATTATATTATATTATATTATGTTATATATATATTGTTGCTATGGACGAAAACTCGTTTAACTTTTTCTCAAACTCTCTTCAATAAATCTTCTAAATATCTAGTACATACCTCATAAATCTCCAAATAAAAACTCCTGAAAACTCTATTTACAAAGCCGATTTATGTGATTTCCTGAGCCTTAGTCAGCATAATATAAACAATAGCTTAGGGAACCTTCCAGAAGAGTAAGCATTTTTCCAGATGAATAAGCGAAATTTTGTGAATGTTCATTTTGATTATTATGTCATCAAAAGTTCAAGCGAATGTTTGCAAATTTTCCGATCTCGCAAATGTCTATCACGTGATACTGTACATTCGTGACTTTGTTTACGTACAATATATTCAATTCTCATCAGACACAGCCATATCTTACAGTCAGATTGACTGCATTACTTCATCGTTGCTTTTTCAAATGAGACCATGCGCTTTTAGTTCACTCACAATAACTCAAGAGAATTTTGTATTTTTCAAAGTAATTAGCGAATCTTGACTTTAATACGTCAATGGTTTCACAGTGTAATTGCTTGAAAACCGGTTTACTTAAGCATCTGTTTCCTGCTATAGTAACAAGAATTTGAAAAGCCTCGCGGAAGAAAGATGTAAAAGACGGCAGATATTGGGAAAACAACAAGATTTGCTTTTTTGGGATTAAAATTTGGATAGATAGGATGTCATCAGCTTGCAGTAAAGGTTTTCATAAAAATGAATTTTAGCATTGGAACAGCAGTATGCAAACGGGGTTTTTTTCTGGATCCATTATTTTTAGTCAGGCTGGAAAACGATTAGTATACGTTAGCGGTGTTCGCATCGCTAGTAGTAAATAGCGCGATCATCAAAAACATCATTGTGGTTGGATGATTTAGTTTTAGTCCCGGTCAGTGATAAGCTTTTTATAGTGTCTGTTTCGACGGATAGTTGAAAAGTTCCAATATTTTACATGTCATTTTAAAGCTTGGCATGGAGACGGGATTGCTATGTGAATAGAATGCAGAAGTGTGTTTTTATTTTCACCCCCGGCCAAAAGTTGTTGATGCCTTAGGTAGACTTTAGCCTTATATCATTCTTGTTCCATTGAAAGTCAGTTTTTCCGATGTATTTGTTCCAACTGATCAGGTGTGATAAGGGGATAGCCAGAGTATTAAAGATAATAACATTAAAAGAATGGTGTTTTGATTTGACCGACTATTCTGTCATTNTGGTTGGATGATTTAGTTTTAGTCCGGGTCAGTGATAAGCTTTTTATAGTGTCTGTTTCGACGGATAGTTGAAAAGTTCCAATATTTTACATGTCATTTTAAAGCTTGGCATGGAGACGGGATTGCTATGTGAATAGAATGCAGAAGTGTGTTTTTATTTTCACCCCCGGCCAAAAGTTGTTGATGCCTTAGGTAGACTTTAGCCTTATATCATTCTTGTTCCATTGAAAGTCAGTTTTTCCGATGTATTTGTTCCAACTGATCAGGTGTGATAAGGGGATAGCCAGAGTATTAAAGATAATTCTTTTATTGTGTCAGCTTGGCTTTTTATGAATTTTGGGCAGTAGGTCTTAAAACATTTCGTACCCGATCGTAAATATATGTTAAAAATAAATATGGTCAAGACGAAGTAATGACATGGTGTGGAGTATCTGTCTGTCTTGAAAGTGGAAAGGATGCCAAGTAACGTACTGTCAAAATACAGAATTTTTAAAAGGATTTAGAGATGCGTATTCAATGCCAAAAATACGTAGATTTGTGATAATTGTTTCGAAGATGAATACAGCCCTGAAGTGAATTTTTCTCACATTTTTGTCGGAAGTGGGAGGGTGTGTGTGTGGTATATGATCCTCTGTTGGACAAAATGAGTTAGAGTGAGTACCAGGTCTCGGTCCACCAGGACCTACGTTTTGAAAGGATTATGCCAGAAATTTTAGAGAATAGTTGGCTGAAAACAATGTTTGGATACATAGTAGGTCATTGATTTGAATTCCGTGGGACTTAAAGCTTCTAGATACTTGAAGAACTGTATTTATATCTGTTGATATATATCGTGTTACATGCCCTCGCACTGATTGATAACTGTTTTCTTTCACAAATTTGTAATGTATGGACGATCATTTCATTAAGTACGGTTTTCAGTGAGAGTTATTTGATTCATTGGATAAATAAGTTGGCAAGTAGGAAATATTTTTGCAAATTAATACCTATTGTTGCCGACTTCCTACTTATAGCAAAGTGCAAGAAAACCCGATGCAAGGAAGGTATGAAATGTATTTTGGATGCCAAAACCTCGGTACCTACGTGCATCTGCAAAGAAGTATACGACTGTCCGTTTAGATTTTTCCCAGTTTGTGGCTCGGATGGTAAAACATATACAAGCAGTTGCCTGTTGGGAATGGTTTCCTGCAAAACAAGAAAGAAGATCACATTGGTTAAGAATGGAACATGTTCAAAAGGTATTCGCTTCATTTTCATGAGTGTTGTTATGGTAATCTACAAGTTTAATATTTTTACATATCATCAAAGGTCATTCATAAGTCACTAAATTCTTAAAAATTCCTGGTTTTGTGGAGTCAATGGAAGCCATAGATATTTCAGAAGTTAAATAAAACACATTTATATCAACAGACAACATGACCACTGAATTTTTTCAACCATTAATCTCACCGATAACCTGCATTTCTTATCAGCCTTCTTTTCCTTAAATATATTAGTACTGCATAAACAGTAAATTGTATATAGTAGCATCAATAATAATAATAATAATAATAATAATAATAATAATAATAATGATGATGATGATGATGATGATGATGATACGGATAATAACATTAATATTTAACGATAGTGTTTTGTAGACGTAGTAGCAGTAGTAGCAGCAGCAACAGTAGTAATAGTAATAGTAATAGTAATAGTAATAGTAGTAATAGTAGTAGGAGTAGTAGTAAAAGAAGAAGTAGTAGTAGTGGACGTATTATTAGTAGGTGAAGAAGTAATAGTCGTCGTCGTCGTAGTAGTAGTAATAGTAGTAGTAGTAGTAATAGTAGTAGTAGTAGTAGTAGTAGTAGTAGTAGTAATAGTAGTAGAAGTAGTAGTAGTACTACTAGTAGTAGTAATAGTAGTAGAAGTAGTAGTAGTTGTAGAAGAAGAAGAAGTAGTAGTAGTGGTAGTATAAGTAAATGTAGCAGTAGTAGTAGTATTAGTAATAGTAGTAGTTGCAGCGGTAATGGTAGTAATAGTAAAAAGATGAAGAAGAGATTTAGAATTGTTCAGATTATAACTGGTATAAAACTGAATGTATATGTGAGATAAAAACATTTAAAATTTATGTATGCAAAAGGAAGGGGCCGACCTTTAGTGGTCGGAATTTACTGATAGCTGTTCAATTAAGAGCTAGATTCATTCTAAAACTCCCCACGCAGTGCATCTAAAAATTTGAGTAGGATGAGGACATGTAACATTACAAACAAGTGCTTCGTGAAATATAATTTATTTCGCAAAGAGATTCATCAGTGGAAATTTTACATCCTTGTTTAAATAGGCCTTTTTTTTCGGGTGTCAAGATGAAATTCAAACAAATTGTTGAAGAGTACTTGAAGAAAAATGTTACTCTGATATTTTGCTTTATTATCATATTTCGTCTTCTCTGTTTAGTACAGAATATGATGCATTATAACACAATCTTGCCTATCGTTCTCAGCCCATTACAATAGTATTTACAAAGTGCTAAGATGATATCCCAATCCAAGTCTTAATGTCATCTATCCAGCGACTTTCAGCCTTACTCTGTTTTTTGTACCATTAACGCGGCCTTTCTAGGATAAATTTCTTTGTCTCATTGATAATCCTCTTATTTGACTAAAAACATTTAATTAATCATGATGAAGCAGAAAGGTGATTTTAAAAGCACAAATTGGAATATGTTAGTGATATTTTTGTATTTTATATGTAATGCTTTATTAACTACATTGGCTAAATGTAAAAAGGTTATATCATTCAGGTTAAAAATATGCTTAGTATCTCAGCAAGTCACATTTCAGGGACCAATTACGAGCGGAGCAAAAGATGTCGAAGATAATGTCTGCAGTCTAAAATCAGTCTGTGTCAATCACTGTCAAGTGGCTTTAAGTACACTTTGGAGTGGACGTAAACAAGAACGGGAAAAAATGAGGAGGCTTACATTCCGGCTAAAGAGACTAAACAAGCCCCATTAAAATACAACAATACAAAGTGAAATACAACAATACAAAGTGAAATACAACAATACAAAGTGAAATACAACAATACAAAGTGAAATACAACAATACAAAGTGAAATACAACAATACAAAGTGAAATACAACAATACAAAGTGAAATACAACAATACAAAGTGAAATACAACAATACAAAGTGAAATACAACAATACAAAGTGAAATACAACAATACAAAGTGAAATACAACAGTACAAAGTGAAATACAACAGTACAAAGTCCCAGCCTGGACTTTGTAGTAGTTTGAAGTAGTCAAGCTGTTGAATTCTCTAGCCAAGATGCTCTAATTTCAAGAGTTACTTAACCCATTCAACGCCATTGGCAACTTTAGTTGGCACCATGCATTTAGCCCATTATTTAAAATTCACAAAAATCAAATGCCTTTTTTCTTACTAGACATGTCTTAGCAACTATCCTATGGTATTTTAAAACCAATTTTGGCATACTTCATAAATTATAACAAAGTACATATTCCAATAAGACGAAGGTGCGGAAGGGAATTTTTGTTATCGTGGGCAATGACTTGAAGACGTCCACTGATCCTGAAATTGTGCTACTTAAACATTTTTTATTATATACTTAATAACTAAGTGATGCAGGAATAAGATGAGTTTATAGTATCATACTTTTAGGTCCAGTTAACAGTTAGTGTGAGGAGCAACACCGTCAGGCCCGACGATGGGAGAAGTATCTCTTGAAACGTAGCTCAGAAAAAGCTTGCGACTCATGACATGATAAAGCTCTTACATCTATTGATCTAATTGTTACTGTAATATTCATCCTGAAACTAATAATTGCTAGGCACTGATTAGTATCTATACCAGGTTTTCCTGACCTCCTGACCATATTTTATTAACTTTTAAATACCAAGCGATTCAACTTTTATACGTTCAGTGGTTGGATTTTTTTTGGTATTCTCACCGGTAACGATCATATGTTGCTGCTGACATCTCATTCCTACAACTGCAGTAGTAAAACTGGAAATGAGAACCAGCTCTTGGAATTAAAAATTTGAGAACCTATGAAATATTTTATATTCCAGAAATATGGTTTCTGAATAAAAGTTATAAGACATTTGGAGTATTCCAAACGTTAAGCAAGTATGAATATTGGCGTGCAAGAACTTGATCTGCATCGCAGACATTCGAATCCATACAGCGGCAGTCTATGATGTGTCCGAGTTGCGACCTTTTTGTGTTAGTAGTGAAGCTGATGCCACCAAGTGGAACGAAGAAAAATGCTTCTAGACTATGTCGTGCAGCCTCTTTCCGAATGACCTTCCCTGTTTAATCTTGGTATATGACCAAAATCCAGCACTACTACAATATCTGCCAACTCACCAATGTTATTCTCATATGCGGATCCCAAGTGAAAGCATAAATGTTATTTCTGGCGAGCTCATTGGAAGAATGAATGAAAATGGAGAACACCTAAGAAAGCTATCTGCCAACTGAAATCTCTACATTTCATTTATCTTTTTCCCCAGTAAACCTTGTTCCATGAAGACCGTGCATTGATGCTTCTTCATGAGGATATGGCCATTTCTGCGTAAGCTGGGTTTCACTGCGTGTTGCGCTGTCAACACCGAGACGAGAAAGTTCATTGCTGAAAGTTCTACTCGTAATAATAAGATATTCCAGGTTGGGAAAAAAGTAGCAGCGTCAAGATGTCGACCTGGTTGCGCCTTCTTACCGCGCTATCCTAGTGAGTGATGACAGTTTTCCTTGTTGAAGACTCGCAATTTTCCAGCCTTGGTTAAAAGGAATCTCATTTCATGGAGCTGGATGGATGCCAAAACAATGGGTAATGAGAATTGCTTGGCAGGAACAATGACTTATCTCTGGACCTGCCCAGTACACAATTTTGCCGAAATACAAAATGCGTGCCAGGGAAGTGGAAAGTTGCCCAGCAATTATCTTCTAACTTGATCTGGTATTTGCCAACCTTGTAAGTTCCAATGCTTGCTGTACTGCTGTGTTGTACCGGGATATAATATTACGTGACAGCAAACAACTGCCAATTCCTGCTATTTCCTACCAACTTATAGTGTTTTCTGATGACTCCTACCGTTTCCTACCGTTTCTACCGCTTCCTACCGTTTCCTGGCGTTTCCTGCTGATTCCTACTGTTTCTTGCCGACTCCTGTTTCTTTCCGACTCCTACTGTTTCTTGCCGACTCCTACTGTTTCCTGCTGATTCCTGGCATTTCCTACCGGCTCTTCCCAAGCTGCTACACGTATCCTGTCCTCAACAGGGAGACTAAGTAGATCCTGTTTAAGGTTTCCCTAACGGGAAGTGTTTTACGTATCTTGTTGATAAAGAATACCCACCCTACTGCCAATAAACGCGTTGAAAGCTATAAAACACTCAGAGATTAGAGCGCGTCTCGTCTCGTTCGTAGTCTATTCATGAATGAAAAAAATATACAAATGGCGCGAAAAACTAACAATAGAGAGAACGTGTCACGTGGCACGTATGACGTAATACATAATATCTAACACTCCCCGCCAATATTGGGCAGGGCACACAATATTTCTATACACAAAAAAAACTAGCACAAATATTTTCGGCGTAAATCGTCTTGAGATAAACCGGTCCAAAATTATCAACTCCGGTTGCGTAGAAAGGGCGGACGTCACTTAAACGTAAAGCAGGCAGTTGTGGATTACTTGGGTATCGATACGATTTCCCATGCAACTTTCGACAAGTTACACATTTACTTATGATGTTTCTTACATAACTTCTACCCTTACAAATCCAAAACTTTGATCTAAGTTCCGTGAGAGTTTGTTTAACAAGTATATGCTTTTTAGAAGCGTGGTAATGCAAAACAATCAATTTAGTTAATAAATGTTTACGATTCAATAGGATAGGATGTACAGTTTCTAGTGGTAATGGAGCATTGTCAAGTCGGCCATAGCATCTAAAAATCCCTTTATCGTCGACTTTAACGTTGAGATGTTTGAACTTTTCGTCTAGTTCTCTCGATGATAGCAAATGGAAATCTTCTTGATTGGCTTTGATAAGCAATGACTCTGCGTTTTGCAACTCCGTTGGCTTGAGAATTACACCAAGGTTCAGATTTTCACGTCTGACCTTGGCCTGTACATTTCGGATAAAACGAAGTACC
>RDPX01000315.1:153193-178066 GCA_003991215.1 Morbakka virulenta
ATTGTCCAGTTTAGGATGTTGACATTGTCCAGTTTAAGGTGTTGACATTGTCCAGTTTAGGATGTTGACATTGTCCAGTTTAGGGTGTTGGCATTGTCCAGTTTAAAGTGTTGACATTGTCCAATTTAGGGTGTTGACATTGTCTAGTTTAAGGTGTTGACATTGTCTATTTCCAAACGTTGGTAATGTAGGCATCTATGGGTGCTATTGCGTTAATAGCCATGTTATTGTTGCCATCTGTTTAGTTATTACTTTAACCCTAGAATGCTGAAGGATTTAACGTATGCTATTTACTATTCAAAAGGATTTAGCAGATGATATGGAGATACCCTAGTAATTTCTAGAATAAGAAATTTTGCCATACCACACAGCTGGGTCCGACGTCTAAGTGATCTAAAGAAATTTTAAACAAATACGTTGAGTATACATGAAACAGCGTCCTGAAAATATGAAAACAATGATGATATCGAGCACAGACACAAGATAAGAGACCAGAAATACCTGTAATAAATACAGGAATATCTTCAGCCTGTTCACATGACTTGCCTTGCTATTTCTCTTGACTGCAAATATCTCTTTCCTCTTTGGATCAGTGTACAACACAGACACTTCTGTTGCATATCTGCCATAAAGACGACGATTTTATATCAAAATGAATTGATAAATATTTGTTGAAGCACATTCCATTACATTTCTTTGTTTTAATTTCACTATAAACTCATGTTGTGTGAGAAAGTTCAATTTCACATAAAGGGAATTTCTTCTGAATACCGAGAGGAATACCAACGGCAACTTTTTATGCTGTTACAAGTAGGTGTAGTCACACAAAGTCAGTCGAGAGCTCTTGAAAAAAAGAGCCAAGGAACAAATAATTTACACCATTTAGCTAATTTTTACAATGCATAAATTGGATATAAGCGTTGATACCAGAACGGTTGGGCACATTCTCAAAATAAACAAGAAGTCAATGATTTGAAATGACTAGAAACGGCTGTTTTTATACCTTTGTAGTATTAGGTCTAGTGGTTTTGTGTAAGGCTCTCTGGACATCCTTAGCATGGTATCCATTGGATGACAGAACCATCTGAAGGTGTCTTTCTTGTTTTCTGAGGTCATATGGGTTGAAAAAATGCTTCTTGTTCTTCCAAACAGAGTGGTGATGACACTATTACTAGCTGAGACTAGGTGGTGTGATGCACTATTGAGGTATTGGTTACCTGCAGATGGTAACAGAAATGCTTCAATCTGCTTGCCTCTTTACTAGGGTATCCAGGAAGGGTATTTCTCTTTCTTCTTTATCCATGGTGAATATGATATTTGGATGTAGGCTGTTGGTGTGTTCAAAGAAACCTTGTAGTTGATCCTTTTCCATTATTACAAAGACATCATCGACATACCTTTCCCAGTCAGTTAGCCCTTGGTCTGCTGCGGATAATGCTGTGGCTTCAAATGCTTGCATGAATATTTCAGCAATCACCGAGGATGTGGGAGCTCCCATGGGTACACCGTCGGTTTGAGTGTAGATGTCATTGTGGAAGAGGAAGCATATGTTGGTGAGGAGTGCTCGCAGTAGATTCAGGATATCTGAAGGTTTCAGTGTGGTTCTTGATGCTTGAAAGGAAAAATTCAGGTTCTCGAATGTCTGCAGCAAGTATTTCCTTTAGGGTACTATTGTAGAACTAAAACATGTCAGTTTTTCTATTAGCACTATTGAGAGGACCATGACAGGTTTTTTTCTTTCTAAAATGAATAACTATACTTATTCAAGTGAACCTAAATTCTTTCTACTGTCGGTATTGTAGTATATAATACACTGATTACACTAAATACCGACATTCGGCCCCCGAGAATCTATCATTCCTGTAAACGTAGTTTCTTGTATTTTCATGACAATTTCTTATACGTTGTAGTAACTGGAAAAATGAAGTGGATAAAAGATATTTGAGGAATACCAGGAACATAACCCCCAAACAATGTATAATGTGATGAAAATAAATTTTGTTTTATCTGTTATTGGCTTCTCAGGAACTCAGCTTGGATACTTTGGGGTTTAATCTTGAAGAAAAACATGTGAAACTAGGCTTGACAAGTTAAAAATATTTAATGACATAAACTACACTCCTTGGTCGGGTCTTGAGTTTTGGGTCTTTGCTTGTGATCTTGACATGCTTAAACACTGATTCTCTACAAACCATGAAGATGTGGCCTCCGACAGAGTAACTTTGGGAAGCGATTCAAATGTCTTGTTTTCCATGGTGCATTGCATGCTTTCCACCCATCTTGAATTGTTCTGTCGCCTCTGTTTGGATCTTTCATAGGTAGGTATCTGTGAAAGGTATTCAGGGCCCCACTGCTTATCAGGAGTGCATTGAATAAAAGACCCAGAAAATGAGTAGAATTTACGTTCACAAGCGCTTCAATATTCTAAAATTAATGTCCTGGTTGAAGACTTTTTTCAAATCAGGTAAGGGAGTAGGGGCTGGAATCAAAACGCTGTGGATGAAAAATCTCCATAAATGAATTAGCGAGAAGGAAGTTCTATTCCGGACATAAGAGTAATCTTATGACAAAACTTTGTGTTGGACGTTGTTACTGCGGTAAAACAAACAAATAAAGGATGAAAAGGGGTGTAAACATGTATGGAATAAAATGAGTTGATCGTATTTCAAACTTACCAGATAAGATAGCTGGGAAAGGCTTTTGAAAACTTATATCAAGTTTTTTAAAATCTACAATGAATAATCCAAATTGACGGTTTCTGAATTGTTTACAACAGACAAGAGAATAGACACCTGAATAAATTCATAATGAAACACGATTTTGTAATACATTAACGCCAGGTCAGCCTTCAAACTGTCTCCTTTCAACATAATAAAAACTCGACAATAATCATCACTGTTAAACTCATCATTGAAAAATGTTATTCAGTAAACCATGCATGTAGAAATTACTCCAAATATTCCTACTGAAACTATTTACATCAAGAACAATTCCAGTTATTTCTTTGACATACACTGACAGGTCTTGGACTTCATTATCAGATCTATTTTAAGCTTCCAGCTTTAGAATAAGAACGAACAGATTTTAAACCTTCCCTAAAATAAAGAGAAAGAACGTTAAATTACATAACATTACATTACATTACCGGTACATCACATTACATTACATCACATTACATCACATCACATCACATTAAATCACATTAAATCAATACATCATATTAATCACATCACATTACATCACATTACATAACATCACATTACATTACATTACATCACATTATATCACATTAAATTAATATATATTACATTACATTACATTACATTACATTACATCACATTACATAACTACATCACATTACATAACTACATCACATTACATCACATTACATTACATAACATTACATCACATTACATTACATCACATTACATTATATCAAATTAAATTAATATATCATATTACATTTCATTACATTACATCACATCACATTACATCACATTAAATCAATACATCAAATTAAATCAAATCACATTACATCACATTACATAACATCACATTACATTATATCACATTAAATCACATCACATTACATTACATCACATTATATCACATTAAATTAATATATCATATTACATTACATTACATCACATTGCATCACATTACATCACATCACATTACATCACATTAAATCACATTACATTACATAACATTACATTACATAACATTACGTTACATAACATTACATAACATTAAATTAATACATCATATTACATCACATCACATTACACACAATAGATCACATAATATCACATTACACATTTTTCTTTAATACAATGAAAATAGGAACAAAAGTGCAATAAGAAAAGTACTGTAGCTGGAAATTTGTGTTATTGGCGACACAAATAATCAAATCATAAACAAGTTAAAAATCAAGAAAAGAAAGTCTAGCAATGGGCCTTTGAAAAAAAATAAACACAGTTGTGTGACATACACCTGTCTAAGAGATTTTCTTGGTGAACAGTTCTGATCAGGGATGTAAATATCCCTTAAACAAATTAAAAATAGTCAGTATTTCTCCTTCCCTCCCCCCCCCCCCCACACACACCTCATCTCTTCACCAAAAAATAATTTAAACTCTGTAAAAAACGAATGGAATGGTATTTAAGGGTAATAAACTAGTTAGATACAGTATTTTTCTAAAAGTACCTTGGCTATCTTCAAGCTTTGCCATAATCGGCTTCATAAATTCCTCAAGATCAAATTTCATCTGCAAAATTTGGCTCAGCGATGCTGTACCTTTGTTATTTTCTACCCAATCTATTTTCTCATCGCACGCCCTGTTGCCAGTGATCTATGCATGTATGTCAAGAAATAAAAAGAGTGAAACAACCACATTCTAAATAATTAATTCAAGAGGCTATATTTCATAAAATGATATCAGGACGTGTTCAAACTATAGACCCTTAAATACGTGGCTAGTTCATTATTTTATAACTAAAAAATTATTGGTAGTTATAAATATTGGCTAAGATTATTTTTAGCTCTTACTCTGAAAAAATAATAAACGTAATAGTAATGACATTAATAATAATAATAATAATAATAATAATAATAATAATAATAATAATAATAATAATATTAATATTAACAATAAAAACGATGAGGGTGTTGACAATACCAGAGAAAAGAATTAGGTCATTGATAATCACAATAATGATAATAATGCTTATACTGATCAAGTTGATTCTGATAACAAGAATGGTAAAGGTAGTGGTTACAATGGTGGCCATTTTGATTATGAGAAAATGTTGATAATGAAAATGGATAGATGCTCATGCAAGGCCAACAAACAAGATGATGATGATTATGATGTATTATGTTGGCGTGTGCATTCAGAAGCATGGTTGAGTTACGCTTATTCTTTGAATTCTATCAAGAATGCCATAAAGATTGTAAAGGATGACTTAAGTTAGAATTTACTAGCAATAAAAGTTTAATCGTACTGTGAATTTAATCTTCAAAAACATGACACGTCAATCTTTCTCCGGCAAAATGCATATGGTGGAAAATGCATANCACACACACCTCATCTCTTCACCAAAAAATAATTTAAACTCTGTAAAAAACGAATGGAATGGTATTTAAGGGTAATAAACTAGTTAGATACAGTATTTTTCTAAAAGTACCTTGGCTATCTTCAAGCTTTGCCATAATCGGCTTCATAAATTCCTCAAGATCAAATTTCATCTGCAAAATTTGGCTCAGCGATGCTGTACCTTTGTTATTTTCTACCCAATCTATTTTCTCATCGCACGCCCTGTTGCCAGTGATCTATGCATGTATGTCAAGAAATAAAAAGAGTGAAACAACCACATTCTAAATAATTAATTCAAGAGGCTATATTTCATAAAATGATATCAGGACGTGTTCAAACTATAGACCCTCAAATGTGTGGCTAGTTCATTATTTTATAACTAAAAAATTATTGGTAGTTATAAATATTGGCTAAGATTATTTTTAGCTCTTACTCTGAAAAAATAATAAACGTAATAGTAATGACATTAATAATAATAATAATAATAATAATAATAATAATAATAATAATAATAATAATAATATTAATATTAACAATAAAAACGATGAGGGTGTTGACAATACCAGAGAAAAGAATTAGGTCATTGATAATCACAATAATGATAATAATGCTTATACTGATCAAGTTGATTCTGATAACAAGAATGGTAAAGGTAGTGGTTACAATGGTGGCCATTTTGATTATGGGAAAATGTTGATAATGAAAATGGATAGATGCTCATGCAAGGCCAACAAACAAGATGATGATGATTATGATGTATTATGTTGGCGTGTGCATTCAGAAGCATGGTTGAGTTACGCTTATTCTTTGAATTCTATCAAGAATGCCATTAAGGTTGTAAAGGATGACTTAAGTTAGAATTTACTAGCAATAAAAGTTTAATCGTACTGTGAATTTAATCTTCAAAAACATGACACGTCAATCTTTCTCCGGCAAAATGCATATGGTGGAAAATGCATATGGTGGAAAATACATATGGTGGAAAATACATATGGTGGAAAATACATATGGTGGAAATATATGCATATTCAATTATACCAATTATGTCAATCCCATGAGGGTGATTTTATATCTTTTGTAATTTGTTCTAGTTATAACTAGATATGCTAGGGAAATATGTTCATTTTGTTTCACTGACGATTGTGAAACATGAAAGTGACAATTCTAAACTAAGTTCTGTTGATTTTTTTTGTCGCCCACTATATATATATATATATATATATATATATATATACACAGTCGAACGCCGTTTATCCGAACAAAGTGGGCGGTCCGAAATTTGTTTGGATAAACGATCGTTCGGATAAGTGGTCACGGAAGGAAACCAATCAAAAACACTGACGGATGTTTTTACACAAATGAAGTGATGTTTATTTGCACTTCGTCTTAAATATATACACGAATAAAAAGAACCATTAAATATTGTATCATAAAAAGTTCACTTACGAGAAAAGTAAGAGTCTAGCATTGTTTGGTACAGTCTTGACGTTTTCACTTGGTGGCTGACAAGAGATGACAAAACTGCAACACTTTCACTCAGTCTTGATTTTCATACCAGGAAATGAATGTTTCTAAGCTTGAGATTGCTTCAGAAACTGTTGGGATGTTCTATGGTTTTTCGTCGTGAGGATCGTCTTTTGGTTGGTTATGATGTTCAGCATCTTTGTTTTCTTTGTTGTTCTAAGCCATCTCTACAATTTCATCGTCATTGACCTCTTTGTCGGCGGTATTTCTGTCACTTTGTAACCACTCATCGACATCATCATCCACCGCTTCTAAATTCAACTGCTGAACAAGTTCACGAACATCGGCATCTGGATTGCCTCTGACTGCAGTCTCTTCACTGTCATTGACCGTGTCATCGCCCACTTTCAGACTTCTTTGCCAGCATCTCTTGACTGTCGACGGCAAATAGAATCCCAGGCATCGGACACCATGAAGATCGCGTCTTTCAAAGTTACACTTTTGATGATTTCTTGCAGGGCTAGGCTATCATTTTTCTCGTCAAGGACAGTTCTCAGTAGAATACATCTGTGCACCTTCTTCACATTCCCGATGATATCCTGGTCAAGTGGTTGGTTCTTTGACGTTGTGTTCGGTGGTAGAAACATGCATTCGATCTGACCATCAGGCGATTTCAACGATGCTCCGCTGTTGTGTGCACCGGCATTGTCAACGCTCAGCAATGCCTTTTGTGGGAGACCACGACTTCTGAGATGGGCTTGGACTTCTGGAACAAACACGTCGTTCAAACAACTTGTGAAAATTTCACCGCACAATCATGCTTTACGTTGGGCTTTGTAAATGAATGGTAATGTGTCGAGGTTCAAGTTCTTGAAACATCTAGGCTTTGCAGAGTGTCCAATAACTACGAGTTTCACTGTGTATTCGCCTATTGCATTGACACACTGGGAAACAGTCACCTTAACTTTACGATTCTTGTGGTCAGACGCACTATCTTCAGACTCGTGAGCAAGTGTCTTATCGGGAAGAGATCGCCAGAAAAGACCAGTCTCATCAGCATTGTAGATTTGCTCAGGGAACAAATGCTTTTCCGCGATGACAGAGTCGAGTTCTTCAATGAATTAGTCGATTGACGAATCATTGACCGACAGATGCTCCAACTGGATGGAAATTTGGCGGATTCCGTGTCTCTCTTTGAAGCATTTCAACCATCCCATTGAGGACCTCCAAACATTGTCAGTCGACCCTCGACCTTCGTTTAACCGTTGGTTCAACATCGCCGCCTTCTCAATCAACATGGAGCCATAAATAGGGGTGCCCTTAGTGCATTGTTGGCTGAACAATATAAAGACTGCTTCGTCGAGCTTTTCATCCTGAGCCGTTTGCATCGTCTTCCTCTGGATAGCTTTGAGTGAATCTGACCGGTCTACAAACTTCTCGATTGATGATCGACTGTTTTTTATGTCTGTGATGGTTGATTGACCGATGCTGAACATTACAGCTAGCTTCGGAGCTTTCTCACCGCGATCGAGACTACTGATGATTTCTTGTTTCTGTTCGAGTGTCAGGACGATGCGTTTTCTCTTGAAAGGAGGCATTTTCAATTGACGTGTAAACTAGGTAGAGTAGAGCAGAACGATATTGTCCAAACTAGAGTCATAAGACAGAATAAAAATGCCACTACTAAAGCACGAATTTATACAATTTTTCGAAGAGAAAAACTTGCAACTGGAAATAGGGAAATCTTTACTTTTTTGCCGATCTTGCTTTGTAAGGCCATGCCGAAAGGGTAACTTACGCCACACTAAAGTTGACTGAGATCTATTTATTGTACCGCCTTTTAGCAGGCTCAACAATGGAATTTGTCATTCACAGTTTTGGTGTGAATGTGCGAAGTGATTGTTGCAAAAGCAACTTGGCAATTGATGCCTATCTTTTATTTTACTTCTCAATAGTAAGCCCTACGCAAACCTTTTATTCGTCATTGTTGGTTTGTCAGTGTTTTAAGGCGGTGATATCAATAGGAAACTAAATGAAACAGATTTCTTTTGAAATTCTCTGACCGTGCAAATAAGTTCGGATAAACCAAATTTCAGATAAACGGTGTTCGGATAAACGGCGTTCGACTGTATATATATATATATATATATATATATATATATATATATATATATATATATATATTATAAACATATATATATATATATATATATATATATATTTTTATTACTCTGAATTAATATTTATTGCTGTACTAAAACANTTCTCAATAGTAAGCCCTACGCAAACCTTTTATTCGTCATTGTTGGTTTGTCAGTGTTTTAAGGCGGTGATATCAATAGGAAACTAAATGAAACAGATTTCTTTTGAAATTCTCTGACCGTGCAAATAAGTTCGGATAAACCGAATTTCAGATAAACGGTGTTCGGATAAACGGCGTTCGACTGTATATATATATATATATATATATATATATATATATACATATATATATATATATTATAAACATACATATACATATATATACATATACATATTTTTGTATTACTCTGGAATTATATTTATTGCTGAACTGAACCATGAAATATTCTCTATTGCCTGAAAGGTGGAACATTGAACACCCTGCAAAAAAATCAGATAGAGAAATGCAGGCATATGAGCCAAAACCACAAGAGTGACGTAATACTATTAACATTACAATTTCAATTTCAAGATGTTTCCATCAAAAGGACGAAACTTTAAAAAGTAGGGTCTGGTAAGGGAGTTTACTTCATTCAGTATATTGTATTAATTTCAAGGTCTACTTAGCTGATAGCCAAACCAATAGGGTTAATACAGCTACGTCTGCAAGAAGCATAATTCTACGTATTTCTTCAAAAAATTATGGCTAACTGATTATATTAGGAATATATATATAAATATATTAACTTTTTAAGCATCATTCTACTGCTCTCACTACCTTATTACTCGCAACACATTAAAATAAGAAAAAAACCCCTTCCTTTCGTTTTCCTCAACCATATATTTTCGCCTTGGCAGTTCTTGACTTATAAGTCTTCTATGCATGCGTCTTGTTACCACAGACGAACGATTACAACAAAAAACTTACACGATCTTCTTTGTTGAATTTGCCAAGATTCCTCTCAGGATCAGCAATAATGTCCTTAAAATTCTTAGCCATCCCTTTTAAATCCACTTCGGCTTCTGAAATGTAGTCAATTACGAGAAACAGATAGTTCTTTGGCAGGAATATTGGTCTAACTATAAATGATTGATAAGAGAGCATACCGTGTGACTCTGTGTACAGGTGTTTTTGAAGCTTAGACAAAACATGAATATCGCAATTAATATTATCTTCATGTTGGTGAAGAGCATGATCGCTAGTACTCGACTGGATCTTGAGGTCAGAATATGAAAACCTATGTAAAGTGACATTTTATCAATACGAAAAACAAGTAGGATGATCAAGAAAGCCAAAAATCATTTGTAATTGGCTAAAAAACCCAAAAAGAATTGATTGAAATAAACTTCCTACCACTAATTATTTTAATATTTGTATTAAGCAACAGTTATGGCAAATTTGAATTAAATGATAAAAGATCTGGAAGGTTAGTATCGAAAGGCGATGTGTGCACTGGGTACATCATTACTACTTTAATATTTAAGCCATGCACTCTTTGCACTCATCCTTATTCTCTCTATATTTATATTTTAAATCTGTTCCTCGTTGTAATAACTCTTTCTATAAATATAATTTCCTTCCTCCAGTGGTCAGATTATGGAATTCTCTGGCTTCTGATTGCTTTTCTCCATCATATGACTGATATGTTTTCAAGACTAAGGTCTTAAAGCCCTCACTTGTACTCATAATAGTCATAATTTCAACTGTTATCATCCTATGGAAGACGAGGTTTTACGCAGACATATGTATGAAGAAAGAAACAAAATGCTTCAGAAACGGAGGGCATAAGTGGTTCTTGGTATACATTTAGGGGTGAATAAGAATAACATCCATCAACAAAACTGGCTTTATATGAACTAAACTATTGAACCACGTCTTCTTTTATGAGACTGTAAAAGTCTGTTACAGAAATCATTTTAACAATTGAGTGAAATGGGGCTGGCAATGGATAAAAAAGTGGGATAGCTGTTGCTGCACCAAAGCAACATTTTTTGAAGGACACTGAGTTAAAAAAAAACAGAACCTCAATCCTCGGGTCATGACAATGCATGAAATTGAAAAAGCAAGCTCAGTCCTACCTAGATAACTTTGTCAAATAAAAGAGAAGAATGCTCGTAACAGATAACTCGAACAAAATGGATCCATTAGAGCTTATGTTAGAAGCAGTTGCGCATTCATTTGGTTCTCAGCAGGTAATCGAAAAATGAGCTACTGCGTAAAGTGAAAAAGCTTGCCAAAAATTTGAAAATTTACAAAGTTTAATTCTCTAATGAATGATGAAATCTAAGTACGCTAAGCAGACCTTGAAACATTTAAGCAGAACTACACAAGGTACAACAATGTACCTGGGATGTATTACTTATGGCTGAAACGAGATATATCGGTTACCGGTTTATTCATTACATCAGAAGGACATATATTTTGCTCAGTAGTAAAGACCAGAAAAATTATAAAAGGGTGCCCTTTCTTTCTTCAACAAAAACATCGTAAAATCCGTTTGGAATGTACCCTGTTTTATCAAGAATTATCTGAACCCAAATTAAGGCAAAGCAATGTTATCTTAATACCTCTGACAATTATGCACCTACTTCCGACTATCCTCCTAGTGAAGTTCAATGCTATTACCAGGAAGTGACAGAGTTGGTGAACCATGTTAATTAAGTGCTCTTTTCATTCCAATAATGTTGCTGTATAACATGATTGGAATGAAAAGATAGTAAATGACGTTTTCAAATAGCGGAAAGTCATAGTGGGCAAAATTGGACTAAGCAGAGCAATGAATGATGATGCAAAATATTACATTACCCCAAACAATACCACGTGGTTTTCACCAAAATCGCGTTTTCTCATACGAGATATTTCATGGCGTTTACTCTGTGGTACAAGTCATCAATATATCGGCTTTATCCTGACTGCAAAGAGGGTACCAATTTAACAAGCCGAACTAAAACTGGATTTTTTCCTGAATTACATATTACCACAATCACAAAACTCCTTACAGTGACCAAGAGGTTAAAGCTTCGAACACAGAAGGGGAATGAATCTAAAACACTATAGCAAAAATTGAAAAAACTAAGAGATACACTAAATCTCTGAAGCATTCCAAGCAACCATTTGTAGAAAACTCTGACTATCCTACTGACTGATTAAAATGTTAAAGCATGAACTACAGTAAAGAGTGCTTATAAATATTAATAGAGTACATTTGACCATTTAAATAAATTGAATATATAGCCATTTCACTACCAAAGGTAAGGTAACACTCAGAAATGTGTTTTCAGAAATGTACAAAGAGGTGTTTGTAACTTGATAGGTCCATATCTTGCTAATACGGTTCACCCTTTGTCTCATCAACGAAATATAAGTACTCTTATTCTTTAAAATAAATATCATGAAAGGTGTTCTGATGAATTTCTCTTGCTGTTAGTAATCATTACCTGAAATCTGTGAGTATAAAGAAATTACGTTTAAATACAACTGACTAAAAAGAAAATTAGACTTGCCACTTGCAATGTTGTGTGCAACAATAAAAACAAGTGGTGGAACTTAACAAATTGGGGGGTTTAGTTTCATTTGTTTCTCACAAAGCAAAAATTAACATTGGTTTGATTTATTCTGAATAAAAACGTACATTGATGCTGTACAGCAGCTGACTTGGTCTGCCTAAAATTTAAGACATTCAAATATGCAACAGGAGAATATTTCTAAGCATCAAAACCATAATGTATAAACAAAAAACTGGGTCTTTATTCAATAAGTGATATACTCACTTCAAACATTAGATGTTTGTGAGGGAAAAAAACAACTTTTAAAATTGTTAACTCTGTTAAAATCTGAGATACATAGTTCCTTAGTATTGCTGAACATCAAGTCAACAGCAGAATAAAATAAATATTGAATGGGTTAAAAAGATAACTACCCACAATTCAATTTCAACTGAGCAAATAAAATATGGCTTCACCAATTCTTAGTCACCAAGAGGCAATATTTTCCTTCTTATTGGAATATAATCATAAACTGCAATAGCTAATTTGTGTTTATTTTACAATGTCATAGGATACCAGATATTGTTTATGGTCCCAAGGTTATGTGAAATACCAACCACTATTATTTTATTGTATACAAAGCACATGTGTTATCAACATCATTATAACTAATTGTGAAATAACCTACCTGCATATATATATATATATACTTATAAATCGAGTATAGTATACAAAATAACTAGACACATTTAGCAGTTACTACTAGTTTCATGTTTTCTTAACAATCTTCAAACCTAAGAAGATTGAAGATTGTTAAGAAAACATGAAACTAGTAGTAACTGCTAAATTTGTCTAGTTATTTTGTATACTATACTAAATTTATAAACGCTCTGGAAACATTGAGCACTCATAGTGAACATTGGTATACTTTACTACTACTACTATATATTTACTTATATAGTTATCGCTGTAATCATACTATCCAGAGCTCTGAAAGAGTTTGTGATAGAGTTAAGAACTGTCTTGATTATAAAACAAGTTTACTTGTGTCATAGACTTTCTGGCATGCAGTGGATTGTAAGGTCACAACACTTATGAAATCCAGGAAGAAAAGCTCATAGAGAGAAAGTATCTATATTTTAACCTTGTATGACTATTGATTGAACTATATTCAGAAAGAGTTCTGAAAACCAAGGAAGCTATATCTGGATGCTATGTGTGTAGATGCAATCTAACTCTAGTAAGCAACAAAGTGGCTAATTAAACAACAACTTTGTTATGCCAATGTGTATCAGTGATTTGTTTATCAAACTCCTATCCTTCACTAATATCCTAAAAGCCTCTTTGCAAAAAATAACTGAATGAATAATTCTCAGTATGTCTAGCTTGCGTCAGTCAGTCAATAGTAACAAAAAAAATCTTTAAACTTATTTCCAACTCATGTGAATATTAACAATTTAGGTACTTATCTTACCTGCCCTTTCTAAAAATGCAAGTGCATCCTCTTGATTGTACCTTGATGCACTATCTCTAGGCGTCTCATTGTGAATACTTAGTGCTTTAACATCTGCCCCTGCAAAGTAAAGCTCCTTCAGACACCCAATGTGTCCCCAGCAAGCTGCATGATGCAGTGGTGTATATCCTTTACAAAAAAACACACTTCTTTAACAAAAAATGAATACACAAAGACTCTATTTTCTGAAATATTAATGACACTAAACTGCACTCTGGCAAGTTAAACTTGCAGAAGCTCTAGAATCTGACCTTTAAGGTGTCAGAGAAAAAGGAAGGAAATGGCTGGTTTCTTTCAATGCAGCTAAAAGCCAACCAATATCATTCAAAAGGAAGCTGAGCCCTTTTTTCCCTTCACTATTTATAAAATATCATTTTGATAGTAACCTTGGTGAGATTGGTTCTTCTCTTGAGGAATGTTAATCAACGAGGATGCTTGGTTTCTCACTTTCTCAAGTTCTTTTCTTGGGGCTCTTATGGAATGCTTTGGAATCTGAGTGCTTTCTTACATCATATAATTTGAATGTTTTTAAGTCTAAGGCTAACTCTTACATTTTGGTTTAAGCTTGTACTTTTGTTCTTGTTCTTGTTGCTTTTTGCTTTTTCCTGTCATATCTTCATAGTTTCATGGATTTAGTGGACTATGCTTTGTATGGTTCTCAACCATTAAAAATATGTTTTCTTTCTCAAATACCTTCATGCAAAGTGTTATTTCCATACATATGGTTTATAATCATCCTATAAACTTTTTTACCAGAAAGACAAAATTGATAAATTTTCGGTTTTGAAGTAGAGGCTACTGTGATGATTATCACCTTTCAAAGTTCAACCTTAAAAGTTCAATAGAAGTTAAATTCTAAAATGTCATGGTGATCATCATCATCAGCAGGATTGTTAAGGCTATTGTTCCCATTATAGAAGGAGTTTTGCTTGCTACTATTTGTTTCACTCCATTCCTTTCCCTCATCCATCTGGACATGTCATAATTTTATCACCCATATTGTCTACAATATTTATTTGTCTATTTCTTATAAGTTTCTCTCACATAGCTGTACCAACAAGAGCAAATTTAAAACATTTTTTATTCATTCTTAATCATCTAGATCTTCTGTTGTAAGTTTCCTATGCATAACCCACCCTTATGCTCTTAATCAGCTGTTCCTTCTGTGTTATTTGAAGCAAATGTGAAACACATTTTATCTTAGTGAGGAGGTGGATGAATATCCCATGAAACATCTCAGAAGGACTGTGCCATAAAGTGTGCATCATTGTATCTTGCAATGATGTTGGGAAAATTGGAGCTGAGAAGCATTCTTAGCTCCCTCAACAGGATGTTGGGGCAGACCCAAGAAGTTGATACTTTATCAGCTTATAATTATTCACAGATGTGACTCAAACTAACAAGTTTTTTTAGTAAAAATATTGCTACAGCATTTGTCAAAGGTGTTCAATTTTTCTTAAAATTAAATTCACATTGGCAAAAAGTTCAACAAAAGATTGCCAGTTTTTTTGTGATTGTTTGTGATACTACACCAAAGAGAATTTGAAAGTTGCATTGACAAAAACAGATAACTTCTACAAGAAACTGAGGAGGCTGAAGGAACAAGTTTTTGAAATAGAAGTGAAATTCTCAATTTGCAATACATTTCATTCTGTGACCAGGCTGGAAAAGAGCAAGATTTGAAGAAAAAAGTTTATCATTTTACTAGAACTAAGGATGAAACACACTCTTACAGACCATTTATTCCATTGCAAAGTTCTGTCTTTACTTTAAACAGATATTTTTCACCTAGCATTCCTTAAGACAACTCTCTTACACCTTATTGATGTTACAATCTTTGTCTTTCCATGTATAAAATTTTCATGTCATAGTACAATGACGTTAAAACCAAGAAAGAAAAGAAAGAAAGTACAAGTAATTACTGTTTATGGTGGATCACAAATATGTTTTAATGCATTTGAGAATAAGGACTATTCTTTTGCTTAAAGTACTGCTCTGATATGTTTTAAAGTATTACAACTTATGAAACTATTTCTTTTATAAGGGAAATGCACAAAATCTCCATGAACTGAAAAAATTTACACCTCCATGTCAAGTGTCTGCCATCATTTGATATCCCTTTATGTCATTTCAAGTTAATTTCCTTCAACTTGTTTTACAACATTTCATTGTGCTTCTTTGGAAATGCTTTTGATCATCAATAAACAACATAAAACAGAAGGATTGATTAATGAGTCATGTGCAACAAGTTGTCTCACTGAAAAAGCATTTTGTTTTCTCCAAATATTTTGTCTTAAGTCTTCCATAGAAGGTACAAAAAAATTGATTGCCACTCAACTCATCCCTCTGTTGATTGTAGAGCACATGCACAATAAACCTTATAGCTATCCCCACACACATTCACCCACACCAAAACTAAATCTCCTCAGAGAGACAACTGTACTGAAGGCAACTGACTGCTGCAACATTGAAAAAAACCTGCTGTGTCATAGGTTGCATAAGGTTGATGAATAATGCCTTCTTGATTGAAAAAAATAGCTTAACAAATGGATGAAATATGCTTTAATAATATTATACAAATGTGAGGGAAGAGTACTCCCCAGAATTATCAAGTTCAGTTTATAGGAAATGAAATGCAAGTGTTTGAATTATATCTTGGTTTCAAATATCAGTCAAGACAAAGTAAAAGTTTATACTTTAATAGTGAAAATAACAATCAACATACCACATCGCACTCCTGATAAAATATTTGACAGTTTTGATACCCAAAAGGATCTCAGAAAATTTATTTTCATTATACTTTCAAAAGGAAAGGAAAAAACCAAGTACAATAATTACTGGGCAATAATTAAACTTTGACTACAGATTGGACAAACATTAGTGTCTATCCCAAGGGGCCCATAGTTAGATTTAAAAACCTCATGAAATTGCAACAATTCACGTTTGTTTTCTTTCTGGATACTTACAAAATTTAAGTTGAGATTTTTAAGTTACATTGTAATGAACTTGACAAGTAATCTGATGTTAGACAGTGCTTTTTCTCCCAAGTTAACGGTTCATTTACGTGAGAATTTGTAAAATGTACTGAATCTTTTAATCCATCTTATTTTGCCTGAAATTTGCAAACTACAAACGTAAGCCATTCCAGCCTATACTGTAATGTTAGTACAGCAAGAACGAGTAAGAATATAACAACTGTTTCTTCATTTGAGCAATCACACATCTATTTTCCATTTACAAACATTGTTATATTTAGGTCTGATTACATAAAACAATGACAGTTACGTTTTGGCACAACTGATTCTGAAAGCAGATCACGCTAACAAGCTGAAAGAAATAGCTGATAGCAATAAAATAATGTGAATGGTACGCTTATCATTACATATACCTTTTCAAAAAGCTGTCTTTAGAGGTCTCTTAAATCAGTAGCCCTATTATTGAAATTCGTAATATGGTCAGATTACTTTGGGTTTTTGAAATATTGCTACCAAATGAAAAGTTAACTAAAACACAACGACAAGGTCGCCTACTCATTTTCACACAAAAAATTTCAACCAATCACAAAAAATTAAATTATAACAAAAATTACTTAGAATCTATTCTAATGTTATGAGTTGTTGTGATCAATACAGATTAAAAGCAAACCTTGATTTGATTGTCCATTGACGCAAAAGCCATTCTGGATAAGATACTTCAGCACATCTTTTTTCCCAATCATTACGACTTTATCAATAACTGATTTTTGGAACTCGTCTCTTTCACTTAGAGCTTCCATAACTTCAGGATCTTGCTCGGCTTCAGCTGGCAATAGGGCCATAACATCTTCCAACCCGCCATTGATACAGGTGTCCATAAATTGTTCAAGGGCCATGATTAAGTTTATACGCGTTTATGTCTCACCTACGAAATAACTCTCGCTTGCACATTTCACCCATTACACTGTAACATTGAATTTTAATAACACTGAATATTTTGATAGCAAAAATCCCTCAAAGTTTTCAAAAACCCCTCAAAGTGTTAACATGTGTTATTGTGTTATGCATTGGCATGATCTCTTTCTTCAAAACAAAATGAGTGGGGCAACATCCTCTTGATTATTTACTTGCTTAGAAGGATGGTTTTTCCAACAAAAACACGACTGACCTTTCGGTGGAAAAGTTCACAAAATGAAGTTGAAATTGTTCAGAAATTGTATAGTGTGCTTTTGTGCTATGTGCTAAAACCTGACTACCGTAGTAGCATTTTCATACTTGTAAATGCATTGTTACTGACCGCGACATTGCAAGTGCAATGGCACTGTTTTTCAATATCTCACACCTATCAGGCTGTTGTGGCAACATCTTTGTTTAGTCATAGGGTGCTGAAAGTCAAAGTTCATCCCCATGGAAACTTTTCAACATCAGTTGAACAAGGTAGGTTATGCAGGGATTATGGGACAGTTTGTTTCCTCAAGAACTGTTCGGTCTACAATTATTTGAGGTAAACTTAAATAGGACCCATTGTTTGTTCTACAATTAGAGGACGTCTTTATTTTCAAGGAGTCCCTTATTCCTAGCATTACCCAGAGACCTTGAAATACCAGGTTGGGGGACTGTCTGGGTAAGGTTTGCCATATGGGGAGAAGGGTCTGTTTAGCCTTCGTTGCTAAACCTGCTAGAGATGGTTTCACGATTAAAACAACGGTGTAGTTCCATTTCTTCACCATCCCTATTTTATAAGGGCAATGTCTGCCATCGTTTGTTTTAATACCATCGCAATCACTGTAGGGCTCAGTTAGTCGGCATACTGATGGTATGGGTCTAGGTGATGGTTTATGACATCCACTTCTATTTTTAATTTTTAATGACAATTTTAATAAAACAATTGGACCACACTACCCTGGAGACCTTGAATGGCTTTAGGTGCACATGATTTCCGGACCCAACACTGACCCAATGTCCGACATTGTTGATTCGAGATGTCGTAGCACTTCCTCTAGTCAGACAAAGAAAGATCACTTATTTTCATATCTTCAAAAATTGCTCGCTCTCTCTCTCTCTCTCTCTCTCTCTCTCTCTCTCTCTCTCTCTCTCTCTCTTTCTCTCTCCCGCAATCTATCTATCTCTCCATCTATCTATCTATCGATCTATCCATCGATCTATCCATCTATCTATCTATCCATCTATATTTCTTTCTTTCTGTCTGCCTATCCATCTATCTATCTATCTATCTATCTATCTATCTATCTATCTATCTATCTATCTACCTCTGTCTCTAAATCTACCTGCTTTCCCCTTGTTACCTCTTCTGACACTTGCACCATTATTATTACAATTATTATTATTATTAAAAAAGTAATGTTTATACAGAATACAATACATATATGCAAAATATACATATAAACACATCAGTATTTTACATATACTGTAAAAGCTGCTATCAATGTTGTCCTGTTTTGACACAGTAAACAAAAAGGAAAAATTAATGAGAATAGGAAGCAAAAAAACCTGCTTTAGGGCTGATCTAAGACTATTAGCACAAAGTAAGACACTGAAAAATCTGATACCTGGATTTTGTTCCTGATTCACGTTTCTAGTGACTTTTTGAAGAAAGCAGCATTTTTCCCCTGTTGTTAACTTTGCTGAAACGATTTATTTATTTTCTGAACCATCTTCAGGTAATGTCACAGTAGAATAAGGAAGAACTATTTACTGTGAAAGATTTTTTACAGAGAGAAACAGTCACTTTACACCTTTTTATCCAAGACGAGATTGTGCATCTCCTTTTCTTGAGTATCTTTGCCTTTGAATGATTGTTTTCCTAAAAAGAACGGTATCTAACAGAAATTTGATGTAGTCATCCGGCAAAATTATTTAGTATGCATTTGAGTTTTATTACATAATTTTACACTGTACAACATGTGACATTAAAAAGAGTCCATGTTAACATGTAAATACCAAAAGAAAAAGATTTCAAGCAATTTGTTGGTTTTATGATGGGGTATAGCTGTTCTCGCAAGCAAGAATGTTATTTGACTCCATTCACTACGTTACTTTGACGGACGCGTGAGGAACGACAACAATCAAGATCTTAGTCATAAGCCACTGGGCAGTGAAGAAAAATATCGTGTTTCTGATATTTGTTAATCTGAACTACCATTGATAATAAATATGTAATACAATTATAGGACAGTTGAATTCATATTTACACAATAAAACCGTTGTATCGACTTGGGCGTCAACTCCTTGTTATCCAGGCATCTTTCTGCATGACTCTTAAAAATTTTTGTTTCATCCAGTTTTCAATCGCCTTACTTCTTCGTGGACCACAAAAACAAAAAGTAAAGGTGTTTTCAAATTAGGGAACCAGAGGAACACCGTACTAGGGATCACTTGCCAGAGACAAGCAAAATGGGTAGGTCATTATACTTCTAAAAGAAATTAGAACAGTTTGGCCTTGCTGGAAACATTAAAAAATGATTTTAATTATGAAGTATTATCACAGATAGTAAAAAAGAAGAAAGTAGATAACCACTTGCAGTTTGCAGCCGTCCTTGAATGTAAACATTTAAAAACCTTTATCACGCCTCATTAACAAAATAATGGAATACTATCCATTCACTCAATAAAATATGATACAGTAAGGTTTTCAGAAAGTTTTCCTGTGGTTTATTGTACTTTTCCCTCTAGACGTTAGATAAAATATTACATCATAAGCAAAACAAAACAATTCTCTTCAAATACCAAACTTTCGTTGCCACTTTGAAGGTAACTCCGCTCGATATGTAATAATTTTTTTTTCATTTTACCGTCTGATTTCTCTTAGCTTAAATAAAACTCGTCTTTAATTCGAGATGATGTCACAAGGTAGATTAGGGAAAATCATAGTACATAGGAACACACGTGGGACAAAAACATCCCACCCACCTCTGCCTCCTACCCTCTGTAAATTCATACCAATATCTGTGAGGCGAGACCATATTGCATTTTGTATATGTAACATAACACCCGGTACTGTTTTAATCCATTTAATGATGTGGTTCATGGTCATGTGATTAACCCAACTTGTGTCATATGACCCCTGGTTCATCCAGTTGAGACAACTGCAACAATGATAAATCAGTTCACTTTTTATGACAACTGCCCGGATCTAACGACAGCCTATTGAATCTCTCTGTTTGGGGTCGATACAACAGCATGATTCGATCAGCCGAAAAAGGAAGAAAAGTTAACGAACAATTCGGTTACAGAAATGATAAAGTGATCAATCTAAGGATATATATAGTATCATCATCATCATCATCATCATCATCATCACCACCATCATCATCAGGTCCTCATTTTGTATTGTAAACGTAGTCGTGTAAATATTTTTTTAAATGTCCACACGACTACCTTTACTATACAAAATGAGGACTTTTCTTACGATGAGTGCTGCGCTCTCGGTCGTCAACGCCGTCATCTTACCGTTGTTTACATACTGTTGTAAACTGAAACCTATCCTCAATCAAAGTCAGGCTCAACGAATCGCATCCTTCGAAAGAAGTGCTCGAGAAATTGTGGCAGATGGTCAACATGTTAATCCTAACATCAACATCATGGATTGTAGAAAACAAGTTTGCAAAGAGTTTGCCTGTTTGTCAGGAACGTTCTACTTGGAAAGGTTAAGCCACCTTTCGAAAACTACTTTGCAGTATCAAACACGAAAGTGGACACGAGAAACAAAAATCTGTTTGTCTACGTTCCAAGAGTCAAATCCGAATATGAAAGACAGTCGATTCGTTACATGGGAGCAAAAGTTTTTAATGAACTCCCACTCAAACGTAGAAGCAAATACATGGAAATAAATTTTAAAGATCACGGGTTCTAGTTTTTATCAGATTTTTATTCTTTTACAGATCTTCTTTTCCTAAGATTTGTAATGTAGTTATTACATACCAACGTGATACCTCAGTGCATTTCAGTGCATATAATCAGTCCTAAGTTTCTAACTCTTAGTCAATTTCAGTGGTTATTCTACGTTCATTACACATTAATTTATAATTTCTGCATATACCTGATTTCCGATATTACTTGGCTACTTTCTAATATTTTAGTTCTTTTACCATTTTGGTTTTATATCTCTTTTTTCAAACAGGACACATTTTGATAACAGTATTTGTATATATTGCCTTTTTAAATATATATTTATTGAAACGTTTTTATCCTGTACAAATATTCGTAATAAATAAATAAATAAATAAATAAATAAATAAATAAATAACTAACTAAATAAATCATGACTGCAGACCCCTTTTTGAGGTCGTTGACGTACCCATCGATGTACATCCTTTCTCTAATTTGTTCTGTCTTCAGCATGTCTCTTTGCACTAAAAGCTGTCAGATTGGTTCATTCGTTGATTGTATTTCTTAACTACAGATCTTTCGACTGTAAAAAAGCAAATAGAAAGAAGAAAAATAGTCCTGCGGTGAAAATAATCCACCTTGGAACAAAAATTATGACTGAAAACAAGAAACGTCATATCTTTGGTAAAAGTTTCCAAATATTGGTAATACGATTCAGTCGACTGCAGCCATATGTTTTAATTCCAGTTGGACCATTTCATTAACACTGAAAATAGGCACTGTGACCATAAGAAAAGAAACAAAAGTAAAAGACCAACCACTGACTTATCATCCCCAGACATAATAAATTGTTCATAGAGATTGGAGTGCTGCTGTTAAACACAAGATAAAAATGTCTAAATAATAGTCTCCATGACTCTTCAAAAATGTGTGAAGTATATCTTGGACTGGAGCATAAAAGGGAAGTGTCTGTTGGTTTTGGAATGAAATATTTGCAAAAAATCCCAACAATACATTTTTTGATGAAGCAAAAGTACAGTTTATTAGTAATAAATTTCCACTTTTGATTTTTCTTTATTTTGATCCTGGAGTTGTTTGAAGGATACAGCTCTAAGAGTATAACTATCGATAGGCCAAAGTTGCCCCCAATATGAATGCTCAATACGATATGCAGAACATATTAAAGAAAGATAATTAGAACATCAAGACCAATTGCTAACTTGGAAATACTAAGACTATTATGTACATCATTTTGTGTTGGATAAAGTTAAGCATTAAGCTAAGTTGAGGGTATGACTCATTTAAAAACAGGTTGTATGAAGAGAACAAAGGTTGAATTGTTGTTATTGTGCAATGCTTCTGCCAGAGCTTTACTGACACGGCTAGCAGTGTCAGTATAACAACTTTAGACTAGGCTTCTTCTTCCTTCTTCAATCTACATCCCACTTTCAGCGTGGAGTCGCTGTGGTAGTCAGTCTCCTCCACGATGTTCGATCCAGGAGGTCATCCTCTTCTGCTCCAACTCCCTTCATGTCCTTTCGGATCCATTTCATCCACCTTAGCTTAAGGCGGCTTGTTATTCATCTACCAGGTGGTGCCATCTCAATTATTCTTTGCCAGCCATAGTTCTCTTCCTGCCTTTTAACTTCCCCGAACCATCTCAACATTGCTCTTCTGCATCTCTCTGTGACCTTCTTGACACCCAACCTCTCTCTAACATTATCATTCCTTACGTGATCTTGTAACATATGTCCACATGCCCATCTGCACACTTTTATCTCTGGTACTTCCAGTATCTTGGTGTCTCGGACACTGAGTGGTAAAGTTTCTAGTCCATGTAGCATAACTGATTGCACTACCATCTTGTATACTTACCAATGTTGTACTGTACAAACTCATGTACTCGGGTTCGACCGTGATACCTTCATTGCTTTCCTCTCTACAGCTGCTCTTCACTGTCAAAGATCCTCTGCTATATCGCTCTTTTCCGTTGAACGAGTACCACATTATCTACGAACATCATTTGCCATGGGGCTTCCTCTCTGATTTCCGCTGTCAAAGAGTCCATAATGATGGCTGACAGGAATGGGCTGAGTGCTTATCCTTGATGTGAACCCACATTCACACTGAATGTTGTACAGGTACCGACGGCACATTTCACAACTGTTTCAAACTGTTGGTACATATCTTTCACTACTCTGATGTACGTTACGGACACTCCCTATTCTCGCACACACCAGCAGAGCTTTCTTCTAGCCATCCTGTCATAGGCCTTTTCTAGGTCTGTGAACACGCTGTGGAGGTCTTTCTGTCCTTATCTGTTTTTCTCTTATAGCTGTCTCAGGGCAAATTTGGGACCTGTTGTTGACGTCTCTTTTATGAAACCAAACTGTTGTTCACTCATCATCACAATATTCCTCAGTCGGTTTTCCTGCACACTGTGGCACATAAACTTGTTACCTCTGTGATTGCTACATTCTGTGACAGCTTCTTTGTTCTTGAAATTGGGTATTAGTGTACTTTTCCTCCAATCATTTGGGGTTCTCTCTTGATCTATAAATCTTTTCATCTCTCGTTTCAAATATTCTACTCCTGGTCTCCCGAAGCATTTCCACGCCTCAACTGAGAGGTTCTGAGGTCCAACTGCTTTAGCATTTTTCATTTTCTCCAGGGCCTTTTCTACTTCTAAACTTGTAATTATAGTGAAGCTCATCTCTACCACTCTCTGTGTCCCTGCCTGATTTCCCTTGGATTTTCCTCATTTATCAGTCTTTCACCAAAACTTTGCCATCGTTGTCCATGATCAGCTTTATCTGATAACGACTTTTGAGTTTTTACCTTGTTGTTTCGCCATTTTCAATGCTTGCTTCTGTCCCTCCATGGTATAAAAACCATTGTAGAGCTGTTGGTATGCTCTAGCTTTAACAATAGCCACATTTCTTTTCGCCTATTTCTTTGACGTCTTATGGACCTCCTTGTTCTGGCCTGTGTTTTCTCTATCCAGGACTTTCTTTGCAGCCTTCTTTTCCGGATGTCACACCTAACATATCTTCAGCCAGCTTTGGTAAGTCTCTGGTAACAAGCTCCCAGCTGTGGGTCCCTTCCCTCTCTTTCTCTCTTACGCTCTCTCCCCCCCCCCTCTCTCTCTCTCTCTCTCTCTCACACACACACACACACACTCTCTCTCTCTGTGCCGTAGTTTAGCTCTCACCAAATATTACTTTACAACAATCTTATGTACCCTTTGTCACTAATACAGAACAAGATATAGTCTATCTGAGATATCCTGGCTCCCCACTTGTATGTTATCC
>RDPX01000315.1:180732-198122 GCA_003991215.1 Morbakka virulenta
CTCCCCCCCCCCTCTCTCTCTCTCTCTCTCTCTCTCTCTCTCTCTCTCACACACACACACACTCTCTCTCTCTCTGTGCCGTAGTTTAGCTCTCACCAAATATTACTTTACAACAATCTTATGTATCCTTTGTCACTAATACAGAACAAGATATAGTCTATCTGAGATATCCTGGCTCCCCACTTGTATGTTATCCTGTGTCTCTCAGCCTTACTGAAGAAAGTATTCACGATTCAGAGGCTATGACTGACTGCAAAGTCCACAAGTTTGCGTCCTGTTTTATTGCTGGTTCCAATTTCATATTTTGCCATGGTCTCTTCCTTTCCGCTGTTGTTATTTCCGAAACGGCAATTATAATCCCCTCCAATCCAAAGTTTCTCACTACCTGGTATCTCTTCCAGCTCCTCATCTAGTTCTTTCTAGAACTTCTCCTTTTTCTCTGCACTATATCCCGACTGAGGTGCATACACGCTTATGATGTTCACAATCTCACTATCTAAGTCTACCCTCATCCAGATGATCCGATCCGACCTCCGCTTCACACTCAGGATTCCGTTCTTCATTTCGCTGTCCAGTATGATCCCCACACCGTTTAGTTTTCTATATATCCCGATGTAAAACAACTTGAATCCGTTTCCAATATCTCTAGCCTTTCCACCCTTCTATTTCGTCTCCTGGACACACAAAATGTTAATTTTTAGCCTTTCAATCAAGTCTACTATTTCCAGTCATCTTCCAGTCATACCGTTCAGTGTGGCTGTTTGGATAGACCTCATTTTTGCCTTCTCCATTCTCTGTCTTCCTCTCTGAGCTATCTTTTTTTGCCGAATTCTCTCGTAATTCGTCCATTTCTCACAAGTGTACGTCAATGTTCTTGCGCCCCGCTTGAGGGAACTTCCTACCCAGTCCAGGAAGATAATTTTGTGCCATAATCATACTTTTTTTGAAGCAAAGTGTTATGCTGGAAATCCTTTCTGCCGCAACCCTTCTTCTATATCCAGATTTGGGACTGGGTGGCAAAACAACATGGTCAATCATAGAAAGCGAAAATCAACTTGAACAACACACTGATGTTGATGAGTGCCAGGGTGTGTCCACACGCTGGTGAGCCATGCACACCTCCGAGTCTACCCTGACTCAGTTTGACGTTCTCACAGAAGTCAGTAACATGGTGCACCACATAAAGGTGCAGCGTCAGGCTTGTGGTATTATGCTAAACTTTACAAGAGAGGAGTTACACGTTCTGCCCTTCCTTTCATTTGCAAGAAGACCAGCAAAGAGGTATGCCATAACCATACATGACAAGCATAACTGGATTCACAAAATATCAATGAAGCACGACAACCACAATTTGCACCACACATTTATACTGGGCTAAAAAAAACAATAACTCGAGTAGTGAAATTTCCGATGATATGTAATTAGTCGAAGTTGCACTGCAGGACCTTTTAAATAAATGATAGCATAAAATACTATCCAGGTCTTGCCCTTAACGTTTGACTAAAAACTTTGTTTCTGACTTTGAACCTTCCCTCGCATGTACTAGAAAAGGAACAAGGTTTTGGCTTGCGAAATATTCGTAATTATAGTCAATTTGATTTCCCTGGATGAACCATGTGGCAACAGGACTTTTCTGTAGAACAGAGAATCCAGGAAAGTAATATGTTAATTGGAATAATTAAATGTAAATTATATAATGGATTTCATGCTCTCATTCTAGCTAAAATGTTGCAAAAAGTAGAAAGCTTTAAAGGGATGCCTGGTCACCTTACCACATAAACAAAATATGGTCTATGAATTTGAGTCACAGGGAAGGTGGTATGTCAAACTTTGACTCTTAAACTGAAAGTGATGATTTTTCGTATTTCGTCACAAACAACTTGGCAAAACTGGCTGCCGTTGGTACATCCATTGCCATTCCGTGGAAAAGTCGTCATCCAGAAAAAAGAAACGTAGCATTTTTATAAAAGAAATTAAAGAGATAAAGAAAATCAATCGGAAGTGAAGAAGTTCTCTTTTTCAGTAGTAAAGTGTAATAATCTGCTCCTTCTTTTTGATCTACATTTGGGTACAAAGGCGGCCTCCATCGTGACTAAAAGAATTGAAGTAGTAGAAATGGGTTTGGATTGATTAGACTGAATCGCATTTAGAAAATCTCTTATGTTTTCAGCAAAGAATTGAATGTTTTTGCAGTGAGCTGCAGGTAAGAATAAAAAAGCCAAAAAATAGTTTTAGTCGTGGAAAATATTGTTGATTGTTGAAATAGCGTTGGAATGAAGAAAAAGACAATTCATATTGATAGATTCAATGTCTGATCTGTATTAAGTTCGCTTTTGAAAATGTTTAGATGAGAGTTTTCTTTAGTTTACACATCGACTGTTGTTTGGAGCGAGGTATCTTGACATAAGTAAAGTATAGAGTTGTGTTGTGTTCCATTGTCAGCCTGGGTACTTTAGTACGGGTCTTTTATTGATGGTACTACTGGTAAACAGAGAGCTCATCAATGAAAGATCAGAAAAGAAGCAACAGACCAAGAAAAAAAAGGACGGCGGGGGGGGGGGGGGGGAGGGANATCAATGAAAGATCAGAAAAGAAGCAACAGACCAAGAAAAAAAAGGACGGCGGGGGGGGGGAGGGAGAGAAAGTACCCAAGATACCATGATATGCAAGACAGAGTTATTTCCCTCAAGGGCTCTCTGTGGGAAAATCCTTCCTCTTGGATTGATTTAGAGCCAGTGCTCAAGCATTTCACGACCACCTCTTCTACATGGCTGAGCCTAATAACTGTAGACCAGAGCAAGGAGAGACCAGATCATTGCAATTGATCATAACCAAAAGCCCGAGAAATGATCAATATGGAAACTTTGGTATGTGGGTGATGAATTAAGCTCAATGTGTAAAAGAGAAAAGAGGAGAATATGGGTTGCTGTGAAAATCAATAGAGGAATTTTCCCTTACGGAAAGTTTTGTCGATAGCATACCAGTAAATTATTCCTTGTTTTCCAAATGTACCCTCCAACACTTCACAGGCCATCAGTTACAAAATCACAATTGCGCCAATTGTCATTCCTCTATCTCAAGTAATAATTGTACTTTATCTCATGCTGTGTGTGCCGTTGAATATTGTCAGCATCCAGATACGGATCCAAAGAGAAATTATGACTAGTGCCGAAGTGCCGAATGTAAAAATATTAGGGGTTTGGGAGATTTACATTTTTTCTTGGCCATGCCCTTGTGCTTTGCAGAAACGCCCTTCTTTATATTGCTGTATATATATATATATTTATATTGCTGTATATATATATATATGGTATTAGAATGTAACACTCAGGGCCAAAGATGGTATTGGCTAATTGAATGATCATGACGAAACGACACATACATGAACAAGCAGCAGAACTATACGAAAGACAATACAACGAGTAACACGTGATAAAACGGTTCTCAGATAAATGTCAAAATATAGTAAGAATGATTGCTATGGAAAGATATGTATGGCAAGAAGAATGACAAAAAAGAATAGTTAGATGTGATAGATTTCAAAATAGAAGACTGAGTAATGGTCTAGTGGTAACTACAGAAATCATGGATCATCAGTCGATGACCATGTCAACCATTTTGGACATTTAAATTCGAAATGATTTACCCAACATGGCTTCCCAGCAGCAATGATCAGATGCCACCTCCATGATGAATGTGGAGAACAAGAAATGAAGTATGATAGGGACATCTTCTTCCTTTCCCAGAACATTAACACCTTGTAATACGTTACCACCTGTAATTTCTTTAAATTATTTTTGATGAGCCGCCTACTTTATTTGTTTATAAAAAGCATGTACAGTATTTGTACCATTATTGCCTGATGATCGAAATATCGTGAAACTATTAGTTGCAATCACAGTTCTTATTTTTCGTGTTTTATCTTATATATATATATATATAAATATATATATATAAATATATATATATATATATATATATATATATATATATATATACTAGAAGAATTACCCGCATTGCTCTGCTAAAAAAGTACAATTTAGTAGGCTAAAAAGGCCCTATCAAAATAATTGTAAGGTGTTGCTCGATTAGAATTGTGATGACAGACCATTTCAGTTCGAAGAGCTGCAACTACCTTGACGCTTGGGGAGTGGTATAGAAATAATAGGTAATTTAAACTAAGGTAATCTTACGAAAGATAATGTAAGAGCTTTAGAAAAAAATGCTATGGCAATACATAGGCAAAAAAAAGAAGATTAAAAAAAACAAAAAAGAAAATCTTCCCCGGCGGGGAATAGATTCCTAGTCTCCCGTGTGACAGGCGGGAATACTCACCACTATACTAGCGAGGACTTGAACGGTCAAGGAGATTACTTTATAGTAAATAATCTTTCTTAATTTAAAAAAAATATATTGTCTTATATTTGTTTTGGAATTTATTTATTAAATAAAATCTTTAAATTTTTATATTTTTAATTTCATTCAATATTGACGCCCCAGAATCTGACCTCCGAGGTCAGTAAAGATAGACTCACACTCCAAATTTCAGCTTCCTAGGTTCAGTAATCTACTCATAAATTTACTTCAAACAGACAGACAGCCAAACAGACATTTTTGACTTTCAGTTGGCTTTAGTTTGGGGCGATCCCAGTGTGGAGAAGGGACAATTTTTGAAAATAATGCTCATTTAACTTTGCTTTGAGCCAAAATACTTTTTGGATGAGAAACCATTCACTCTTTTTCAGGGCACAAAATCCATATTTTACCCTCTTTTGAGTTTCTAACACTTAAAGTACAAATAAAAGTAAAATTTCATATGTAAAGGTATTGGAAAATAAATATTAGTTTAAACCACTCAGGGAAGAGGGACATTAATATTGTTATGAAAAACAAAACTGATGTTTCATTATGGAAGGAAACCGCTAAAAAGGAGATCAATGCCAAACAGAAAAATCTGATCCGTTTAACTCGTGCTCTATCATCACTAACGCTTGTCTAAATCAACGGCTAGCATCAGAGTTTTTATGTAAGCTATACACCCCCGGCCCTCCTTCACATCAGGTTTAAGAATCATAGATTGGAAATTTGAAGTGGGGCTTGGCCTTGTGAGCTGGCTTATCATATTGTTGGCAACGCTTGTAATTTTGAAATAGATCTAAACAGTTTTGTTTCATAAGACCATCTGCCACCTGAAGAAACGAAGTGTCTTTATAACGAGGATAAGTGGGTTGCTCGTTTAAATACAAAATGCCCGCAATGGGATGAACACAACTCCTCTATTTACCTAATAAAGCAAATTAGATGATTACAGAATTCAAGAATATTTTTTTGGATTTTGCACCGCATCATGTTACACCATCACTTCATAAGTTGTGGAACTCAACTAAGCCATAAGTGGATACTTGATCTGTCTGTCAAATATGCAAATCTTTTGCATTCCACCGAGAATGGAAGACGTATTGGTAGTTACGTAACCTTGCTATTGTTTCAGTACAGAAATCAGGGATTACATGTCCATATCAGGTCACACAACTTCATCATATTGATTTAATTAAGTAAAGAAAAGAAAAAATGTTTTTTTCTTCGCCGATTCATAGTGTTACAAGCCCTTCTTTCTCAACAATAATTACAGTAACATTTATGATAATGAAAGGAGACCTGGGGCGAATAACAAACGGTAGAAAAAGTTGGTACTTCGAGCGTAAAGTTCAACGTCATCTGTCTTCCTGTTTTTTCTCGAGAATTTCTAAAAGACAAATTTAAGATATATGCTTGAGTGATGGGCCATTGTCTCCGATGATCATTATTAATGATTTATTCTTACTGAACCATTGATCGAATGTATAATTACCTTTTTACAATTACACTTGCCTGCTGACATTTGAAGATAAATAGCCGGCAAAAAAACTTTTAAAAATATCGATATTGTGACGGGGGTATTCAATTTTCACACTTTTCACAGAACAACGTATTCGTTCCACACAAGAGATTAATAGACTGTTAGCTAGGACTTCATGAGACTCCTTCAAAAACTATGCCTCGTGGTTTAAACAGTGCCTGCAAAAAGGCCACAAGTGCAAAAGAATCGCCCACCACTTTGATGTACTGGAAAATGCTACATAAACGCTTGCAAGAAGGTACAGTAAAAAACGTAGGTAACGAAATATTAAGAGACAGTGCTTTTCTTGCTAGATCCACATCGAGTTTAGAAAAACTAAGAGACTAATCATTTTCAATTAGGCTGTACAATGTATTCCACCACATTAGATCATATTTTGTTTCCAAGATAATCAAAACCAAAAATTGAGCGTAAGGCTAGCTTATGATGAGTCACTATATAACAACCACCTGAATGTTGTGGAAAATACCTTCAGAAGTAACTTCCCCCCCCCCCAATATTTAAAACGTTAATTACTTGATTCAGCACACTGCATTTTAAATGACCTCTACAACTTTTATCAACCGTCGTTCATTAATGAACGAATTCAATACATTTCACTACAACTGCAAAGAGAAATGTTGCAAAGTCTTGTGTCCAAAGCGATCCACATAATCAGGGATGACGGGAAAGCGAAATATGGGTTGCTAAAGGACAACAAAAAAATTTGTCGAGAGGACGAATATTAAAACATCAGTCATACCAACGTTTGTAGGTGGCATTGATGATAAGATAAATGTTAAATTGTGACAATGCAAAAGCAGTCCTACAATTTTAAATCAAATTTGTAATACACACACATATACATATATATATATATTTCTTTTCCAATTTTCAAATATTTAATGTATGTTTAAAGCAACCTAATAAATGTAATTTCCAATACGCTAGTTACTGAAATCAACTATGGCTAATAAGTTACATGGTGTTTTGGTGACATCAGCAAAAATTTTCATGGATCCAAATGACAAGTTTGATGGAAATGATACTGTACTTCCCATGTGTTAAGGCTGTAATGTTGAACTTGTCTTTGTTGACTGTCACGTGTGCTATCAGACAAATTGTCATCACCACTGTTCTGAGCAAAGGTCGTGTGACTCCCTCTAGAGCATAGAATTTTACAAAAATTTTCATTCGTCGATTTGCTTCATGATAGAACTTCAACACTGTAACAGTCTGGAGAGGAAATGGTCTTCTTTAATAGTCCTGAGGCCATACCCATCTGACAGGCATTTTTGTTACCAAAGAGGCCCGTGAGCTAATAATGACTCATCCAAGTTTGGTGGGAGCCTTACTGTAGTTTAAATCACAAAAGAACGTTATGCACTAACAAGATAGAACAGACAAACAATCACAAAAATGTACCTTACAAAGGGCATGCTATAGTATGGATAGATTGTTTGTGGAATTCCCAATTGGAACAAAGAGCTAAGGTTCTTGTTTGATTCCGTAAAAATGTTTATAGGCCACCAAATGAAAACTTCTGGTTGAACGTAACAATAGGGTTAACTCAAATGAAATTGTCATTTTCACTTCATATATTACGAATTCCATAAATTCATGTTAAAGGCTCCTGATGACATTAGACGGTCACAGCAGAACAATGAAGTTAAAATCCAATAATGGGTTTACACAAAGCAGCCGTAGAACTTGCTTTGGTACTTTCAGCAGAGAAAATGTAAACAAACAAACAAACAAACAAAACAAACAAACAAACAAACAAACAAACAAACAAACAANGTTATGCACTAACAAGATAGAACAGACAAACAATCACAAAAATGTACCTTACAAAGGGCATGCTATAGTATGGATAGATTGTTTGTGGAATTCCCAATTGGAACAAAGAGCTAAGGTTCTTGTTTGATTCCGTAAAAATGTTTATAGGCCACCAAATGAAAACTTCTGGTTGAACGTAACAATAGGGTTAACTCAAATGAAATTGTCATTTTCACTTCATATATTACGAATTCCATAAATTCATGTTAAAGGCTCCTGATGACATTAGACGGTCACAGCAGAACAATGAAGTTAAAATCCAATAATGGGTTTACACAAAGCAGCCGTAGAACTTGCTTTGGTACTTTCAGCAGAGAAAATGTAAACAAACAAACAAACAAACAAACAAACAAAAAAGAACTGCAAAAATATCAAAGAAACTTACGTTACATTGGAGACACTTCAGGCTAACATTGTCTTCTTCTTCTTCTTCGGCCTTCACCCGACGTCTGTTAGGTCGGCCCCTCGACACCTTTTTCTCTACTTGACTCGGTCTTCTTATTCTCCTTCTCTCGCTCCCACTTCTTTCATGTCTCGTTCTGTGACTTCAAACTAACATTGTGTACATCTTTAATTTTTGCTGACGCTCACCACTCCAGAGCAAATAATGTCACTTAACCAACATATTTGAAATACCTCTTTCCACCACTTCCTCTCCGTCTACTTCAATTAACATCGTCTACTAGACAGATCCTTTAGCAATTACTGTGCTGCACCTTTTTCATGGAAAATCATGGTACAGCCATCCACCCATGTCCAAACAACTCAGCCTCTTTTAGCGTTCCCAACGATTATTTTTTGATTATTTACAAGACAATTATATCCAGAGTACAATGGAATTGAATGACTAGAGTAGATACCATCTATATCTATCATACCATCTCTTACCATCTTACCATCTTACCATTTTATTATTTTGAAATAAACAACCATGCAAAGCACAGCACAAAGCAGTTTTTACTGTTAAAATTGCCAGACGTTTGAAGTTTGTAAATGTTCGTTTAAGTTTATGGGTGCTAAGATTTTCAATGAATTGCCGAAGTCGATACGTGAAGAGTTTACAATATCGGTGTTCAGGAACAAATTATTGTTTTAGATTCTAAATTTCATATGTAGATTAACTTTCTTTCACTAATTTTATTGACACATTATAAGTGTACATACACCCTAATATGACACATATTGATAACAGTCAATTTGGAAATACGACTAAAGTGTTTTATTCTGTTTAAATATTCTGTAATAATATTCATACCAGAGGTTCACCCGCTCGATCTTTGTTAATTCTCTAGAAATATGGAGCCTACTTTGTTTCAACCTTAGAAATGGCTGACTACTGAGAATATAGAAGGGAGATAAAACCAATTAATAAATAAAAAGCATGAAAAAGTTAACTCATTGCCTAACAACGATCTTTAGACTTGGTAATGAGTAAATGTTGAAAAATAAGACTCAATATTATCCTGCTATTTCACAGTTGCTACAAAGTGCTGATCTAAACTTACACAGTAGACACTTTAGGGGCGTGCTAGCTTTAACAAATTCAAAGGCCACAAAAATGGAAACAATAAAGTTGTGATGCCTTCAAACAAGAAAACGTTTTAGTTTCATACGTTCTTAGTAACAAAACCTTCGAATAAAAAAAACGTTTTCAGTTTCATGTGTTTTTCGAAAAACCTACAACAAGAAATTAGCTCACAATAATAGTTCATCTTTTATTGGTGTATTAAATCTTTACCCTCATTAAAGCTTTAGCATTTGTGGGAGAGTAGATTTATGATATTAGAGTCTTTTGAGCAGATCAGATGATGGTGCGAAAGGGTACTAGAGGTTGGTTGAATTTAGTAATATAACATTATTTCCCCCACCCACCCACCTATCGCACCACCAAACTTGTCCAAAATGGAGAAGATTTTAGATAAAGATTTTTTCTAAAATTATCCACAAGAACCTACAAATTTGGTTTCATGTAGTGTATATGTAAATAAAGAGGTTAGTTTTTTGCCACAACCTAATGGCCCTGCGTTACGTTCAGGTAATTAGAGTCTCTCTATAGCAAAATGGCAAAACTTTATTTGGACAAGGCAAAGAAATAATGAAGAATTTTAGAACATTGTAGTAATTCTTCTGTTGTTATATCTTCCACTGAACCACGTGCACTCACAGAAAGAAAAATTAAGTATTATCGGGGCCAACAATGACAATGGGTCACGAGAGAATCCTACCTTAACAGGGTATAAATAACAAGAGATACATTGCAAGAACGCAGGGAATGCAAAGATCCGAATAAATGAGCAAGGCCTGTTAAAACAAGTACACTGCCACTGGTATTAGCAGCTGCTTTCTGTCTATTGTTAGAGAATGGATTTAGTACTGTTAGGTCTATTGAAACTATGGAATTCATGTAAAAAAACTAGATCTTTGTTCAAATCAGAATTATATCAGTTGGGTTTCCAAACCTGCTACTTTAAGCAAGATCCACAAAATATTGTAATTTACCATCAGAAATTTCAAGCTAATTAAATAGTTGTTTCATAACTTTCAATATTGGCAACAATTAAGCGAAAATCGAGATACTGGGCGATTTTTGGGCTCGAGGATTGATTTAAACATTCTTTTTCATTTCATGATTTTGGAAATCCTAAATGTGTAGAAGAACATTAAAAGCACATATAAAACAAGGGTACTTGTCTATTTTTTTACATACATAAGTAGAAAAGTAAAAAATGAGTGTTTATCCATTTGGGTTTGAACAAGAATCTATGGCTATTATAACTAGATGCTGAGCGATTAGCTTTGCGCCTTAAAGATGATTTTGTAACCCTGTCTATCACATAAGAGTATTGTGTTCTATACTTTCCCCAAGTTCTAAGCGTTGGACATTTTCATCCCAATATACCAAACAGTGCTGAGCCTCGGCAGAACGACAACTTACCTACTCAGTCCAGTTTTATTTGTTTCCAACAAGATAAAGGGCAAGGAAAAGTATTGTAAAAATGATATAGAAAAAAAGGGTTTACAGTTTTAAAAACGTGAAAATTATATGTGCACTAAACTGGGTGAGAACGTAAGTATAAACAAAAGTATACAAAGAGGAAGATCAACTTTTCACCGAAATGGATTTAATCTAATGCCTATAGTTCCTTTGACCGTCTGTTTTACCAAATGACCTATTTTGTAACTTATCTTAAGCAACCACGTGTTTGTACCACTTTCTTTTCAAATCCTCGTCATTGGATGTCAAGTTAATATAAATTAACACACACATGAAAATACATTTATACATTGGTAGATTAAACAGTCTCTGTAGTTTGCCTGTACCTCAGCTGACAGCACTTGAGTTAACTTCATCACATGTTCACTAATACTACAATCTTAAAAATGGAACCGCAATAAGCAATGATCTAAGTTGAAAATGCTGTCTGACTTACCATCAGCGACTTCCACAGATTTAGTTTAGACTGGCCTTATCTTCAGGAGAAATGTAGTGAGCGACCATGTCTCAACTACACACGTTTTACACATTAAATCTATAATTCACACGTCAAAAAATAGTTAAGTCAGTATATCAAGTAAATCTTGTGAAAAATAGACAATAGCTCAAAATGATTCCAACTTTCCTATGATAAGCCCTCTATCTAGCTAATGTCAGATTAAAACTTTCAAATTTCTCAGTAGCTTCAGGCTTCAAATTAATGTTTATAAAACTTCAATATGTATTCCTGATAATCCTAGCCCCCAAAGTTGAAGTTCAGTAGTCGGACGTTCTCCAGAGAGAATTGTTGAGCATACTTTTCTGATACTGTCTAATTGACTTCCTTCATAAAAAAAAATCCCAGAAAGTTGAGCATTTCAGAACGCACCTATTTATTTCTGTGCACATAATATCTTTTCTCATTCAATTTTTAACTAAATGAAAAAAAAATGTTTTTAAAGTCTATTCAGTATCTAGAGCACTACCAACTCTAATAAGTTCCGATATAATAAATGCATCGGGTATATCTGGTACATAGTATCTATATGTATATAATTAAAATTTGGCCAGTTATTCGATCTGCCTCAGAATTAGAAAACTAGTTACAGTTATTAAATAAATTGGCCTTATTATTTGATCCGAATTATGATAAGGATAATATGATTAATGAACAGCGAATACAACAAAAGAAGGATTTTGAATTTTCTTTCGGAAAAGTTTGGTTAAAAAAAACAAGATACTAATTCAAAATTGTTTAATTTTTACTATTTTACTGGAGTTACACAAAGATCTAGGTAAAATGAAGATAGCAACGAACACGCTGAGATATGAGAAAAGTGTACAGGTTGACGATTAACTTGCGTCAGGATGGAGTTAGAGATGTATGAATATTTCAAAACAATTTTTCCACTTAAAGTAATTAAAATAATGTCCAGGTTATACAAGCTCCAGTATCAGTATTAACTACTGATTATCTACTGAGAATAAAATATAGTAAGCACATATCGTCACTATATATAATCGTTTGTTAGAGCTAGTAGGGTTCAGTTCTACCGAGAAATTGTGGAATAACATGTTTACAAAAAAAATACTCTAACCAAGAAGGTCCTTCGCCAATGATAATATGAGATTTCTTGTGATATGCTAAGATCGCACTCATAGAGCGCACAACAAAAGTCCGATTATTTATTGGACATTTTTCGTCAGCCATGCTGACACATTTCACAGAGAGGTAATTCCTTTCTGGAGCTGAATATTTCAAGCCCCATGTTACGACTTGATTTGACCAATCAACATTTTCCCTATTCATCCAGGATCTTTGTTTTTATTCAATGCTGCTACAAAATACAATAATTGATCCTAGAAGTTATGATACTGTAACTTGATCGATATCAAACTGCCGAATACAAAACGTGATTGGGGTTACTTAGAGTTGGCGAATTTTCAAGGTGATTTTATATATAATAATTTTATATATAGGCATATTTTCTCTGTTTTTTGAAACGACCTTCTTTTGGATACCAAATCGTATCAAGCCTTATCTCCAACAATTTTGTATCGTTTCCAACATTTGGCACGTGATCTCACTTGTTGGTAACCATAGTTTTGTTCTGGCTTTTGGACGTAATTCACTTTATGTTGTTCTTTTGTAGAGGTTCCTTGGTGCTGATTTGCCTCTCATTCGGTTCAAGAAACACTTCATCCGTTTAGAAGGCAAAATATATTTTTCTAACAAACATGATATTGCAGCATTACCTAAAGCAATACCTACTAATGATCCAGTAAATGAATGATCTTGAATCCTAACTAATAACAGCAAGTCTTGCAAATGCCTTTGTGGATAAACCACTAAAAATAGAACAAATGAGCTAAAGGCAGTGACAAAGAAAACAAATCTGACATTTAGTAGACTACTCTGTCTAAATGGTGGACCATCGGAAAATGCCATTGCAACTATCAAATACTGAAAGGACGAGATGGCAAAGACAGATGTATTTTCAAGGCACTTTACGGAAAGTTCATAAAACTCAGAATCATATTTATTTGGTGGTTGATACCATCTCATTTGTCTCACGTAGAAGAAGACCACAAGCTGAAACGACAGTTGCACAAAAACTTGAATAAATACAGAGAAAATAACGACTGGATGGAATAGTCTACCAAGAGGGCGCTGAATTCCGAGCCTTGGAAAAGAGCGAGCTTCAGCAATGACAGCTGCTAGACCAATTCCCATAAAATCGATGAACAAAAACTGATAATCGCTTAGATTTGAGCCAACAGAGTACAATATCAAAACTGTTATAAACTGTATAAGACTGTATAAGATGATAAACTTGAAACAACAGAATGACGTTACTAGTGCTGCTCTCCCTTCACGAATCAAAATGGGAATGCACGTGATGTCCTGAATCATGGAAGTAAATGGGGCAGCAATAGAAGCTTCGCTTTCAGTTAAAGATATTCCTGCGTTGGCTACTTTTAGTGCACCGCAATCATTTGCTCCATCACCGCACATACACACTGTATAACCAAGGCTCATTAAGTCTTTGACAAGACATGCTTTTTGATCAGGAGAAGTACGAGCAAATATCTTGGACTTGACCAAAATCCCTTCGTAAAGATCTGGGTACTCTTTTTTTAGTTTTTCAGCTGTATCTCCAGTCATTACAAACTGTTCTTCTTTACCAAAAAATGGCATCTTTTCCTGATTGGAACTGGTTGCAATGTATTCAGTTTCCAGATCAGATAAATATACTGGAAGTGAAGGTTGCAAGGGCATATTGTTATTATACTGAATATTTTTCATAGGTTTAATAAGAAGGCAATTGACAGCATCCTGCGATACTTCAGCAACTACTGAGGATGAAGAAAGAATGACACTTTTAAATCCAACGGATACTGCAGTATTAAGATGATCCCCTGTAACCATGACTGTTTTTATCGATGCAGAATGAAGTTCATTTATAACAGCTTTTGTGGCTGGCTTCAAGGAATTTTCGAAAACAACAAAGCCACAAAATGTGAGCTGGCTTTCAGTGAAATCTCTTGAAATATTTTGTATTTCCTTTTCAAAAGAATGATCCAATTTACCATACAATTTCCAGGCATATGCAAGTACTCGGTAGCCAAGAGAGGTAAACATTTCAAGAAATTCATCAAAATTTTCTGGAAGAGTTGATGGAATGCAAAGAGATGCGATAGCCTCAGGGGAGCCTTTACTATATACAACAACAGTATTCTGTTCATCTTCGGTTGCTAGAATACTCATTCTCTTTATGTTGGGATCAAAATCAAATAGTTTCCATACTGTGACTGAATTTTGTCTCTGGGTCACCCGAGCGAGAGGACGAATTAAAAATTTTTTTGACTGTCTCTGTAGATCCACTGATGGGCAAAGTTGCCAACCAGAGAATTTCAAAATTTCAATTTCCAATGGGTCCCCTACAACTTGCTGATCTACGAGGGTCAATGATTGGCATGAAGCCAGTGCTTTTGTAACATTTTTATCGGTAATATCTTCTGCTAAATGACTTGGCGTATTGAATGTCCCATCTGAGCAAGAAAGAACTAAGTGAACGGAGAGGCTGTTGCATGTTAATGTCCCAGTCTTGTCCATACAAACAAGCTTAATTTTTCCGCATGAGTTGATGGTTGGTAGGTCAGTACAATAGATTGAGTTCAACTTTAGTTTCCTTGCAGCAAGTAGAATTCCAGTACTTAGAGCGATAGGTAATACCGGAGGAATGGCAATTGTAAAGATATCTAAACCTTTAAAGAAAATAGTTTTTATTGATGTACCTTGTTGATGTAAGATGTATACAGAATAGAAAAAACCACAAGCTGCTAAACAACCGACCACCAGCAAAAATTTCATGGAATCTCTAAAAAACTTAAATGTCAAGGGCGATGTGAGTATTATCGATCGAAGCAGTCTTCCCTTCAACGTGTAAAATCCAGTAGATATCACCATTGCATATACCTTGTTATCAGCCTCTTCAGGAATTGTTTTCACTACATTCGTACCATTAAATAAAATGTGTCTCCGAAGACAAGGATCATTCCAAAGATTCTCTGGTTTTCTAAAATCGGTTGCTGTTAGGTCCCCGTCATTTAGATTTCTTTTCTGTACAGGTACGCTTTCACCAGTAATTAGTGACTCATCGACTACACAATGTCCTGACAATAAAATAGCATCGCAAAGCATATGGTATTTATCACACACAATAATAATATCACCGGGCACTAAATTCTCCGAATTAATTTGCCTTTCGTTCGTCAGAAAATCTCGGTGATTGTCACGGTACGGTATCAAGTGAACCGGTCTGTTCTGCGACACCATCCCTTTGATTTTTTTTAACTGTTTCCTTGTACTGTAAGTGCTAAAAACTAAACCAAAAAAGGAAACCACAAGAACAAACACTGACAAACTTAAATAGTCTTGAAGTATCCAAAGTGTGCAACTAAAAAGTTGAAAAATGTAGAAAGGATCCAACGCTAACTCTGCAAAAACACGTATAAAAGAACGAACAGGGACGTCAATGAAGTTTTTTCCATATTTCTGTAATTTCATTTCTCTTTCGTGATCTGAAATCCCAGCTAAGGTTGTAACATCGTTTTTCACTGCCACAATATCAGGATAGCCCACCAACTCAATAAATTGCTGTTTTTGTTCATTCCAAAAATATTTCAAAAACCTGTAAACAAAATATATTAGTTCTTTATCACAACTGTCCTGAACTGTAGAACAAAGCATGTCCTGACCAGACTCTTTTGAAGTTGACCTAAGTGTTTTCATCGGAATATATAAACGAGTTCCATCCGATTCTTCTATCACAACAGCATTTGCATCCTCGGGTCGACAGCTGTCGTGAGTGAGTAAAACTCGATGAACAGGACACCAATACGCAACTAAAAATCCAAGAAATCCAGTTGAAACACCCACTATGTAATAAAAAATCATTTTAAGGCTATTTTTCCGAAACGTTTTACACTTTAACTCATTGGTCTCAAATTCAAAAACATTGTGAGTGACATCTGTTTGCCATCCAGATGTTGATATTTCAATGTCTGTACTTAAATTTTCGTCTTCCCGCAGGTCAGTCAAAGGAGTTTCAACATATTTACTTCCATTCCTTTTAGCCATTTTAGTGCAAAATATATTTCTCTTCTTTCTAACCATTAAACGAAACAACTGTTAACCATCCTTACATCGGTACGATCTTTAAAATAATTGCGTTTTCTTACAATAAAGAAATAGACAGTTATCACTTCTGATCTCTGATAATCATCTATTCACAAGAAGCTCAGTTTACTTTGCCTATGTGTAGACTGTTCCAAAATACAGTGACAGTGAGAATGGAAGTACTCCGGCTCATCTTTCCATTTCATAATGTCTATAATCTTATCCCAGTTACGATATCTATTTCTTCGGGGGGTAAACGTAGAAAACTTGTAATTCTAGTATATCTTAAAGTGATTACTAGGGCGATTTTTTTGCAACTTTGCAACTTTAAGTATATAAAATAAGCATACCGAGAAACGTCTAAATACAAAGTTTGAACACCCTGGGTACCTAATAAAAAAGTTTGAATAATGAGATCTCAGTTACCTGGAACTCGACTGTCAATGAGCTTGATTTTTCATCAGTGACCTTGTAGGTCAGACGCTGTGCATAAAACCTCCTCTAATTTATACACACAGTGACCCAACTAAGTGTCAATATTTTTGTTCTAATTTAATTAAGTTGCGTAAACGTGCCTATTGGTATTGAGGAGCCAGAAGAATGAATAAATTTCAGTAAACTTGATCCAAATGAAGACCTGAATATGTACTATTCAAGGTTCCCTTGGTAAAGTATTTCCTCGTTATCCAACGAGTGACAAGAATTATGCATGTACTGGTAACAAGTCGACCATATAAGAACACGCACTCTGCAATGCTATCTTTTTCATTTCGACCTCAAAATACCTAAAGTATCTACGACTTCACATAGTACGATTGCATCATATATAGCAGAATTTGCAGATGAATTCCAGAAGACAGCCAAAGGGGGACTGTTCTGCAAGTTGTGTGGTACAACTCTGAGTTATGATCGGAGATCAAGCGTTTTAAAGCACAGAGATAGTATGAAGCATCGGGAAAGGAAGGCAGCCTCACGACCAAAGCAGACAATGCTAGCTGTGCCCACGAATGTTTCTA
>RDPX01000315.1:218992-229651 GCA_003991215.1 Morbakka virulenta
CTGTTCTCCCCAAGGCAGATACGTTTAAGTACCTGGGCTCTGTGATCAATAAAGCTGCAATGGTGGAAAACGGACTATGATTTATGGTGCTGAATGTTGGGCTGTCAAGAAGAAAGACTTAGACCTTCTGAGGACGACAGAAATGAGAATGTTAAGAACCGTTTAAGGCATTACTCGGAGAGACAGAATTAGAATTAAAATTAGGGCTCGAGTGAATGTTAAGCCTATAGAGGCCATTATCCAAAGCCGCAGGCTCAGATGGTATGGTCACGTCCTTAGAAGACCTGAGGCACATGTGACCCGGGTGGTTCTTGCTTCACGACTTCCTGTTAGACGTAATAGAGCGAGACCAAGGAAGACGTGGCAAAGCGTGGTCGACAATGACACAAGGGAGAGAAATCTGTGGTTGGAAGACGCGATGAACAGAGGTGATTGGAAGAAAAGGACTGAGCCTACCCCTCTATTGGGATAGCGGCCGCTCAAAGTGAGCAAGGTGAGTATTGTTTGTTTATATGGAATTACTTTCGTTTGTATTTGGCTTGTATCTAATTCTAATTGCTTTCATTTCTCACAACAATATTTTGGCGTCAATTTTTTACTTTCGTAATCTAAGCACCTAAGCTTCTATGAGAGAACAATTAATGACATAATTTAAAACTTATTTATCGAAATTGCAGCTACCAACGACGGTCAGAAAAAGTATAATGTATTTATTGAACTCTATAAAAAGGCATTTCCAGACTTAAAAAAAACTAAAAAAAATAAATATATAGGTAAAATCTATGGAGCAACGTAAAGCAAGTTCAGGAAAAATATGAATAAAGGATTTTAGAATTGAAAGAAAGAGCAGGCAAGAATTCGCGATCATTATTCACGTTTTGGAACAAGACTAAATCGTCTATGAAAAAGAAGAAAATTATAGACGAGACAGCTTCTGTAAACCAATCAGCACCAACAGCTGAAAAGTGCGATAGTGAAGTTTTGGAAGTTACACATGATGAAGGTTTGTGTTGAGTTCTCTATTAATGATGAACTGTTCACTGAAAGGACTTCGTTGACGACAGTGAAAAAAAGCGTAACTGAATCTAGATTTTGCTGCTACTTTGGCTCCCAGAATGTGAAAAAAGTTTTAACCGAAAATAAATAGATAAATAGATTTAATAAATAGATTTTAACCGAAAATAAATTTCAAAATATTCCATTAACCCTTTAAGTTCCTAAAATGTGAATAAGCCCATGCGAAGGGGTGTTTTCTCATTAAACAGCACATAATCCTGCTTTTTTGTAAGTTCTGGGTTTCTTTGAGTTACTAGCCCCTAGTAGCCTAGGGGACGGGGGCCCAAATATTTTTGCTGATTATGGGTGTGTTACAAAAAAGTGCACGAAATATTCGTTTTAACTTTGCTTCGGACGCATTTTTAGCCAATCTAGAAGATCAACATTTCAAAATTCTCCTTCCACGTCGGCTCCAACCATGATGGGGCCTCCTCTGATCGTTATTTTCAACATCTTTCAACTTCAGTCCCGTGCAAATGTGAGCCCCTGGTTACGGCCCTGAGTTATGACCAATTAAGTGGTCATTGGTAGTTAAAAAGGATAAGATACCAGTATATTTTTAGCACAAATTTCTGATTTAAGAGACGAGGAAATACGAAGTAACAATTTTCGAGAAACGCGAGCCCAAGATAAGAAATGAAATATAGAAGATATTTACATACGTTGTTCAAATATATCCCCCGTTAAATTGATCTTGGAAGTCCTGGGTATGTTTCTAAACTGCACCTGGTGATGAGGCTCTGGTTCGGGAGATTTGGAGTTTTGGGAATCGTGGAGCTACCCCTTAGTCATCACAGCTAACCAGATCCACTCTGACCCGGAGTGATAGCACCTGTTAGGGTTCCAGCTATGGGTCAAATAGCAGTAACGCTATGTGGACAGGCTTTAAGGCATGCCATGATGAGCTATGGTGGTGACAGCCCACTAGAGGTGACCAAACCTCTATAAAAAGTCCCGCTACTCTTTACAGGTAGTTGTATTTCCTGTGGTGATCATTGATAAACTGGTGTTTTGACAGAGAGAACAATGCAGCTTCAAAGAGGATCATGTAGCATGACAATGGGAAGGTGCACTGCTCCAGGAAGTAGAGAGCAATAAAAACATATTCAGGTGTGGCGAGCCGAATATGTACGCAGCCATTAGAAAAAACATGAAAAAGTTCGTTTACAGCACCAAGGTTAGAGCTCTTGATAACCAACCAGCCAATCTTGCTGTCTTACGATGCAATTTCTGCATTTTATGATAAGTCTATCCTAAACCCTGCAGTGGAGGGCTACTTTCCTTTTGGGAGGAAATGTTTTGATTGTCTTAATCCGAAGAAAGGCGTCTCAAAACCAACTAAAGCATTCAAAATTTCAACGTTCAACTGTAGAACAATGCAACATCTGTCACCTCAACTTGAATTAGATAAACTATTAAATGATTATGCCATCGACATAACATGCATACAAAAACAACGATTTGTGCATAGCAACACTGATCCTCAAATAGTTAACCGTATTATTGAATCAACTAATTCGTTTACCTCATCAGCCATACGTAACGGCTGTGGAGACTTGTGTAAACTTTGGAGATAAATACAAAGCTTCTGCCTCTTCTTGAATCCGTGAAAAAACATGACGAACGTATTATGTTTGTCACATTCAAAGGTAATACTAGGACCACTGTCATTGCATGATACTCTCCCACAATGCTCTTAACGATAACATCGTTACAGAATTTTACTTGAAATTGACTCGGGTTGTCGAAGAGGTGCCATCACACTCTATGCTTTTCATCCGAGGTGATATGAATGCCCAAATTGACATAGGCTTCTGCTACAATATGACAGCCAATCGAAATGGCCAGTTTCTTCTCGATTTCATTCACCAACACAACCTCGTCATTGGAAATACATTAATTCAAAAATCAAAAAGAAAACTTTGGGCTTACAGATCACCGTTAGGAACACTCTCCTAAATTGACTTCGTTATCTACCAGAAACAGTGGCGAAATAGCATCAGCGAGTGCCGAGGTCTTTCATCTTTCAATCCTGTTGGTAGCGATCGTCGCATGGTAACAGCAACTGTCAAGCTCAGTATACCATGACCTGCAAAAAAGTACCAAGAAAAAGCTTTTCTGGAAGACACTCACGAATGACAAAGCCCTTGCTTCTCTTATTGACAACACAATCTCTAAACACTTTAACAAATTACCTGTAGTAAAACAGAACCATACATCTTTTGTTTCTATTGCAAGGTCAGTTCGTGCTGAGATGCTCCCACCAAAACCACCTAGACCTACAAAACCAGTGGATATTGGACCAGTCACAGCTGTACGAAATACTATTCTCCGTACTTCAACACAGAACAATCAATCTTGTCAGAACTACCTCCGAAAAACGTTTGATCGTTATGAAGACATGCGTATCAATGACATTTTGAGCTCATTTAAAACTCCAGCGTCCCTCTCTGTTATAAAGAATGCTTGTAATCTAGTGAAAACATTATCCAGAAAAAAATCACAGCGTACTATATTCATTAAAGGTGAAGATCGACTTCAAACCTGGAAAAATCACTTCAAAAATCTACTGACGTCAACTGCTGCTGCACAACCTCATTTTCAACCTGTTGAGGAGATATTTGACCTCTTCACTGAAATTGAAAGTGGCGATCTGATTCAAGAAGAAATTTATATTGCTGTTTGCCAGTTGAAAAATGGAAAAGCACCGGAACTTGACGAATTGCCTCCAGAGTTGTGGAAAATGCCAGAAGTGAGAAAGAGACTCTTGTCATTCTGCATTCAAACATTCCATGGAAATAGTCCCAAGGAATGGGGTATATCCGAATTAATACCGATTCCCAAGAAAGGTGATCTTAAAAAATCAGACAATTACAGAGGAATTTCACTTTCTCAAGTAGCAACCAAGATCTACAATCGCTCTCTACTCAACAGGATTAGACCTGTCACTGACAAAGTTTTGCGACCAAATCAAATTAGGTTTCCTAAGGGTCGATCAATCACCTCTCATATTCTAGCTCTTCGGCGGATTGTCGAGGAACTAAAAAACTACAAAAAGGAGGCTGGCATAAGTTTCATTGGTTTTCAGAAAGCTTTTGATTCCACCAATCGCGACCGAATGATTGAAACCCTCGTAGCCTACGGATTCCTACAAATGTTGTAAATGCAATTCATGTGACGTACAAAGACACATACGCTGTGGTGATTTCACCAGAAGGAGGGACAAACGCATTCAAGATAGACACTGGCGTTCTTCAAGGAGACCCACTTGCTCCTTTCCTATATCTCAATGCACCAAAACCAAAATTCATGCTTCTGAATCCATCAAATGACACAAGGTTGCTTTCATCAAGCGGCTCTGACATTGAATGTGTTGATGACCCTAAATACTTGGGAAGCTGCTGTGAAACCAAACATGATATGAATGTTAGGATTGCGCTGGCTTAGAGTGCACTTCATTTTTAGAGACAGTGTGAAAATCTCCAATCAAGAAAGAAACTAATACCAAGTCTTCAAGGCATGCAAAGAGACGATTCTCTTATACGGCTCAGAATCATGTACACTAAATGTGGCGTGTCGAAAACGTATCGATGGTACATGCACTCGAATGCTTCGACTCGTCCACAAAATTTCCTGAAAAAATCATCCCACAAACAACGTGTTGTATGATTTCTTACCTCGTATATCAGAGATTGTGAGGCGGAGATGACTTTCACTTGCAGAACATGTTAGTTGCCAAGATGAACTAGCAGGAAAACTTCTACTTTGATCTCCAGATGCAAAAAGAAGAGTTGGCCGCCCTTATGTCACACTAAAGTCTTTTATCAAAGAAGAAACGTGTTTGACAGGATCTGAATTGATAACTGCAATGGCTGATTGAGAGCTCTGGGCTTCTGAATTTTTTCATGTTTCACCAGCGCCTTCTAGCAACTGATGAAACAAGAGGAACAACAACAATAAAAAGAAGAAGTTAGACACCATCACCCCACTCACACAGACGAAGAAGATTAGTGGTTTAATTTGTCTAAATTCAGGTAAGTATTAATATCTTTGATTCTTACTTAATTTTTCAATTTTGGCAATTGTATTTATTCATACCTAACCGTTTGACCGAGAAACTAAGCTTTTACTTGAAAAAGCAAACAATTTCTTGAACAAATGAAACTTTAACAGTTTGGGTTACGTTATTTTGTTTTACAAATAAAGTATTCCCTGTTCCATATCGCAAATCGCAAATGTGGTAATTTCCTTTTTGAGCAGAAGAGAGGAGTTACCTAAAAAAGCTGCATGATTTCCTGTGTACGATGAAGGTAGTTTCAAGCTGCTACCGCAACCACTGGTTAAATCCAGCCTTTAGTGCAAAGCGGTTTTTTCTTATTCCTTTTTTATCCCCTCATTTGTTGCTCTCTGAAGACATGTACAAATTAAGGACATTAAATGAAACACTTACAGCGGAAAAACGAATCAGAAGTAGTACTGCAAGGGACGTGGCTATGACTCGAGCCAGCTACCTCTAGCGTGGTAAGCTGATGATTCAACCCAATGGCCACCACTGCACCAGTGAGGTGCGGGAAGTGGCTTCATGCAGGTACTTCAACATCTGCAGTGATAACTTCCTCATCATCGATTATAATATATCCTTGATTAGCATTGATCTCGTCCGAATTCCCTCCGCAATACTATCCGTCATTTTTTTTAAAGTTCTCGAAACACCTGAACCGGGAACCACCAAAGAGACAAAGAAAATTTATCAGAAAGCAACCAACCTGAAAAAGAAGAAAAGAAAGAACTGAAGAAAAACAAAACAAAAAAAACCCAGAGAAAAACCCAAATTTTGCTTTACAATTCGTTAGAGAGAAAAATCATATCTCAAAAAAAGTTACGTGGAAGAACTAAGAAGATAAGAACTTTGAATAATTTGATAGATGCAATAAATGTTAAGATCTTCTCTTTCAATGAATTCCAGACCCTTTTAAAGATCATTATTTTTAATCCTTCCTTACAACACGTCATAAATTAACATCTTAGGCATGCTCAGGCTATGACATTTGGACAACACTTATAAATTTCTTGTATTGCATTGGTTAACTTTTCTTTCATGGCTATAATTTGGTAATTTTCCTCGTTTTATTTATTAATTTAGAGTTAGAAACTTGTGGACAGGTTAAAAACAAAGTACCAGCAATAGCATTGTTTTGTTGTTTCCAGAATGATTTGACAAATCCTTCTCTGCCTTGATAAGTAAGATAACCCCCCCCCCACACACACAAAACATCGTAGACAGTTTCATTTGGATTTCTACCAACGTAGGTTTGATATGTACGACTGTCTCTTTCTTTGAGAAATCCAAATTTCATGACAGCTATTTTAGTCAAAAGATCCAAAATTGCCAACAGGTTGACATTCTTCTCTTTCCAAAGCTTCGTACTGTGATTTTACTGCAATGTTTCTATGTCGTCAAAAATTGATATTGTCTCAATCGCATTGTAGAATGAGATACCTGTTGTACATGGAGCACCGTAAAATGATAACCATTAAGGATAGCGCTTTGTTTTCAAGGACACTTTTCTTAAAAATTGACTTCTTCTATTGATTATTCATATACTGAAATTAACAAATTCTATAAATTACATGATAATTGCTCTAAAAGCACTACTCTAGTATACTACTACAGATGTGGACGTCTTGCAGTGCAAATGAGCAACGCAACCTCGCTTCAGTGTATTTTGTTAAATAATAGGAGCCTCGTGTTGGCCCTTTACTTTTTACCTCTGTTCTAAAGCAAACGAATGAAAAGAAACCAAAAATATGCAAAAGACGCTTACTAAAACGAGGCTGCAAGAGTAGCGTTAGCAAAGCAAAAGATGGGGGTTTTTATTGCAACGTCTCTGAAAATTCCTGGGTTTTTTGACATGGACTAACAAGACATTCAACTTCGAGGTACCTCCAGATTCTTTTTTTCTCTAATGGGTGGTTAAATCGTTTCAAGACTTAATGAGACGAAATACCATGATGTTCTTATGGAACACTATTAAAATGGTATTGCCTAAAAACGTTCTTGATCAGATCATTCTGCATCAAAATCTTTCATTTTCATGTGGCTATGTTTGTCATGGGCCCTGGTTAGACCTAGATTCAGTGCTCTTACTACATCAGCCCACAAGTTTTCTCTTCAATTATTCTCAGTCACGTTATGCATTCTTTTCTTCCCAAGTAAGGGATCTCTCCAACGTATTCTAGATTTATTTATGTGTTTTACGTTTTCATAACATAATGTCTTTTTCACAGATTGGGTGACACAGGCTGTATATCCGCCAGGTTGCTTTACTTTAGATCACTCTAGTACTCCTCTTGTCGGCTTGATCTAACCTGTCACTCTTCGATAGTTTCTACCTTGAGAGTTAGTTTTGCTATCGCGCTGATCGATCGCACCCATGGCACTGTAGCTATGCAGAAGATTTACCAAGCATGTCGTACACTACAAGACAAACACTCACAAACTAATTTAAGATACGTAGTCATTCATTTTTATGCTGAGTTTGGATCATCGTATACCTTTTCCCTACGACTCCAAAAGAGAAGAGCAAATAACCAAAATGGAATTGAAAAAGCCTACAAACATCAACACAAAAATGTTGAGAGAAGTTAACATGATATGCACTATGTGGATGGGCTTGCTTGGGAAAGACAAAAAATAATGACAATATATGCATGTAAGTGGATAACAATAAAGGTATTGTAGAATATCCGTCTGTTTTATACAATTTCCTGACTTTCTGTAAATATGCGAGAGAATGAAATCCCGGTGCAAGCCTCCATTAAGATGTTATGAACTACGCTCTTTGACTAAGTATACATATTCCATACGAACTGCTTTTCTATCTTAAATAAAGCTTATGGTAGAAATTATAGTACTTAGTAACACTTGATAATGCTTGATTCTCATATCTACAATAAAGATTTATTCAATATAATATCACTATACAAGCCATTGCATATTTCACACTATTATTAAAGCACAATGATATCCTTGGAAAAGCACTCTCAATTTGATACTGCAAAAGTCATCAACATTTCTGATTTTTTTTCGTACAGCCATTTTACAAATTTTTTATACTTTCCATAGTTTGCAGTTATATGAAAATCATCTTTAAATTTTCGTGCCAATGATGTTTTTACTTCCTTGTCATAATTATTTTTATACTCTTTGTAATATGTCAATCGTCCCTTTAATGTTCATGTCATGTCTCATAGGACCTTTAAGCCTCCCAAGAGATCGTGTCTTGAGAAAAATACTGGTGGTTGTGATATTTTATCACCACTATCTTCTTTATGAATGTGAAATGATAAGCCAAGAGATTGAAAATAATGGCGTGAATGGTACCGAAACTTTATGTGAAGGTGCCACGCCTGGCAGGTGTCCCGTGGCGCAACAGCGCGGGCCCGGTCGTCACCCGGTGACTGCAAGGAGAAAGTGGACAAATGAAATGAATGTGCTTGTGATCGAGTATTATTTCATGAGCGAGCCAGTTGACGAAAATGGTAAACCCAAAAGAGGATATCGACGATGAATGCATTGAATCTGGGAAGATACAGGGTTATTTCACATCAGTGAACAAAATCTGTTTAATCAGGCAAGAGCAATACGTAAGAACGAGTGGTTGTCAGCTGTTCAGATTGAAGTAATAAAAAGAAAAGTTTCCGATAGAGATAAAAATGATGAAAGGATCGAGGAAACTGAACCTGGGGGAGACAACGCTATTGGACCAGATGTAGTGAATGCAGTAAAAGAAATTGAAAACTTTGTTGTAGATACAACAAGCAGTAGAACCCAGGAGGAAAGGGAAATGATTCGAGAAATTCAAGAACTTTTAGCATATAATGAGAGTGATTCATACTTCCCAAGGTTTAAAAAATGTAGATAGGAAAAGGTTGTCAGAATTGACGGGAAAAGTCAATGCAATTATTGGTGACATTAAGACTAATTCGGTAACAGGTACAAATAAATTGAGAAAAGCAGTGACAATCTTTATAGGGAGATAGTTGGGACTTAAACCACCTAGTAGCATCTCAGAAGAACAAAGAAAGAACCTTGGTGGAAGAGAAGAATTAACGAGACCATAAATGAGCTGCGTCGACATATTAATATTCTTGTGAAATGATGAAAAATTTAAGAAGAGGAAATATGCTGAGCTAGAAAACAAGTATAGAATAAATTGCAAAGGGCTATGCTTTGTGACTGAGGAATTAAAACAATGACTCGATGCAAAAATCAAGCTTAAGCGTTATGAACAAGAAATGGAGCAATATTGAGTCAACAGGCTGTTTAACCAGGATCAGAGAAAAGTATATAAAAAACTTAATGAAGAAGAAAGAGCGAATGATGCTGTGTTAAATGCTGAAGGAAGCAAGCAGTTTTGGTCCAACATTTGGTCACGAAGGGAAAACCATGAGTGTGACGCAGTGTGGCTTAGAGAGTTAAAGGAAGAAAAAGGAGAATACCAACAGGACTCCCTTATAATCACTGAAAATTTAGTAAAAAAGCAATGTAAAAGGTTCCGAAGTTGGAAAACTCCTGGCCCTGACCTAGTTCAGGGCTATTGGTTGAAAAGACTAATCACTCTTCACTGTCGCATTGCGTTGCATATGAATGATATGATAAATAATGGAACAGATGTACCTTTGTGGTTGACGAAGGGAAGGACTGTTTTGTGCCAAAAAGACAAAACTAAAGGAAGCAAAGTTGGGAACTTCAGACCCATTTCATGTTTACCTATCATGTGGAAGCTCTTCACTAGCATTACATCTGATGTAATATACAAGTATCTTGAAGAAAATAGTGTTCTACCGAATAAGCAAAAGGGGTGTAGACGTAATTCTAGGGGTACGAAGGACGAACTCCTTATTGACAGAGCCATCTTAGCAGATACCAAGAGAAAACAGAAGAATCTGGCCATGGCATGGGTCGATTGCAAGAAGGCTTATAACATGGTCCTACACTCCTGGATTCTTGAGTGCATGAAACTTGTTAACTTCTCAGAAAATATAGTACAATTTGTCGAGGGGACAATGAAGAATTAGAAGACTGAACTGATTACGTGCGGAGAGTCACTTGGAGAAGTTGATATCAGAAGGCGAATATTCCAGGGAGACAGCCTATCGCCTCTGTTATTTGTCATCTGCATGATACTTTTGTCATCAGTCCTTAGAAAGATGTCCGCTTGATAACCACTAGGGGATGCGAGGATAAAAAACCTGCTTTTTATGGACGACCTAAAATTATTCGCAAGAAGTGAAAAGGAAGTTAATAGTCTTGTCTCTACAGTACATGCTATCAGCAAGGATATAAAGATGCAGTTTGGAATTCAAAAGTGCGGTGTGTTGATTTTGAAGAGAGGAAAGTTGAGTAAGACTGAAGGCATTAGATTGTGTGATGGTAAGGTTATTAAAGAGGTGACCACCGAGGAAGGGTATAAGTACTTAGGAATAATCGAGGCCGACAAAGTGAAAGAAACTAAAATGAAGGACATGTTCATAAAGGAATACTTTCGACGTACCAGATTGGTTCTAAAGTCGAAACTAAATGGCCGAAATAAAATCAAG
>RDPX01000315.1:236986-247628 GCA_003991215.1 Morbakka virulenta
AAGGATTTGGAAATAAAAATTGAAAAGATATGGCACCTTAAAAAACCCTATTTCTGTTGTGCTAGGTGCTTTTGGCCTGATAAAGAAAGGAACTGCTGACTATCTTGACAAAATTCCCGGAAAACCTTCTCTTCAAGAAGTGCAAAAAATTGTATTGAACAGTATAGCTCATCTTTTAAGAAGAGCGCTTTCTATCTAAAATTCTCATTTGTATCAGTTTTTTTTCTTTTGAATTTTATAACCTTTTATACTTTTATGTCTTATGTATGTCTAATTGATGTTCGTGATTTGTCAACCTTAATGTTTTATCTTGTATTTTAATGTCCATTCAATGTTCGTAGATTGTCCTGTTTAATTTATTAAAGAATTGATGTTCGTAAATTGCCTATTTGGATTTTTGTATTTAAATCTTTTATACCTTTTTATACTATTTTTTACCCTTACAAAAAAAATTTTTTCCCCACAAATAAAACCTCCAATTTCACTCACGCTAGGTCAATGGTAGTGACCCCGTGTTTGATCTTAACAAAGCAAATCAAAGTAAAGTTTTGGAATAATAATAATAATAATAATAATAATAATAATAATAATAATAATAATAATAATAATGATAATAATAATAATAATAATAATAATAATAATAATAATGATAATAATAATAATAATAATAAAAACGCGGTGATAACCACCAGACACACATTGTAAAAATGAGATAATAATAATAATAATAATAATAATAATTTCACCCACGGTAAGTCCTGGGTATTGACATTAAACTGCATCCGTTTGTAGAGTTTCAACGTGGGGCGAATGAGGTTACCCTTTGCCACCTCCAGGTCACCCTTGGGCAAGGTGCAGCACCTGTTAGCCTACCCCGAGACTTTAAAGTACTGGGTTGACTTCCGGCGGGGTTAAGTCTGTCTTATATGAGAAGGAGAGCTGAAAATAATAAACCTGGCTAGGACGGAGTCATTAGCCTTGGTCGGCAATCGTCCTATGAGAAGGAAGACTCAGAACAATAAACAACCCGCAGTTATAAATTTCAGCTTGACGTCTGGCGGGATATACCTGTGTCTCATGGTCAGGATTAGATCTTAAGCCTTGGTCGGTTGCAATCCTAGAGAAGGTGTCTCGATAAAAACACTGGTGATTTTGCAACCTGAAATGAACTAATCCTCTAATGAGTGTTAAAATGCAAAATCAGATTAATGAAAATAACGGCGTTAATGGGACCGAAACTGTAAGTGAAGGCCCCTCGCCCGGCAGGTGTTCCCCGGCACAGCAGCGGGGACCCGGTCGTTATCCTCCGACTGCTACAATAAATTGGAGTAAAGGGATGAATAAGGTAGTCATGGAATGCTTTTATAGAAGTAAACCGTTTCATGAAAATTTGAAACCTATTAGAGGTTATAGGCAAAGAATGTTTAGAGAGTGGAGAGATAGGGGCTTGGTCGAGCTAACGGAGCAACGCGTTTGTGATCATGCAAGAGCCATTAGAACAAATGGGTGGTTGTCTGAATTAGAACTAGAAATGATAAGGAGAAAAGTAGAAGAAGAATCCCAAGTGGGGGTTTTTGTAATGGAGGAAGCTAATATAGATGGAAGGGCAACTAATGAAGTTGAGGAGAATAGCTATGAACATGGGAATATGACAGTGGACATAGAAGATGCATATGATATAGCAATGAATGATGGTGATATGAATGATCGGCTAAAGGAAATTGTGGATGAATTGAAGAAAATCATTGTGGAAAAACGAACAAGCGATCTCATTCCTTTTAAAAAAGCTGATAGGGAAACTACAAGACTTCACACTGAGAGAGTGAATTCAGCAATCAGGTTCATATGAACTAAAAACATCACGGAAACGAATAATCCGATTAATGCTGCAAGTGAGTGGGTTGCTGAACTGATGAGATTGAAGAAATTTCAACCAAGGCAAAATAAGGAACCAAAGTGGAAGCGTAAAATCGAAGGAGACATTAAAAGGCTAAAACATGATATTAACTTACTTGATAGACAATCGAAAGTGGACCTGGGACTAAAGAAGAAACGAAAACTTAAGGATCTAAAAGAAAAGTATAGAGTGAACAGGAATGGAACTAACACCGTTATTGAAGAACTCAAACAAGACTTCTTTCAAAAAGTACCAAGATCAAAAGATACGAACAAAGAATATCACAATTTAGACCGAATAGGATGTTTAATGTTGATCAGAAAAAGATATACACAGAGTTGAATGGAGGTGGTTCCAGCTCAACAGATGTACCGGAGTCTGAGAAAAGCAGAAAGTTTTGGGTTGACATTTGGAGTGTTAAAAAACAACACAACAAAAGCCCATTGGCTTAATGATTTAAAGGAAGATATGAATGAAGATCAACAACTGCAAGACGAATTGAATATAACTGCAGACAAACTCAAAAAGCAGGTAAGAGAAATGCCAAATTGGAAAGCTCCAGGGAAAGATAATGTCCAGGGATTCTGGATTAAAAGTCTTACCAACCCCCATGAAAGAATAGCTGAGCAATTGAATGAGATTCTTATGGGAGTTTGTAATTTGCCTAAATGGGTGGCTTATGGTCGTACAGGCTTATATCAGAAAGATCCAGCAAAAGGTAATGCAGTTGATAATTATCGCCCAATTACTTGCCTACCACTAATGTGGAAATTATTGACTGGCGTGATAGCTGAAGAAATGTATAAGTAACTTGAGGAGGAAGATCTGTTGCCGGAAGAACAAAAAGATTGTAGACGTAGGAGTAGAGGGACGAGAGACCCATTGTTGATAGACAAAATGGTCTTAAAAGATTGCAGGAAAAGACACACAAATTTGGCTATGGAATGGGTGGATTATAAAAAAGCTTATGATTTTGTCTCACTTTCCTTAGAACCCACGACTTTGGGATCATACTTAACACGAAGAGTAATGGCGATAAGCTGTCCCCTTGAAAGATACCTCAGTTGACTGTAACATCCCCAAGACTTTCTCCATTTGACGTTAATGATAGTTTCCACTGGCTCATGCTTTTCTCTTTTCTTACATTCTCTGCAATACCAAACATTTCCATGCACTCAAGAATTTAGTATAAATCACTTGCTCTTTATGGATAACCTTAAATTGTACGGTAAGAGCGAAGAACAGATTGATTTACTTGTGCAGACTGTCCATGCATTCAGCACAGATATTGGGATGGAATTTAGAATTTGAAAGTGTGGTGTGCTAGTATTGAAGAGGGGAAAAATAGTTAAGTGTGATGGAATAGAATTCCCAAATGGTGAAATTATGAAGGAAGCTGAACAGAACTGATATACCTACCTCGGAGTAGTAGAAATTGATAAAACGAAAGAAAAAGAGACGGAGGAGAAACAACAGAGGAGTACAAAGGGAGGCTTAGAATGATTCCGAAATCAAAACTTAATGAGCGGAACAAAATAAAAGCAATCAACACATGGGAAGTTGAGATTTTTAGATATGGTGCTGGTATAATAGATTGGAAACAAACTGAATTGAAAAGGATAGACACAAAGACTAGGAAAACGATGACAACCTACGGAGCATTACACCCTAAAAGTGATGTTGACAGGTTGTATGTGAAGAAGAGAGAAGGTGAAAGAGGGCTGAGAAAGGTGGAGCTTGTAGTCAGAGGGGAAGAAAATAGTTTGGGTTATCACGTTTTGAAATCAGAAGAAAATCTCATGAAAGGTGTGAGTTGGTCGATTGTTACTGAAGGTACGATTACCACCAAAGAATTCAAAAAGCAAAAGTCTGAAGCGCTTGAGAAAAAATGGATGGAAAAGGAGATGTATGGAAAATTCATTAGAGATTGTACTGAAAATGTTGACAAAGAGAAAATGTGGTATTGGTTATCCAAAGGTGACCTTAAAAGTGGAACGGAGGCTCTTGTATGTGCCGCCCAAGAGCAGGCTATTAGAACAAAGTATATCAAGTGTAGAATTGATAAAAATGACAACAATACAATACCTCCGAAAAAAAGTATTGGAGGTAAGATAATAAGATCGGCCAGAGCAAAACCTAAAACAAGATAATAATAATAATTTCACTCACGGTTCCCACAGGTACAAACAATGCGTTCAATTTGCAGACCTGTGGTACCCACGGTAACCGCCGGCAAAATGACGCCAGTCAAAGGACGGAGTGTCAACGGGTGCACGGGTTGGTGCCAAATGCAACTCTTTTTTTGTTGTCATCACGTACCCATCAAGATCACGTGATTTTGTATTGACATTTGAAAATGTCTTCTCCTCGTAGATATGTGAAAGAGACGAAAATTCCTTGAGAAGAAGCTTTGCTTTTCCTGTTCTACAACATCAAGGACTTTTTCGTGTTGGTGTCTCGTTGTCATTCGTCGTGGAGTAAAAGATGCGATTATTTCTGGTGTCAAACAGGAAAACAAGATGTTACAATATGTTACAACCTTGCCTTCACAAAAGCCGGTAGCTAAACGTGGTCTTATCAAGGAATGAGATTTGCTCATCAAGTCTGAAATCTGACAATTTGTCACATCCAAATCACTGCATGACAGATACATACATCGATTGAAATTAATTGTTGAATCATTTGCGCAGAAACTACGTCGCAACAAATTGACAAGAACAAATTGACAAGAACTTGCCTACGTTTTTTCACTTGCCTTCTTGTCTCAAGAAGAACCCTACAGTGCAGTTTTGTCCACTGAGTTTTCAAGGTATTAATTTGAAGTAACTTAAGGTGAAGTCATGGTGTCATGCTACTCCACCACGTGTCTGTTGTACACAGCTATCGTACTGTTCGCTCTTTTAATAATTACAGGAAAATGGAGAGCAGTTCAGTTTTATTGCAAGTACTATGCCTTTCTGGTGTCATGTGCATTGACTGGGTCAACATCACTTCTTGCATTGCTACTCAATCCTGGGGATTCTGGCAACTTCTATTACGGTAAATCAGTTTATCGGCTATTTCAATTAAACCGATGGTTCGGTATAGACATCAAAGTCGTCAATGAACATTTTATTCACGAAACTCCAACACCTTACGTTATAGTTGCAAATCATCAGTCATCTTTAGATTTCCTTGTTATGCTTCATGTAAGTACAACCTTCACATTTATACAATTTGAAAACCTTTTTCTGATTTAGGAAAGAGTTTGTATTTAAGCTGCAAGAAAGTGGAGTGCATTGATTTTGTGCTATGTACCTTTCCTGTTATTTCTTGAATCTTATTTATTTCTGTCGTATGGGGGGAGGAGGGGGAGGGGGGTCAAGGGTGTCAAATACCTCAAACTCACATTTAACCGAAAGTTATACTCAGTTCTTGGCAGATATCGCTTATGCATGACATACTTTGTAATCACCAACAGGTGATGGGGTCAGTGCAAAATATGGATGGATGGATCTATGGATGGATAGATGGATGGGTTGGTGGATGTGTGTATGTATGGATTTATTTGTTTAAGGAGATAGACCAGTGACAAGCAACATCTCCCAGTGTGGAAGGGACTGTCACTACCAAACTGGCCTTTGGAGCCATACCAGACACTGTTGGACAACAATTTCAGGGTGTGACATATTATCTCCAAGACTGACACAATACCTCCTCCCCCAGTTTTAGTTTGCCACAAAATTAAAAATGTACAATGTTTAAAAAATATAAAAAAATAAATCCATTACAGGTTTGATANAACAGGTGATGGGGTCAGTGCAAAATATGGATGGATGGATCTATGGATGGATAGATGGATGGGTTGGTGGATGTGTGTATGTATGGATTTATTTGTTTAAGGAGATAGACCAGTGACAAGCAACATCTCCCAGTGTGGAAGGGACTGTCACTACCAAACTGGCCTTTGGAGCCATACCAGACACTGTTGGACAACAATTTCAGGGTGTGACATATTATCTCCAAGACTGACACAATACCTCCTCCCCCAGTTTTAGTTTGCCACAAAATTAAAAATGTACAATGTTTAAAAAATATAAAAAAATAAATCCATTACAGGTTTGATAAATCAGATAGGATTACAAAATATAACAATTACCCATTAAACCACCCTTCATTGTAGTGACATGGGTGGCATTAAGAGGTTGGATTTACTTTATTTCCATTATGGTTCCCTCAGGGGTGTTTATGTAAATGGGGTATTTTTTGGTGACCTGTGTACCACTTTTGTATGAATTGTACCTGATAAGGCACACTGTGGCCTTGGGCACTGTTCGCCCATCAGTTTCCAAGAGTAAGGTTTCTTTTGCCTATCTGAAGACCATGTTTAAAAGGATTCTTTTAGGAAGTGGGAGGTGGTATACCCATCAAGATACTCGTAAATCAGGTTTATTGCCTACCACAATTGTGCCCAAGTACATTTCTACTGTTTCAAGTTAGTTTTAGATAGATACATGTCCAGTTATTTTTTGTGTTATGTTAGCTATTAATTTTGTTATACACAAAGCACATATTATTGATGCTCCAGATGCTTTTCCAAAACAGCCTTTTCTTCTCCATTTAAAGCAGTTGACAAGTTGTATAGGAAATTGTAGTGATAATGGAGGAATAAACAGCAGATAACATCATCATCATTCATATTTGGTTTTACGTCTGTTTTACATGCTGGCATGTGATGGACAGTTCAATAAAATGGACTTCCAAACCAGTGTGACCTTTACTGGACCTTTGGTGACACTTTTTTGCTTCAAATCCGATTTGATTACTTCCTCCCATGTTTTCTTTGTCTCCCTTTCATAACAGCACCTTCCACTTTCATTGATATGCACTTTTTCACTCAATCATCATCATCTTTTCTCTCCACATGACCAAACCAATGAAGCTCTCTTTTCTGCATGCACTCACTGATGCTATCCAACATTAATCTTTTCCTTGGATCCATGGAACTTAGTTTGCCCTTCAAGGTTACACTACACATCCACTGAATCATTTTCATGTCCTTTCCATGCAGCTCAGTTCTTCAGCTCTCATTGGCCAAGTTTTGCTGCCATACATCATTAACACTCCACACACATGCCTGGCAGACTCTGCCTTTGGTTGGAAAAGGTGGAACTCTACTGGTTTTCAGTGGCAATAGCTCATGGAACTTACTCCACCCACTCCTCACACTTGCATCTGCCCCTCCACTGGCAAGGTAACAGAGAAAACCTTATCCCAAAGGTTATACTTTAGTTTTGTATCATGCCTGCAACTTCCAAATTGTGCTGTTTTGTGTCTTTTCTTTCAAAATTTACTACAATTTCAACAGGGAAAAGATGTGTGATCTATAATAATTGAAACTTAATGATCACTACATTCCCACATATAGTTAATAAGAAGTACCTTATGACATTTCCTAGTTTTCATATTTTTTGGTAATGTTGCTTTTGCTTCCATGGGATTGTCACGATGACAAGCAACACCTCTTAGCTTTACTGTTGTTTTAACACCTCATGGTAGTTGTGCATGTGCATATCACATGCACAACTACCATGCATGAAGTAAAGTAGCTTTAATAAGAGGAAGAGAGATTTTATTAGTTCAACTTTGATCCTTAATGGAAATGAGACTGGGTTTTACCCATAATGCAATAGAGTTTCCAGTGGTAGATTTATCAGAGAATTTGACTAAGCTTTCATGGGGAGTACTGTACATAAAATGACCTGATTGAATGCAAAGAGTTTGGTAAAACATCTTTCCATTGGGAACTCTTCATATTTTTTTAGTGTATTGTAACTTAACTGCCTTTCATAATGTATCATTAAGTTTTTCTACTTGTCCATTTCCTTCAGGATTTTATTGACTTGCCCTAGAAGTGAAGTGGCAGTTTGTTTTTTTGGAGATAAGGAGGATGCCTTATGAGTGTTTTGAGGAAATTTTCTTTGGTGCTTTGGATTTCTGATTCATTTGCCAGAGAGAATTGTAACAGTTTTTTCTCAGTTTCTGCAGTTTCTGCTAAACCCCATCAAATGATTTGGATTAGACATGCTTCCAAGTGAGCAACAGATAATAAGTTAACACAAGATTGAATGTCTTTATGTAATGTACCCAGTTCACAGTTTAGCTTGCACTCTTATAAGTTTTACAGTCTTTAATGAAATAAGTATATCCTTACCTTACCTTACCTATCCCTTGACCGCTGTGATTGTAGGGGCTCATCATGCGACACAGCATGTACCAGGGCTCGCCACTTCTTCCAATCCTTTGAAGTGTTCGATTTGGCCTACATGACACTTGACTTCCTCCATTACCGACTCGTTTGTCCTATGCGCTGTATAATGGGATTTGGAGTAGGCGTTTGTAACATCGCAGTTCATGGCTTCTTATTTTCTTCTCTATTTGTGGTGTCAAGGTCCAACTTTCGCACCCATATAGAAAACAAGAAAGAACCATGCTTCTCATGAACCGTATCTTTGTCTTCAGGCTGATTGCTTTACTTTTCCATATTGTCTTGTGTTGCATTAGAGAATTGATAGAATGGGCGATCCTTACTTCGAGCTCCTTGGTGGACTTTCCATCTGATGTCATAGTACAGCCCAGGTACTTGAAAGCATTCACAGCTTCTAATTTTTCTGAATGCAACTTCACTATCGGTTCATTCTTGTTGTTATTGTTAAAAACCATTATTTTGCTCTTTTTGGCACTTATTAACATTCCTACCTCTTTTGCAGCTCTATCAACATGGTCTGAGAGTATTTGCAATTCTTCTGCAGTACCTGCCAGCAATGCGATATCGTCTGCGAAGTGTAGATTATACACGTGCTTTTCTCCAACTTTTATAGTGCCTTCGAGATCTCCCAGTGCTGCTGTCATTATTTGTTCTAGGTGGACATTGAATAGACTGGTTGACAGTAGGCAGCCTTGTCTTACGCCGACGGTTGGTCTGAAAGGCAAGCTGTGTTGACCTTCAATTGCAATGACACTTTCAGCTTGAGAATATAACACAGCAACTAGGTGTACTATGTCTTGAGGGATGCCGTTCTTTGACATTGTGTTCCACAGTGCTTCGTGCCAAACTCTATCGAAGGCTTTCTTAAAGTCGATAAAATTGACAAAAACTGCTAGGCCATGTTCGATTTGTTTTTCTATGAGCACTTGAAGATTGAATATCTGCTCTGCAGTACTGTGTCTTGGGCAGAAACCAGCCTGCTCATCGCTAAGGATAGACTCAATTCTTGGCTGCAGTCTGCTAAGTAGTACTTTCTGTAGGACTTTGCTTGGGTGACCAATCAAGCTGATCGTGCGATAATTGGAGCATTCTTTCGCGTTTCCCTTTTTGTGGAGTGGGATCATGATGCTTTCCACCCATTGTTTTGGCCATTGCTTTGTTCTTAGGATCTGGTTGCAGATCTTTGTGAGTAAAGGAGTTACTTCACACATTCCTGCCTGCAATAATTCACTAGGTATATTATCAATCCCTGGGGATTTGTTGGGCCGCAATGCTCTTATAGCTGCTTCAACTTCTGATTCCAGGATCTCCGGTTCAACTTCTTCATTTGAGTGAGTGATTCTCAGTGCATCCTTTTTTACACCTAAGTCAGTGGTGTACAAGTCTTCACAATATTCTCTCCATCTTAAACAGACTTCTTCCTGCTTTGTCAACAATTTCCCTTCTTTGTTGTTAATGACACTTGCTTTTTGGCCTGATTTTTTCGTCAGTTTCTTTATGGTGTCATATGCTTGTTTTGAGTTGTTTCTTTTAATGCAGTTCTTGATTTCCTCGCATTGCCTGTTGATCCATGCATCTTTGGCCTCTCGCAAACGTTTTCGTACCTGTTTATTGCTCTGTTTGAATTCTTCTTTTGTTGTTCTGCTGCGATGTCGTTTACTTTTTAGTTTTCTTCGTATATCGCTACTTCTCAGTGCTTCGTCTGTCACCCAAGGTCGGACTGGCTTTCGTCTGCCTAATGTTTCCTCTACAGTTTTGAAGACTGTCTCGGTGAATTTGTCAGTTAGCTCTTGTGGGGCTTCATCTAATAGCAGAAGGGGAGCAAAGTTTCCTCCCAGCTGGGCCTGAAATGACTTTAACACTTCGGGATCTTTCAGCCGACCCAAGTCGAATTTTATTCTCACTTCTGGTTGGCCTTGCATCTTCTTCAATTTTAGCTTCATGGTCATCAGAACCAAGTTGTGGTCACTGTGGATACAAGCACCAGGATATGTACGGATTTTAGCTAGGTTGACTGATGATTGATAGGACTTTCTGATTAAAGAGAAGTCGATCTGGTTGTTGTATAGATTGCCTGGAGAGTGCCATGTGGTCATTCGTGATGGCTTGTGCGGGTATAGTGTGTTGGCAATCACCAGGTTGTTTTCTTTGGCAAACTGTAATAGTCTGATTCCTCTGCTGTTAGTTTCACCTAGTGCATGTTTACCAACAGTTCCTTTCCACTCGTCGTAGCTCCCCCCAACTTTTGCATTCCAATCTCCCTGTACTATCAGTATGTCTTTCCTTGGCACCATACTGATGGCTTCTTCTATTTCTTGATAGAATTCTTTGATTTCATCTTTGCTGTGGTCGCTTGTGGAGGGGTAGACTTGGATGATGGTCAAATTGCGAGCCTTGGCACTGATTTGAAGTATTATGCATCTGCTTGAAATAGGTTTGCATTCAAGGACTGAAGACTTGATAGCTTTGTTCACTAATATTCCTACTCCTTTCTGATG
>RDPX01000315.1:273635-311199 GCA_003991215.1 Morbakka virulenta
GAATGGATTGTTTCTTTTATTTTTCTTGTTGTTGTGTTGATTTTCTTGTCTATAATTCTTTTATTTTCCCAGTCAAAGGTATGATCCTGTGTCCGGCAGTGTTCGGGTATTTCATGATTCTTGGTGTCACCTTTCTCGTGTTCTTTTTCTCTTTGACCCAAGGAACGCTTTGGTTAACCGATGCAGGAGGCAGAACAGTCCTTACATTGTAGTCTGTAGACTATGTTGTTCCTTTCATCAAGTGGAACTGAGTCTTTTGGTTTTGAGAGGATCGTCCTTTAGGTGGATGTAGTGAAGAATGAGCATTGAATGTTGTGTTGTCGGAGGGCTCGTCTTAGGTGCTCACTGGTATTCTTCATGTAAGGCAGACGTATACGTTTCAGGGGTTCTTTATCTTCATGATTAGGTCCAGTGGTTCTGTGTAAGGCTCACTGGACATCCTTAGCGTGGTATCCATTGGATAAGAGAACCCTTTGAAGGTGTCTTTCTTCTTTCCTGAGGTCATGTGGGTTAGAAATAATGCTTCTTGCTCTTCCAAATAGGGTGGTGATGACACTATTTCGAGCTGAGACTGGATGGTGTGATGCGTTATTGAGGTACTGGTCAGTGTGGGTTGGTTTTCTGTAGATAGTAACGGAAATGCTGCAATCTGCCTGCCTCTTTACTAGGACATCCAGAAAAGGTATTTCTTTTTGTTCTTCTTTCTCCATGGTAAATATGATGTTTGGGTGTAGGCTGTTGAATCACATCAACAGTATACCCTACACCCTTACAGTAATATGGCTTCCAGCACTATAGAAAGAAACACAAGAAACACAACAAGCACAACATAGGTATGGCGTCACTTCCCGAAAGAACTCGAGCCCTGTCTACACGTACGTCCGCACTACCAAAGTATAAAACATTGCCCTATCTAGTCATTTCAGTAGTCTGACGATGGGAGAAGTATCTCTCGAAACGTAGCTGGGAAAAAGCTTACGACTCATGACATGGTAAAGCTCTTACATCAACAGCTAATTTGAGTTTTAAATAAGTAATACTGATTGGAAGAACGAAGTCGTTACCACCATTGAAAAAAGAATTGGGAAACAATAGATTTCCACTATTGCCCATTCATTTACTTACAGCAAGATTCTTTGGTTAGTGGCGCTGTATGAAAGTGATGCGATCTGGGATAAAAGGGAACAGTGAAAATTTGACCATCGAGTTTGTTCAACAATAGCTAAGCATGCACCCAGGAGCAAATATCTCTTACACCAGATTTTCGTAAAATAGGTTGGGGATGATCTTTAATCTATCATCGAGAATATACAATCAAATTGAAAAAGAATATTATAGATTAATATTAGAGAACTAAAAAGACATTGAGACGACTTTGACTTTAACTTTGATTTAAACTTTCAACGATGTAACAAGTATGTAAACATACACACTTTAATTTACAAAATTACTAATATCACTTTTTTTTTCTTGTCAACACTTTCCACGACACTTTACCCACTCCAGAGAAATACTTTGTATAGATTGCCGACACAAAGCGATTGATCTTTGAAACGACGCAGGTCATGCATTGTGATGTATCAGGAGCGTGCAAAATATTTTTCTGGTATTGGCTGTATGCCTCTAGTGCCCATCTAATCACTTGTTTTCTTTGTAGAGCCTTCAAATTTTGCTGTGCAATGAGTAGGAATTCTTCCTCTACAATTCGTTGTCAAATATGTCCCTCACATGATTCTTCATGGCCTTGTTCATGCTTAGATCGGAAGTCTAGATAATTTTCCCTTGACCTCCCAGAACAATAGCTGGGTCAATGTGACCTGCTTTAAGTATTGGCCTAATATCTGATGCTAAGTGGCAAAGGAATGCATTCTAAGCAAGAAGTCTGCGTGCTCAAAAGTTGAGTTTTTCGAAAAATTCTTTTTAATATTGATCTCTCAAGTCATTATTCATCTACCCAGCAGCGAAAGTAGCAACATCGCACTGCAAACGATATGCTTCTAAAAAGCTATAGTTTCTCTTTTGCACCCCGTAGGCACACAAGTAACTTCTTCTTTGTCTCATCAACAGATGCAATTAAACAGACCGTAATTTTTACTTTTTATGCCTGGTAGTTATATCCTAGGTACGACGTTAAAATATAACGTCATTCGCCTACTTTGAAATTGTGGAGTTTCGATGTAAGCCTATGAGGTTACCTTTGCCACAACTACTTCACACTCACCCTCGGGCAAGGTGTAGTACCTGTTAGTCCTGTGCACGTAGATCTCATTAGTTTTTGTTGACAGTCCACCCAGGAGAAGGAAAATCTGATTCAAAGCCCAAACATCTTCTTGGTGGTTCCAGCCTAGCGGGGTTAATTTCCGAAACGTTGCTTCTTATAATTTGAAATGGTTCTCCTGAAAATTGCTTGTTTTGGTACGACTAAAATTTACCTTTTACCCGTAAATATAAAGCTGCCTGGGACTACGTAGAAGGAACCTCCTTATGTACATTGGAGATCTTTTGTTACAGCTCTGGAAGCTATCGGAACCATGACGATTTAGAGGTTAAAGACTTCGATGTCCCTGGATTTGTCAAAGGGCAGCAGTTAACTGAGTCGAGGCTTCTTCATGGGGAAGGAGCCTGAGACACCCACCCCAGTATCATGGCCCAGTCAACCATGAAATGAAACTAAATGAAACAAACAACCAAAACTGTATTAACAGGATCCTCGACCTACTTCAGGATGTTGCACACGGTAGCGGGAACTATAACAACAGCGGATCCTCAGCAGATCCTCAACAAGCACTTTAGTAATTCAATCCTTTCTTTCTGGCTAAAATCAGATAATATTATACTTGTGCTACTAAAAGCTAGCACTTTTAAGCAGATGCAAACTCAAATCACAATCGAGTCATTATATGGTTCCAGCTAAAAAAGATCCAAAATTCCCAAATCCACAGCGAAACTTAATCTGAACCCCCTCAAAATTGCAAGTGAAATTAATGCAGCTGCAATCAGCAACATGCCAGTGATGGATAACAACACAGACACAGAATCTCACTGGAGTAGCAGAGGAACGACCATCAAACAAGCTGGAGAACAACACATCCCATAAGTGGCCACAAAGTCGTCTCAGTCATCTCCCTGAATTACACAGGGGATCAAAGGTATGATGGAAAAAGGAAGGCTCGTCAAACACAATAAAGTGCGGTATAAGCTAATTTACAGACAAATTAGAAAGAACTGTACCAAAGACAAGGAAGAATGGTTAGAAGCTCTATGTCAAGAGGTAAACATCTCATCATAAACCCCGAAGCAATGTTTTAAATGGAGAAAAAATTAGCAGTCAAGAAACATGCTCTAGCTTCAAAANACTCACCCTCGGGCAAGGTGTAGTACCTGTTAGTCCTGTGCACGTAGATCTCATTAGTTTTTGTTGACAGTCCACCCAGGAGAAGGAAAATCTGATTCAAAGCCCAAACATCTTCTTGGTGGTTCCAGCCTAGCGGGGTTAATTTCCGAAACGTTGCTTCTTATAATTTGAAATGGTTCTCCTGAAAATTGCTTGTTTTGGTACGACTAAAATTTACCTTTTACCCGTAAATATAAAGCTGCCTGGGACTACGTAGAAGGAACCTCCTTATGTACATTGGAGATCTTTTGTTACAGCTCTGGAAGCTATCGGAACCATGACGATTTAGAGGTTAAAGACTTCGATGTCCCTGGATTTGTCAAAGGGCAGCAGTTAACTGAGTCGAGGCTTCTTCATGGGGAAGGAGCCTGAGACACCCACCCCAGTATCATGGCCCAGTCAACCATGAAATGAAACTAAATGAAACAAACAACCAAAACTGTATTAACAGGATCCTCGACCTACTTCAGGATGTTGCACACGGTAGCGGGAACTATAACAACAGCGGATCCTCAGCAGATCCTCAACAAGCACTTTAGTAATTCAATCCTTTCTTTCTGGCTAAAATCAGATAATATTATACTTGTGCTACTAAAAGCTAGCACTTTTAAGCAGATGCAAACTCAAATCACAATCGAGTCATTATATGGTTCCAGCTAAAAAAGATCCAAAATTCCCAAATCCACAGCGAAACTTAATCTGAACCCCCTCAAAATTGCAAGTGAAATTAATGCAGCTGCAATCAGCAACATGCCAGTGATGGATAACAACACAGACACAGAATCTCACTGGAGTAGCAGAGGAACGACCATCAAACAAGCTGGAGAACAACACATCCCATAAGTGGCCACAAAGTCGTCTCAGTCATCTCCCTGAATTACACAGGGGATCAAAGGTATGATGGAAAAAGGAAGGCTCGTCAAACACAATAAAGTGCGGTATAAGCTAATTTACAGACAAATTAGAAAGAACTGTACCAAAGACAAGGAAGAATGGTTAGAAGCTCTATGTCAAGAGGTAAACATCTCATCATAAACCCCGAAGCAATGTTTTAAATGGAGAAAAAATTAGCAGTCAAGAAACATGCTCTAGCTTCAAAAGGCATCAAATCAACGACATAAGGATATACCCAATTGGTGGAAGGGGAGTATGTCTAGGAACATTTTCACGACACTGAATATCAAGGAAACATAATCCTAGAAACAGCAGTAACCGGCCTCATAATACTGAAAGATGAAGTTCGCTGGGCACTGAAAAATATAAAGAACGGAAAGCCTGCTGGATCAGACAGTATTCCAACAGGGATGTTTGTTGTAATAAGTGAAGAATGTGTTGAACTTCTATGGACGATCATCGAAAGGATCTACGAGACTGGGATCCTCGATGACGATATGCTTAAGTAATTTTCGCAGGCATACCAAAAGTCACTCAAACTAGAAACCTAATGGTCTATGCACTTAAAATCCAAAGAAAAACAGTCCTTCAGGAAGTATGGCGTAAAATGGGACCTGAAATTTCAGACCATTAGTATGGCTTCATGAAAGACAGAGGAACACGAAGCGCAATCTTCAATCTCAAAATACTTTCTGAGAGGGTAACAGAACACAAGCAGGATCTATACCTGGTCTTCATTGATTACAGGGGGGTCTTTGACAGGGTTAGGCACAACGACTTAGTCGCTATGCTACAGGACATCCAGATTGATGATAAAGACGTTAGGGTCATAAAAAACCTTTACACTAAGCAAAAAGGGGGCTTTTGTCTCTTTGACAAGACTCTAGCTGAATGGGTCCCGGTCCGAAGAGGACTAATGCAAGGATGTGGTATGTCACCAGATTTGTTTAACCTCTGTAACGAAATCATCCTCAGAGATCTTGATGAAGGTCTGCTTGCTAATGGTTTCCAGATAAATAACATTCGTTTTGCTGACGATACGGTCTTCATCACCATATCCAAGGAAGGCGCCCAGAATCTGACTTGTTTTGCAACAGCCTTCAGTATTCGTCTTGGTCTCAGCCTTACTTGCAAAAAAACAAAGGTAATGTGTATCTCAAAATACAAGCCAGAGCCAAAATTAGAACTTAAGATGGATAGTGAAACCATAGAACAAGATTCAGTCTTTAATTATCTTGTATCGTACCTCAAATCCAGTGGTGATAGTAAGAGAGAAATCAAACGAAAAATAGACAAGGATGCATTCAACAACATTAGAGGCATCTTTACCGACCAAAAACTTACATTGTCAAATTCCGTCTCCTCAAAACCTTTGTTTGTTCGGTCCTCTTGTATAGAACAGAAGTATGAGCACTCAATACAGAAACACAGAGAAACGCAGAGATGTGGTTTTACCGACACATGCTCTAAATTTTTATGTTGACAGAGTAAAAAGCATTGAAGTTCTATGCCGTGTCGGAAAAAAAAAAGAATTACTTAAAGTGATCAAGTCAAGCCAGTTGAAATTTCTTGGCCATTTCATTAGAAAATAGAATCTAGAGGACCTTTTCCTCAGTGGCCAAATTAAAGGAAAGCGCACTCGTGGTAGACAGAGGAAAACATATCTGTAGAACTTTCAACACCATTTCATGACCAGCAGAGAGTTATGGGATGCTACCAGAGACGGATAACAATGGCGACGCATTTCAGTGCAATAGTGGTTCGCCTTAGCCTGTTTCAAGTTGTTGGGACCTTGGAAGAAGACGAAGTTAGTTGTGTTCATCGAATGGGCACCACTTTCCCCAAATCACTCCATATTGCTGTCTAAAACATTTGTCTGACGTAATACAGTTATCTGCCAGCTGATTCAGGCAATGCTGTGTCTCAGTTTTTGTGTCTTATGAATAGAGCATTTCTGTTTATGAATTTGTGTACTCATCCGTCAATAAAGAAAAGAACCTTTTGCTCTATATCTACGGCATTCATTTTCAGACTTCCTTCGCCTTGGATTGAATCGATTAGCAATAAATACTCAATCTATTGACTCATAGATCCTAAATTCATTCCAATTCCATTTTTTTTTCTGTCAGTTGCTTTTCGAGTTTTAAGAAATGGGCATTTGGCCATGTGTTGGTTTATTGAATCAGCAACATACAGAGTACAAAGAAACTATGTGAAATTTGTATTGATTCTGAGTGTTTTTGATAAATTAATTATATAGAAATCGAGAAGACCAAATAATTAAAATATTTATTGTGAAATTCTTGAAGCTCCAAAATATTTGACAAAAGTACAGAGGATTCCAAAAAGGAAAGGACATTTCTCTAGATTTCGTTTTTGTACTTTGTGTTCGGATTGTGGCACCTTGTACAGTATTTTTAAGTAAGCATGATAAGAATCGGATCAGCAAACGACCGAATTTTAAAAATTGAGTTGACTGATTTCAACAATCTTAAGATATATACAGCTAATTGTAGTAAAATTTTACTGAAGAATTATTAGGATCTCCTTTGTAAATAAGGACAAGGCACAAAATTATTCATTTATTTATTTATTATATAAAAATAAGATCAACAGTGTTTTCTTGATCAATCTTGCAGTCTAGGTATAAGTAGTAAAATGGTTTAAAAAATAATTGCAATTGAAGCGGATCTTTTTATGGAATAGAAGTGTTCAGAGGTTCCAATCTGCACTGATGAGCTGTGGGACGACAGAACACTTGTCTGCTGACCAAACTCTCTCTCTCTTTCTCTCTCTCTCTCTCTCTCTCTCTATATATATATATATATATATATATATATATATATATATATATATATATATATATACATATACATATATATACTATTACAAACTTTAGGTAGGGCAGTTTTTGTGCTATGGAGTTTGTTTATTGATTTACTCTTCATTGTCTTTATGATAGGTAAAAAGACATAAAGACATTGGTCATTAGTAAGTTTGTTAGTAATGGATAATAATAATAATCATCATCATCATCATCATCATGGTCAGACATGACTGGATTATCAGAGTGTACAGATGAATGTAAGTGCCAGAAAATATTATCAGTGGCATCAGTAAACTAATGGAAGGATGGAAAATTAAATTAGACGTTACAGAGAATGAGAAAATCATCACCAGCCGTATGATAAATTTTAAGAAGGGGTTTTTGGAAGGTGACAGTTTCTCGCCAATTGGATTTTGTCTGACAGACGTTCCATTGGTAATGCTGATTGAGGAAACTGATGGCTACCAAATGGGAAACAAAGATGGCAAAAGAGTAAAAAGAACACTTAGTCTTTTTATTGAAGATTTGAAGATCTACCACGAAAGCCACAAAAACCTCGAGATTGTCAATGAGATGATTGTAAAAGCAAGCATGGACGCTGAAGCTTGTTATGGAGTGAACAAATGTGCAAAATTGGTCTTCAAAAATGGTAAAAATGGTAAACATGGTAAACATGGTAAACATGGTAAACATGGTAAACATGGTAAACATGGTAAACCTGGTAAACCTGGTAAACCTGGTAAACCTGGTAAACATGGTAAACATGGTAAACATGGTAAACGTAGTAAACATGGAAAACATATTAAATACAGTAAACCTGGTAAACCTGGTAAACCTGGTAAACCTGGTAAACCTGGTAAACATGGTAAACATGGTAAACGTAGTAAACATGGAAAACATATTAAATACAGTAAATATAGTAAACAGAGCAAACATTGTAATCACAGAAAATAGATAAGCATGGTAAACAGGGTAAACATGGTAACATGGTAAACAAGGTAAACATGGAAACATGGTAACATGGTAAACATGGTAAACATAGTAAACATAGAAAACATGGTAAACAATAGTAAACACAGTAAACATGGTAAATATGATAAAATATTTTTTCATGTTTACTGAGTAAAAATATTGAAAAAATATTTTTGGTGAAAAAAAATCTAAACGCAAATTGCCAACATTTTTTTGTAACAAAAATTGTATTGATCAAAATTTGTGCCGACAAAATTTTTACAAAATTTTTACTAGGCTATTGTGAGCAGGAAAAAGGAAAAGAGATTCAAGCTCTAAAAATGGTATGTTCCAGAAGAAATAAAAAGTTCATATAAATAACTTGGAAGGAAAACAAAAGACTCCTGTAAAAAGACACTATTTTCTATACTTGTTTAAAAATCCTGGCATGCTTCTTTAAAAGAAGTATTTATGAGGGAAAGGAAAAAGGAAAGTATATCAGACAAAAGCAAATGATAATTAAAAGTTTTGATTTTGGCACCACAAGCCAACATCCATGTCCAGTAATCTGAAATGTTATAATGCATTTAAAGAAGAGAGAAAAACGAAATTCTAATAAAAGACAAAGTGAAGATCTTAGACTCTTGAGTTTATTTACTTTATTTTGAGTTTGTTTTGCCTAGCTGTGTATTTCGTTTTATTGACGACGAAAATGCAATTTGTGTTCTATTAAAAAAGCTGTATCAAAAGGCTTAAAGACAATAATGAAAGAAAAATCTGGTGGCGGTTTTTATAGCATCACATTTAAAAAACTAACCAGGTATATTTTATCATTCTCAGTATCTGGTTTGTCACCCCAAATTAGGATTAATATTTATTGTAACTTGTATGACATTGAGAATTTTAAAGGAATTGAAATATTTGCAAACAAATACAAAAAGTTATTCCCAAACTAGCCTGTAATAACATTTTAAGTCGATTAATCAAACAAAGACTATAAAATATGGAATAGAATGTCGCAATTAAAACTATTTTTATTTTCTTTGAAACCTTTTCCCCTGGCACTCGACTGAACCAATACAACAAAATGAGAAAACTCTAGTAAGGAGTGTTTTTATCAAGGAGAAAAACACAGATAGTATAAAACACAGTGTTATAATTTTTGTGATTGGTTAAGAAAAGCAACGAGGATTGCTCTGGGCTGGTCGAATGCTATTGACTAAAGCATTGTCCATAACTAGATATCATTTATCAAACCATAATATAGACATATTTAACTCTATTTACTGGTGGTAACTATGATGCATTGTTAGTTATAGTATGCTAGGTAGAAATCCTTACCTCTATTGTTTCTTGAAGTGTCTCTTTGAGTTTCAAGCCTTGTCTCCAAACCACCATTTGACTGTGTACCTGAAGTTGAACGATTACTACCTGCACCTTGACATGCTCTATCCAAATACCTCTGTTCGCCTGGAGATGATTCATATACACCACCTCTCGGAGGGGTATGTCTCTGACCAGCCGTGCCTGTAATAATTTGGTTGGATTGTCCAGAAGAGACTGCGCCATGAGATGCTATCGACTGTGGTGGCAAGGAACTTGTAGATGAATATGAAGGTCCTTGTACTGATTGTAGTGGGTGTCCGTACTGAGAGGAGTGTGTATAAGTCGAACTCTGTGGTGTTGTCCCAATGACGGTAACAGTAGTATTCGGAATATGATTTGTGTAAGCTGACAGACTTGAAAGTCCTGGCTGACTGCCATAGCTAGGGTGCCCTGATACACTTGATTGATTCGTGTGACTAATTGGACCACAGACTGATGGCATTGATGAACTACTGATTCCAGTGTAATTTGAATTTCCAGACGGTGGTTGATGACCTGAATATCCACCAATACCAGTATTTGAGGGCATACCTGAATGGTTCCCAGTGGCTGGTAATGATTTGTTACTGGCATTGCCATAGCTGCCTCCAATTGAGTATTGGGAACCACTAGAAATAGGTTGGCTGGTAGACGAATAACTCGGATGGTTAATTACAGAAGGGTAGGAAACATTGCTCGAGGAGCCAGAATGAGTAACTGGCTGGTGATTTACTTGAGCCTGTGTATTCTGTGAAAGATTTGGTGAAGATTGAGCATGCATGCCGCTACGTGAGCCACTCGCAACCATGCTATGTGAGCCTCCATAGGTGGTGCTTATGGTACTAGAGGCATGGTTACTGCATCCTGTAACTCCACGATTGGAGATACTGCTCCCATGAGAAGAGGGAATTCCACCAGAGTGACTGGAACCGGAACCCGTGTGAATACCTGCTGATCCTTGTGTGTGACTATTTATACTGCTATAGGAAGCTGCCGATATTCCATGCCCACCAATTGAAGAATGCGATGAATGCCCACTTGATCCAAGTTTAGGAGAATTAGTAAACCCGTGCCCACCTGAACTTTGGGTACCAGAGAGGGAGGGATGAGAAGCATGAGAATGACCCCCTGATGAACCCAAACCTGACTGGCTTTGATGATGGCCGCCAACTTGAGATGATGATTGTACTCTCGAAAATGCAGAGCCTGCCGATGGTGACCTTGAGTCTATTACTGCTGAAGTTGCTGTCCTTGACGTAGCAGCTCCTGGAAGCGAGAGAGACGATGGCGCAGAGCCTACCACTGTTCTTGCACTACTGCTGCGAGAAGGTCCATTCCTTGATGAGTTATACCTTGGCTGTCCATTTCTTAAACTGTTGACATCTACGCCTCTTGATTGTCCCCCTGATTGACGCATTCTCATGTCAGCAGAACCTGCACTGGCAGTTCGTCCCAATGATGACTTTCCAGTACCACTTCCTGACGCCACTCTCGCAGTATTTCTGTTTTGAATAACGCCTGCAGATCCTGGACCTTCTGGGCCATTTTGTGTTTTCATGGCTTGCTGGAAGGTAAACAGATGATTAAATTTATTGTTATATTTCAATTACATAGAAATTCATAACATAATGTTATTAGAGATAGTAAAGAATTGAATCTGGAATAATGGAAGGAAGAATACATAGCATTTAAGAAAAAAGATATATCAGTGTTTAATAACTGTTCTCGTGCTTTACTAGTTTATGGTACTAGAACAACACCAATGCGGGGCTTCACTGGGTTAGGCAAATAAACTTTGAAAAAGATTTGTGTCTAGCAATTCTGAGTCTTGTTTTCTTTCCTATGATAAAAATGGTACGAAAGTTATTACATCTCTTCAAACCTCCACCTGCTCCACCAGAAAGGTGAGTACTTAGGATCTCAATTTGTTTTATCTTTTCTTTCTTTCATTTTCAGTCGACTTCTTTTCTTATAAAGACGTCCACGGCAAAAAATAAGGGACCTTTACTTTACTCTAGAAGTAATGCAAAGATAGGAGACGGCACTGAAACAGCCTGCCCATAATGTTACCTTACAAAAATATTATTTTATTGTACTGAGCTTAGACGACTATCCTATGACCAGTATAATGTCTTATTGGGGTAATCCTACAATATAGATGATGGTCTAAGTTGGTTAAAGGTTTATCCTTGTGTTCCCTAAATTAATTATCGTTTGTTGTAGTAAAATAATGAACAATGAATTGTTTTGGAGTTCCATACCATCGGGTGACAATAAAACTAAAGATCATTAATAATTGCGAAGTACAGAGACCACATGTGCACTAAGAGCTTAGGTTTTCTAACATTATTGTTGATTTAATCAGTACTCTGATTAACATGGAAGCATCAAGAGTTCAGATCTAGCAAAGAATATAAAGGTCTTTAAAGAGAGAGGCAAATAGGGTTAGAAACTGGCTAAAAATGCTATGCTCGTTATCATAATTATCAATCAAATAATTTAAAAAGGTGTACAATGATAACTGTTATTATAAACAAATAAAAACCTCAATAACAGTGATGGAACATTGAACAATTTTTTCCTATAAGAAGGCAGGCAAAAATACTAATTGAATATTAATAATATTTAGGCTGTTGAAAACCAGGGTTTTTTCACAAAATTAGTTGAACTGAGTTCGACCCTCATTCCTTTCTTATAATTATTGAAAAAATAACGTTTTAAGTGTTTCATATTTCTCGAAAAAGACTTTAAATATTGTGAAAAAAATTGAACTGCTATATTGGAACAGGTTGTGACCAATCAATGAAGGCTAAGAAAGAAATTCAACTGTTGTTAGGCTTAAAATATCCAAAGTGGTGCATAAGTCTTAAATGAAACACAGTTTTTGTAACTGATTATAATGCACATGGATAAATATTACCATATAAACAAACAAACAAATCAATAAAGTAAGTCAGGATCAACAACAGATATTAACGACGCATACGTAAAAAAAGACAGTTTTGTTATATGTAAAAACAAGTAAGCAAACAGTGTATGTCATTTGGGAAAATATTTTAAGGTGTCATTATAGGTCTTTCATGACTTGACAGTGTCTTTTCAGCATTTCGTCTTTACCTACCAATTTTTCGATCTTATTTTCTTCGCTTTCTTCTTGAGCGTATTACAAGAAGAGACGTGTAGCATATGAGCATATGAAGTTTACAGGAAGAAGGAAATGGAAACAACAAGGAAAAAAGTTTGGGAAAAGGACACATTTTTTCTTATCCTAATAATAAAAATTGTGTCATGTCATATCAAAGCATTCTTTTAGTCTGTGATCCAAGATTTTCTCATTCTTGTCCAGTGACAACAAAAATTGTATCTTGCATACGAAAAACGTCGAATATAAAAGATATTAAAAAATAATTCTCTGTGTTTATTTTCGTGATTAGGTGACCAGTTTTAACCCAAGGTACCCAAGGAAATTAGGGAAAAAATGAGATTTATAAAGTAAGTTATTAGATTAAGCTTGAAATTAGCCGCCAAACGTGAATTTTTATGGTAACATTTTTAGTCATCATTCTTTCTTAGTTTGGTAACTGAAATCTTAACAGCAGTAAGACAAAAAAAACAAATCCTCGAATAAAATTGATATTTTTACAGTTGGATTACAGTTCTTTTAAGAATTGTTGCCTTTAATCAAGTTGACCCCTGGTCCTTTGATTTCAACAGTGATAAGCAAGAAACTAGTGCCAAGTGTTTTGATGTCTCTGTGGGCAAACAGTGACTTTACAGTCTTCATACATATTAAGTGCCTAATTGTGACACAGCTCATCCAGGACTCTCAGTACAAGAAGCTATTCGATCTTATCAAACCTTTGATAGGAAGCTTTGAAGAGTGTTGTTTCTTATGTTAGTCTGAGTATAAACTGTAGATCATTTTGTTCAAGACTAGAAGATTTCCTTTCTATTCTTCCTTATCATGTAAATAAAATGAATGCATAAATACAGACAATAATAAAAGGAAGAGAGCCAGTATAAAGATAAATAAATACAAAATGAAGCCGATGTGGAATTCAACAGCGAAAGCAACTCTGCCAACAGGAATCGCAATAGAGAAAGAAATGCTAGAAGTAGCAAGACGATAACGTCCAAAATAGAACATAATTGGTACCAACGACATCAGTGCAGAGTTTGATCATCGAATAACAATTGGCTGGGAAAGGTTTGGACAATAGAGTGAATATTAAAAGAAACAAAACTCCTATGTATCTAAAAAAAAGGAATGGATTCTATCTACAATGATTTACGGGTCTGAAACATTGAGCCTGACAAAAAAGCCGAAGAAGCTAATAGCAGCACAGTGAAATATGGAAAGATGTTTGCTAAATATTACTGCAAGAGGTTAAGGTAATCAGACAAAGGTAATCAGATAAAGGTAATCAGATAAAGGTAATCAGAAAGGCAACATAAATAAAAGTTAATATTTGAAAACAAAATATTAAAAGGAGATTGGTGGAATACGTAGGTGAAATGGCAGATAAAACGTCGACCAAAAACTAAAACAATAGACTCCAAGTGAAGATTTCGAGGAGAGAAAATGATCAAGATTGAGATAAAGAGACGAAGTCAAAGAAAAATGTGGTTTTAAGTGAATGCAGAAATTACAGCAGCTAAAGAAAAAGAAAGACTTGTAGAGGTCACCTGGCAAGAGCAGCGTAAACGGCTGATGGTAGTATATCAAGAAACGTTCTTTTTCTTTGTATACCACTTTTTAACTTGAAGAGGTAATTCAGAAGATCAGAAGGATCTCCTTCAAGCCAGGAGTTTTCAAGGCAACTCAGTTAAGGCAATGTGGATTATCCAAGCAAGTTGAACTGAATTAATTAATAAACATGAGCAAAAAAATATGAAATTTTCAGATCTTTTAATTGACTTGGAGAATTCCTTTCCTAGAATGTTATTTTGTCTAGTACGAACGGCCTCAGAACATTACATCACTACTAAATTATTTGAACAAGTTGACACACCGCTCTGGTAATTTATGGGTTATTTTTTACCTTAAAGTATTTAAAAGATAAGAACGTATCATGGCACTATTTCAAAACAATCTTTAAACTTCTTACAATGAGCCAAAACATTAAGCGTCTTTTCAGCCACATGCTTTCAAGCCGGTGGATTCTCGCCCCAATTCACAACAAGTAGACTTAAACACAAGGCCTTTTTTCATAGCAAAAACTACATCTGTTTAATTCAAACCGTGAACTTAACAAAGGTACAACAAATGTTTCTTTTCAACAGAGACAAGCTGTAAGATTTAAAACGAATTGGTTATTGCAGTTGCCAAGGAACAAACTTTGATCACACTAGGGTTTCTCAGAACTGAAACTCTTCAGCCGATCAGAAACAGGGTTGTTTCGACAGCTCTAGATTTCTTGGAGCGTTCTATTAGTGCGAACAAAGAAAACCAACATTTGTCAATAAGCATGTCCTATTATAGTAGTCTGAAATTGGCTACACATTTGGGTTCTAGTAGAATTTAATGTTGTATGCCTTGCCTTTTAAAAATTAAATGAAAGAATGCATAAATTGAAGTATAAAACAAACAACAGGAAATACCATATTTCCTCTAATAAAGCCTGGCCTCAACTAAACGTCACTCCTCAATAAACACGGAAGTAAAATAGAAAAAAGAAAGGATAAAAAAGAAAGAACAACTACTTCGTTTCTTCTTTTATTCCTTATCAATACTATAAAAAGTATATTTGTAAATAGTAGCAAAGACAATTTAACTCATTGTTTAAAAAAAGGGACCTTGTTCAAGTGGGTTTTTTGGTGGAAGGTCAGCTTTAAGTTGCAGAAGAGATGACACTCACAGAGAATCCATTTGAATCCACAGATTCTGATAAATAAGATGCAACTGAGGTATTTCATCTTTTGGATGGAAGACAACGATTAAGATATTGATGTGTCATTCTAATGGACTGATTTTGTTTTCCTTAATTATTATCATTTACAAAATATTTGGTTTAAAATAAATGGCACCCTTTAATAAACACCGCAGCGTTTATGACAGGAAATACGGTCGTGATATTTTCACCAACTTAGTTTCAGATCGATTGAGCTATGTCAGGTTTACGTTCAGCGAAAGACTTATTATTCATTATTACAAATCAAAAGAGAAAATAAATAATCTCAATTTTTGATAAGAATGGGAGTATTGGGAGGGATACTGAGAAAAGAATAAAGAAGAATGAGGAAACGTAGGGAAATGATTACATAGAGTTTTGTAATAAAATTGAGAAAGGTCTTTATTAAATGCTAAACAAATATCAAACTATAAGGATGACTCAGTCACGAAATGAGTTGGCTGAATTGATAAGAAAACGTTTCGATTTGTGTCTATGTTGAGAATGTATACGGATGAAAGGAAATAAAGGACAGAAGAGACTATTTAACAAAAAAAAATAGGAAGTAAAGCACCACGACCGTGAAAAGTACCCGTCATAGGAAAGGGACCAAAATAATGACCCTACCCAAGCCCAGAAGGCTACACGAAGAATGAAAATAAAATGGCGTTGGTTAATTAAGCCTCAGATTCCGACACATGCAAAGAGCATAAAAGTGAAAGTAGAAAAAAAAGTAGAAGATTACTGAAAAGCAAAAAAAAAAAGAATTCAAAATGAGCGAAGGAAAAGATTTTGGAAAGACAAAATAGATTTAGGGTAAGTATAAAAAAAAGAGGAAAAAAGAATGGCATGGAAAAGACAAAGCTTATAAAAACAAGAAAAGAAGTAATCTGATAAAAGTAAAGAACGAACGAAAGGAAAACAAATGAAGATTCACCAAAGAATCGGAACACAAAAAATAGAAGAGAAATAAATAAAAATGGAGAATTTTAAAATGAGAGGTCAACGAAAGAATTGAAAAGCCGAACCTTCCCTTTTCTTAATCTGAATTTATTTATTTTAATGTCCTTTGTAATTCAACTAACACTGATGACCTTCAGTAAAATATTTGCCATCTGAATTGGATCTTGGGTAAAGTGGTTTTCATTTATTAAAGCAAACAAAAAAATATCACTTCATTTTCCCCTTTAATACTGAATGTTGTTAAGTATAAACCAGGTTTTAAGCTACACCTGTCTACAAATGGCTACAAAAGAAACATTCCGACCAAGAAATAATTGTCGTTATTAGAGAAAGACAGAACAATAAGACAAAATAAGTATTTCAAAACTTTATTGTTATAGGAAAGTTGTGTCAATTTAAACAACTTTAAAAAACATTGAAATCTTAATTTGTGCTTCCAGCAAGTATGATCTAATGTAGGGAGTTTGTGGAGTTGGGAAAGTAACAGTTATGAAGTGTGTTGATATTATTTACTCGATCATAAACTCTTTATCTTCACTTCAGAACAGAACAATGACAAGATATGTGATTAGAAATAAAAGCCAGCAACTTTAATCCTGCTTAAGTCGTCTTCACAAAGACGATTGTAACTCTAGCTCTTTAGGGGTGCTGTTCAAAGGTGTCTGCTGAAGCAGTGGGCAAAGAAGCTCCAGATTTCCATACATATTGTGAACTATTCATGGTATATTGTCTGATTCATGTTTTACATGAGGATGTTACCTTCTAATTAAGGTCTCTACATCCACGAGAGGATGGGTGAAAACTTTACTGAAACTCAATGCTGACTCACAATGGTGGTGAATGAAGGAAACTGGTGCACGTGTTATCAGTCCAGCGCCGTTAAGACTCCACCTGAAGTTACGGGACCAAGAGGTTATTGCTAATTTTGTTTCGTAGATAATTAACGTTAATTAATAAACACCATTTTTTTCTAACACTTCCAACTCTCTTTGATGACATTGGGATCACAAATAACTATTTTGCGATGGCGCTACCTGAGGAATAACAACTTTCTTTTTATTTAAGAATAACGTTTTTGTATCGATATGCATGTCAATGTAAATGTTACTGTTAAAAAGGTGATTGCTCATCCTTGATAGAAATACTTCTTGAAAGTGTAACACTCTAGTTACAAATAATGATATCTCATTTACATTTTTTACTTAAGAACAATAATAAAAAGTAATTTTAGTACTAAAATTTATGAACTAAAACTACAAAGACTAAAGTTTTGAAAGTTATTGAAGGAAAGAAATATAGGGATAGAATAAAAGTATTAAAGTTTAAACTTTGATTATGTTAATGCATTTCAGGTGATAACAAAGAAAAAATTGATTCAATTTACTTATGTGAGCAAGTGTAAAAAAATATTGAACAACAACTTTTGTAGGACTTGAACTTTTGGTGTGTTGTAAGGACCATGGATTTGAATTTTAAGAAAAAGACGGAAAGAATTTGTTGATTTCAATTTTGAAATTTAGAAAAATCATCCAGGGACTTAATAAATTATAAAATTTTTTGAACAAACATTTTGAAATATAATTAGTATATATAGAAACAATTTGTTATCTGTGTTTGGAACACACGGTTATGCCCGGCGTCAAACGAGAAAAAAAAATCCTCGTTCGTTCACTAACATTCCGAAAAGACAGATCAATTTTGCCTTACATGTGCTCCAATCTGTATTTCACAGCATCTGCACCAAAAAATAAAGAGTGATATTTATTGCAATCTTTACCTGCAGTTGGATAACGCAAATGAAATCACTTTCATTTATTGAAAAGCTCTTTCGCTGGCACTCGTCTGGACCATGACGTCAGATTATAAAAATACTTCCGTTCTCTTATTCTGGCGTCTTGGTCCAATCGAATATCAGTGAAAACGTTTTCCACCAGAACGAACGTGAAATTAATTGCGATATTTCAGTTATCTTCTGCAGATAATTAATTTGTTTACTGCAGCTGTAATACAGGGACTCATTCAAGATTTGAAGGAGTACGCAAATAAAGTTTCTGCTTGGAGAAATATTTAAATATTGAACTGAAATAAAAATTTTTCTAATCTTTTTAGTGATTTGATATTTGCTTCTGCTAGCAACAATTACAATGTATGACCATGTCTGAAGCTATTCTTATTATTTTCTTTAAATAAAAATATAAAGTCTGAATATATATAAGTATATATATATAGTTAATATATACCTGTTTATCTACTCCTTCAATTGCTGCTGCTCCATCTGCTCCTGTCGAGGGTTGACCCTCCTTTCCTGATATTCTAAAGAAACTACCAAGGTCATGCCACGAGGAGCGTCTTCTTTCTTCTCTTGCCAGCTGACCTTGTTGATTGGGATCTGTCGGCACTGTCTGTGAACTGAAACAATACAAAAAGAAAGCCATTACTAAATTTGGCGATGAAATCTTTACCCATGTGATAAAGTGTTAATTGTATGCAGGAAATGACATCAAATCTGTTATTCCATCATTCTCATTCATTTTATTAATCTCGCCAAATAAATGAATATCCATCTAAGAGGAAGTAGATTAATATACTTTAGTGTTTTTCTGTTACTCAAATGGTAAATATTTATTTACTGCTAAATTCTGGTAAGGCTGCAAACAAGTAAAAGAGCAATTGCAAATACTGACAGTGAAAAGGATAATGGAAACCCCAAGGGACTACTCAATTAATATGATAAAAGAAATGTAAGCGAGAATCATGCTTTCTTTCGTAGTAGCGTATTAATTAAAAGATATCTTTCGATCCCCATTAGTTATGTGTGGTAATTAGTTACGTTCAAAGAACTAAATGATTTGTCCTGTGGATAAGATACAATGATGATTTTTGTCTTACCAAGGTCTTCTCCAGAGATTACAAACTCAGGGTTGCTTGCAAATTCCTCAATTTCGATGTCTTTGTATAAAAAAAGAACCTCTTGAAGTTAACAATGTATTTTCTACTTTTAGGAAACTGACTACTTTAGTTTTTAATGATCCACGGTTTCAGTCTCTACCAGAAAAAGTTGCAGTGTCTTTCTGAAGAAAAATATTTTCAGTCAAGTTGGAAATAAAATGGAGAGTTTACTTTAGAGTAGTTATCTCATGAAGTCAAGCGTGTTTAAAGATTGAATTCATCTCTAGATGTGGTACAATGAACGGATTTATTAATGTAAAGCAGACCACCTAATTGTTATTATAGATTTTAAATGTATTTTTTTAGATTCCAGTTGCACATTATAAGTTCAAGTGAGGCATACACCTTTCCTTCGAGTTGGGGAATCGAGTAAACTAATGTTTATTTAAATGTAAATCCTCTTATTATAGAGCGATTTAAACAATAACAAACAAAGAATAAAAACAACACCTCATGTCAGCTAATTTGAAAACAACAAACTAATTTCGATATGCTATTTTAGTTCATGTATGATTTATATATTATATTTCAATTCCATTCCTTTTTCTGAATAAATTATGATTTTTGACAAAGTAAATATTTTTATAACCAGACATAGATGGGTGTCAGTGAGAGGTCGTTCTTAACAAGGTAACTTTAGGGTTGGAAATTCCTAGCAAAAATTGGAATCAACAAGGAAATCAAATCCGAGGGCTTCTCTTGATAATTCCTATAACATAGAAAAGCGAAAGACAAGCCCTTTTTGTTGACAAGACTAAGGCTGAAGAGTAGCAGCAAGAGTTGAACTTATTAAGTAAAGAGTTCCATCCCTGAACTCGATCAAGAACATCAAGGTGTTATGAGTGGAAACTTCCCCCATGTGTAAACAATACTTGATGCAAGGACGAATGGTCGACTTTTAGAGATACAAGATCGCCTTAGGGGTAAGGCACTCGCCAACATTGACGTAGATGAATCTATGATATGGCAGGTTACAGGAAAGGTCATGAAGAATGCAAAAATATCGGAAGAAAAACAAAAGATGATTTAACACGTAATTATATTTTAGGCTTGGTAGTGGGATACAAGTGAAAGGATAAAGGTACAGTAGAACAATTTCCCGTTTTCGTCCAACACTCTTTTAAAAGAGAAAAGATGATACAAAAATCAAAGTAAATAACAAAAGGTCGATATAATGTCGATGACAAGCTTCTTGTTGATAAAGCTGCGTTATTACTCATCTGGGATAAGCTATGCATTACTCAGTGAGCAGCTTCTGGTGGATATTTTTGATCTATTTGTGACAAAGAACTTCTAACTACTAAAATCAATACTGGTTTTATTGTGAGATAATCAAAGAGAATGTTGTTATTTTTTGTTTGTTTTGGTTTGTGTCTTGTTTACAGTCTAATCAAAACAAACAAACATGACAAAAACTTTAAGAAAGAAAAAGGCTAAGATTTAACAATTTGTAGCTTTGACCATAAAAATAATTGAAAATGCAAGAAACAAGAAAATTTTTCATTTATTCTTTCCATACTAGTAGAATTGGATACTAAACTTCTTTTAAATTTAAAGAAAAATCGAAATATGAATGTGAGAAAAATGTTCTCTCATTTTCTTAATTTCAAAAAATTGTAGTGTATGAAACAATCCTGAAAGATTTGATGAAGAATTTTCACAAATGGTTTTTGATGTCATATAAGCTATTATAACGATACTCACAGATATTTAATATTTTATTTTTTTAAATTAAGGAACCGTTTCAAATATCTTATAAAAGTCAAATATCTTTTTTGATGAATCCTACAAGAAGTAGGACACCCAGAAATTATTATACTGGTGGTAAAACAATGGAACATGGTAACAGTTGACCACTGGTTCAACATTCCATCATTGTTTATGGTGTTACCATCAATGCTTTCCATTTATCTCGTATGATTTGTTCCCTTCTTGCTTTCCTTTCACTATGTCTGTTATAAAATGGGTTATTGTTAATAAATTATTCCTAATTATTTGTTATGCTGTCGAAATATTTGAATGCTATCTTTTGCTATTACTAAAACGATTCTTGAAAAGTCGCTATGTAAGTCAAGAGCCAGTTTATGCGCTTCCTTGTCTCTGGCTTATTTTTTAGAATTAGTATGATGATATATTGAAGGTTTTTGGAAACTTGCAAGGGGTACATTTAAATAATTAAAGTTAGCGTTTTTATTAATCACACTGCCACATTTGTTCAGCAGAAAACAAAATGTTGAATCAAAAGTGAAATAGATGCCAATCTCCTAGAATACTAAACTGTTTCTAACACTTCAGAACTTTCTAAACTACATAATATCATCTTCCTGTCTTGTGCTTTCTCTACATCAGTTTACGGCCGAGGAACTCTTTTTGTTTTGATAAATGTTTATTGAAAAGATTGTCTTCTCTGCTCTTCACTTTGGGAAAGTCTTGTGTTAAGAAATGACTTTTAAATATGTTACAACTTTGGCAAAAAGCACACGTCTTGTTAAACTTCCCTAAAAATTGGGTTGGGATAAATCCTACACCTGGCTTTCACTTCATATATTGTTCATTTTCCTGATCCTAACAGTATGTCTAGTATAATTAAATACTAAAATAGCGTGTTTAAGGCTTGTAAAGTGGAAATTCTTTCCTCGTTAATGCGTTCTAGGGTCATTTATTATGAAATTTTCACAGTTGTCCAGCAACCCAAGTACACGTGTTTTTTTAAAAAAAGCATACAGCTTATAAGAATAGCTTAGGAATATCCCAGCCTGAGTTTTTTTGTCTAAGAATAAAACGATCATGTTTTTAAAATGCAAGAATCCAAAGAAGAAATTCAAAGCTAACAAGCATAAAACAAACGTAGAACATTTACAGCTTCATTTTTCTGTTTTCCTATCTAACATTCTCGAGATGACTGACACAATATGTGTTCAATTCTTTGACAACTTTTCAAATGAAATCATTGACAACGATAATGGCAATATTGTATGTATCGTCTTCCAATTTCTATGTTGATACTATGATCTTTAAACTGGGTGAGCACCGTGAATACTTTGGACTTGCACTCGAAGATCTTGTTGATGCTTGAATGTTTTCTCAAACAATGAACAATGGAATTATTTGTCCAGAGTCTTTGAACACTTTTTTGGTTTCATTTTCAAAAGGCATATTCAGAAGGCATTTTCATTTTTTGATGTTTCTTCTACTTTTTATAACCAGGATGTACTAATGTTCTTTGCTTTTTCGAATTTTTTTATCTTTTTTTCTTTTCCTCATTTTTGCAAAAAATCTTGTGTTATAGAGAAAAATCTCTCTAAATCGAATCTTAGAAAAAGAAATGGAAAATATGTATCGAATATGAAATTTGAATCAAAGAATAAAAATTTGTTAATAAAACAAGCATTGTTACTAACTTGCCAAACAAATAATATCCTGTCTAAGGTCTAGTACACCAGTCAAGTCAAGCTAGACTCTTTTGAATGTCAGGTGGTAACATTTTTATTCAAGGCTAAAGGCATTTTATGTATTCAAGTTAAAAAAAACAAACAAAATACGCGTACAAATATTTCAGACTCGAATTTGTTTTAATTTTTAAATATTGAGGCTAAACCCACAAAATCCTGTGTTTTTTTTAAATTTACTTTATCGTAGAGCTTGCATTGGCAACTTTAGGTATTTTTCATCTGTTTTGTTTACATGTCTTTAATAATGAGACAATGACAAATCTATGTTTCTCACAAAGACAGTTTCTTTCAGCAAAGTCAACATCAATAGAAGAACACATGTTTTACAGTGCCAGTGTGTAAAGAGTCAGATTAATATGTATGAATAATTGAAGAAGAACCTTCGTTATTAATCAGTACATGGATATTGGAGGTCTTTTTGAAATTATTTATACACATTAAATATTTTATTATTAACTGTATTTCTCATGAAAGATGAACGGAGACAGATTCAGCCTTGATATATTTTTATTTTTATTTTTATTTTGCTCTTTGTATCAGTTTTACTTCTTTATGTTACTGCGAAGAGATATATGATGAGTATTTTGTTTATCAGTTGAAGCAAGCTCAGATTTGCAATACGTTGGGGGCGATGGAGCTGGAAACTCGGGAATGATAGATCTTTAATCCTCAGTGACGATTGTTAGTTGCGTATTCTTAAAATTAGCAAGTGTGTTACATTATACGTTATTGTAACTAATGATTGGAAAAGTTTTGACAACAGCTTTTGACAAAAAAGTAAATTTCATCGATAGTACAAGTAATCCTAGGAATGATGTAATATCTGCTATTAATGGCAAGCCACAAACATATTTCAAATAAGACGCAAAAGACATAACTACTGTTTTTGTTTCTGTAGTTAAACAAATCCGTTTAAACACTTATTTAAATGTTTACTTCCAAACAATCTTGGCTGTCTTCAAAACTCAAAATATATTGGGAACCCATCCCCCACGTAGAGGGTCCTTAAATGAATTAATATGGATAACAACGAATAAATTATTAATGCCGTTTGGTTTTTGAAAACATTTGGCTTCCAGCCGTGCATACGACGTTGTTCTATTTGAATTCCAAGGGATTCCACTAACTTACTGAGTTACAATTGTTATGATTAGCAACCTGCACAGCGATTGGAGTTTTTAGTTACTACTACTGCACGCCCCTCGGTCAGCAAGCGAAGAACATATCGGTGTAGTTCTATGGTTATTTCAATCGTTTAGGATCAACATATGTTGAAAAACTCAAATGCTTCCTTTTTAATTGAAAACTGTTTATCAAAGGGAAATTAAAATCCATAAGCTTAAGAAACAGCCACATTCACCTCGCCAGCAAATAATACCTTCGGATAAAGATAATGTGCACAGAGCTGAGTATTGTCGATTTTATCAGCTCCAAAATACGTTGAAAGACTACAAAATTCTCTGTCTTTTCGTAGTTGGAAATTTCTGTAGAATCTGCTGTCTCTCTCTTTATGTATATTTATTAATTTATNTTTTGTTTCTGTAGTTAAACAAATCCGTTTAAACACTTATTTAAATGTTTACTTCCAAACAATCTTGGCTGTCTTCAAAACTCAAAATATATTGGGAACCCATCCCCCACGTAGAGGGTCCTTAAATGAATTAAAATGGATAACAACGAATAAATTATTAATGCCGTTTGGTTTTTGAAAACATTTGGCTTCCAGCCGTGCATACGACGTTGTTCTATTTGAATTCCAAGGGATTCCACTAACTTACTGAGTTACAATTGTTATGATTAGCAACCTGCACAGCGATTGGAGTTTTTAGTTACTACTACTGCACGCCCCTCGGTCAGCAAGCGAAGAACATAACGGTGTAGTTCTATGGTTATTTCAATCGTTTAGGAGCAACGTATGTTGAAAAACTCAAATGCTTCCTTTTTAATTGAAAACTGTTTATCAAAGGGAAATTAAAATCCATAAGCTTAAGAAACAGCCACATTCACCTCGCCAGCAAATAATACCTTCGGATAAAGATAATGTGCACAGAGCTGAGTATTGTCGATTTTATCAGCTCCAAAATACGTTGAAAGACTACAAAATTCTCTGTCTTTTCGTAGTTGGAAATTTCAGTAGAATCTGCTGTCTCTCTCTTTATGTATATTTATTTATTCATAAATATGCAAATATGCATAGAAATACCGCTCAGGTAGTGACATTCATCAAGCGTGTTTAATACAAAGATAAAGGAGTATTACAATTGACGAACTCAAACGAAATCAAATATACAACGTTACAGTAACTTAACTTTTAACTGTTTATTCAATTACCAGTTTAAAAAATAGTGCTTCCATGAAATTTAACTTACTGCAGCCTTGTATTTTTGATTTTGTACACAATTGTAGATACATACAGGAATGAACAATTAGTAGGAATATATAATATTATTGTAACAAAATGATTTTTAGTCATTCTATGTTACAGCATGAAACCTGTCTTTTAGAATGCATAGCAAGCTCGAAGGTGAACCTGTCCAGTCATCCTTTATTTCCCAGCCTAATCATCAGGATCCCATCAAAAAGAGGCAAGTTTTAGAAACCCATTGATAACACTGAACAGTTTCAGTTTAAAGTTAAGAGACTAAATTGCGAAAATGAGACTTTTTTGATGACGACACCAAATGGAGTCTGCCATCAGGAAAACCCACTACGGGAGTCCTGGGTACTGGTTAAAAAAGATGGAACGAATCCAATCCAAGTGTTTTATTTGGTTTGCCTCAAAAAGTAGATTGTCTTAGTTTTGTCTATAGATGTTATCATGGAAAGTGTCCTGATACGTTTTCCTCGTTGGTACCAGCTGAGTTTGTTGCATCTCGTGTGACTTGTTTTAGTGTGATTTTTAGGGATTTTATCTCGGAGAATTAGATTGTGGAAATCATTGGGTTCTAGCTGCTATCCTACATCACCTATCATGAATGTTTTTAAGTCTAAGGTTAACTCGTATCTCTTGATTTAACTTTCTTCTTTTCCCTACTTTTTCGGTCATTTCTTTACCATTCCGCACACGTAATAGCATTATATCTTGTATGGTACTTGGCCATTGATAAAAGATATAAGAAATAAAGGAATGATCAGAAGGCTTGATAATATTTACTTGTGTTCCAATTCCTAAGAAAGGCAACAAAGCCAAATGTAGCAATGGCAAAACCATCTCATTTTCCAATCATGCCGGTACGATTGTTTTCCATAAATTAATTAAAAATTCAGGAGACGAAATGTGAAATCAACAAAAAACAACAACACGAAACACTATTTTAATGTGAAAATCATAATGGAAAAACAAATAAAAAGAATCAGAACAAAAAAACATTATTGGGTTTTATCGGTTATGAAAAACTTTCTTTCCCGTATTTATGATATTCTCTGGATTAACATGTGTAAATTATGTTTTTAGCCACACGTAGCTTTTCTAAAACTATAACTTACTGAAGGAAAAAATGCCAGTACATTCTCCTATAAGTATACGGATTAGTTCGAAGTTAAACAAGGAGTCAGACATTGATGCTTGCTATCGTCTTTTTTGTTTAGAGTGTATGCTGAAACAACAATACGTAAAGCCCTTGAAGTCTTTGTAGGCTCGATAATAATTGAATGAAGAACACGTGTAAGCTTGCGTTATGCAGATAATGTAATATTTGCTGGGACCAAAGACAATTTTCATGAACTGATAGATACTATACTATAATACACCCCACTTATATGAAGGATCTATATTAAGTAGAAGATTTTTATTTTAAAATTGAAAAATGTATATTGCACTAAATTGAATTAGGATTAGAGCTTATTAAACTCTCTGTGTCGATCTATCTAAACTACGCTCGTGAGCAGATAATTTCTACAAATAAGTATCTTATTTTTAAACATGGAGCAATCAAAACTACATAAAAATTTTAGAAACAAGAAAGATGTGGAATCTATTTTTTAAATTTATTAGCAATTTCTTCAGTGTTGAATGAGACTGAGCTCAGTGAGAGAGTTTTGATTCTTGAATAGTGACGAATGAACCTCTTTTGAAATTCAAAATACAACGATCGGTAAACACAACACTGGGTGATTTCCTTCCCTTCTTTATCTCATTTATAGATATAGTAACGTATGTGATAATCATTATTCTATTTTAATCCCCATTCCTGTATCACTTATTGTTCATCTGACTACCTTAATTTTAGATGTGCATATTAGGAGTGCATATATTTACAAGACATTAGCACAGCATAAAAAATTCAGCTAATTTCAAACAGCTTTTTATGATTAATGTGCATCTTCTCTGATGGTTTCTTTCCCAGGGATTACAGTGTGCAAGAATGAGGAGCTTTCCGGGAGCATACCTTATCTGATCCTTCTTTACGACATTTTATGAAAGGACAAATACTGCTTGTAATAAAAATGGACTGATTAAAAAGAAAAAAGGAAGACCCTAATTCAAATGTACAGCCGTCAAAAGACAAAAAGTGTCATTTTACAAATAAAGCACTGACTTTGTATATCAACAGATAGAGGGTTAGCGTAATTTTAGGTTCGTTTAAGGTGTTTCTTCTTGCAATAACTTCTGTTTATTTTTAAGCTGGATGGTAACCAAGACAATTTTGGTTCAATTTTCACGGCAAAAAAAAATCATGGGAATNGTGGCTTGCCACTCAACTTAAAGCAGTATTGGCGTATGCTAGGAAGACACTAGTCGACTTAGACGTCTAGCAATTTCAAATGGCTAGCCCGTACACACACAGCAAGCAGTACCTAAAACAAACTCACTTTTATCACCATAGCAACTGCATGAACAGGATATCATTGTATATATGACAAGCCAATAAATTTGTTGAAAGTCAGGATTAATTCATTTGTTCTTTTTATTTTGTGTTGCAGATTAAGTAGTTGTAAACTTAACCTCAGAATTACAATTAAAAAAATTAAGACAGCCTTTACACAGTTAAACATACAACGAAAATTATTAGATTTTCGTCTCTCTAACAACATCAAGAAAAGAGTGATATATTCACATAGCAAACGTTCAACAGGAGAGAAACATTTGGGAGTGGTTTGAGACAGAGGAAAGGGTGAGCAGTTTCCATCTCACCTTGTCTCCGAAATAGAGACTTTCTATTTTTTCTTAATTAATTGCTAATAAAACAAGTTTAACACCGTGAGGACAAAGTAATAGGGAAAAGACTGTTGATTGAAGATGAATAAAATCTAATCATCTACCAATTATTATTACATTCATTGCTGTTGTGCAAACAGCTATCGACACGCTGTAGGTGAAAATCGCACTTCAACCATTTTTGTTAGAACGGCAGCCTTTTAATCAAACTGCTTCTTAAACTGAAGCACAGCCGGAATAGAGTAACTTAGTATGGTCAAATAAAATGGAGAGTACCCGTCCCGATGATAGAAAGCTGCAATTCACCAGGAGTTGGTTTCGGTTAGACTTCAATCAGATAAAAAACAGGCAGAACTACACTCAAACTGTTCACATTTGTTTGTAATTTATTTCTAATTTATTTATAATTTATTTCTAATTTATTTCTAATTTATTTCTAATTTATTTGTAATTTATTTCTAATTTATTTGTAATTTATGCCCTCTGTTGAGTTGTTAGACACCGGATATAAAAGGTATTGTGGTCAGTGGAAGATAAGAAACCGATTTCAGTTATCACACCAAGAAAAGCAGAATTTAACAAAGCCCTTGGAAGCGCTGTAAATAGTAAAGCGAGGTTCTCATATACAAGTCACAAAAAATGGTCATGATATTTGTACCCCTCCATCACATCATAGGATTCAAAAGTGACCTCTGTTAGATTCACTACTACAGTTGCAATTATACTAAAGGTAGTTGTTTTTATATTTACTTGGGAGCAATTTATTTTGAGCAAAGATTTCATAACAGGCAAATATTGATTACCTCTCTTGTTTTGTGTTTATAATGTGATAACTTATGTTCTTCGTATGTGTTTAACAAGTCGAAACGAAAGAAGGCATTCTTAGGGGGTTATGACAAGAAAAACAAAAAAGAAATATTCTTTTTGAAAAATAGACAAATATTAACAGAATTTCCTATCAGGAAAAAGTCTTTGTAAAAAGAACTGATGACTCGAGAGTCTTATTTCGAAGCCTGATCTCATTGTTTTTATTTTACCACGAGCTCATTTAGTCGAAACTGAAGTAAGACAACTATTTTCATTATCCGTATTTTCGCATTTTTTACTGATGGAAGGGACGGATGAAGAACTATATCATGTGACAGTTAAACGTACATCACCCTGTTGAAAGTAGTACAAAGGTATTGATAGACCCCATATTTCATTAATGTTGGTACTCCATCACAAAATCTAACAAAGTGTAGACGCTACATTTGGTGATGATTTTGAAGATTTTGCTTAGTTCGAAAATTTGAAATTGGAAATTGTTATAGAATTTGAGGAATTACGGTTATCGGCTTTTGTAGATCACTTTCATCAAGTTAAGTTGCTTTCATATTTAAAATTCAGCAAGCAAAGCTTTGTTAATAAAAACACAGTGGTCTGCTCCACAAAATAGCTTTATTTCATAAAAATGCTCCAAACGAATGAAGTTATTGCTTTGAGTAAAAATTGGGATAAATTATTTAAAAGGAACTTGATGGTGGAAAAAATTAATTGAACACAGAACACCATTGCTGTAAAATATGGTGTAATCCATTTTATCTTGACTTTCTGAGTAAAGTAGTGACCAGCCTGAGGAAGTTCTGCAAATATGAAGGGGATTCTCTACTATATTACAAACTGTACTGCTGTGTTTAAAGCCAAATACTCTTCCTCAACATCCTTTTTTATCACACTGCAAAAACGCTCGTAAAATCACTTTGATCAAGATTTCTACGGAAATAAAGATATTCGAAGGTACCTTAAATCGACGGAATTACATGGTTTATGACGTTGACCATAGAACTAGAACAAACAAGATGCATGGGTCACGTTTGCTTCCCTTAAATACACATTGTGACTCGATACAAAAGCATTATGGTAGTCCTCAGTGACGTTTTTCAACAAGATGTATCTTTTGAATTTTATTGTTTATCAGTAGTTGCCGACACTGATCTACATAAGACGAGAAGTGGGGAAGGGTCCCCATTCTCTTCTTAACTACACCTAACTTATCTTAGGTAAAACAATTGTTTACAATAAAGGATTGAAGTCAATGTTTGAAACAGATAAGAATGATGTTTACAGCTTCGGCAAGTATCTTTTACGGGCTGTACGTAAATTACTCTATACATATCCTTGCAGTTTTATGCTGAATCTTTGACAGAGGCATACAGAAATAAGGGCTATTAAAATAAATGAATATTCACAATTATCTTAATTTAGGTGACAAGCTAATGCTATGACAATGTACAACGGCACACTATGATGTTAATTAACATATTTTTCCACGTCCTCTTAATCAAGTATTTAGAAGTTCAGTCAAATACTTTTGGTCCAAATGCACGAATCTTTACAAAGATGTGTGCTAATGTATAGACATATCCAATAAGTGGTCATACTTAGTATTAAACAGACTGGAACTAACTTTACAGTGGATTACAGCAGCACTTTTAAAAGACTATGAACAGTAGGCCTGTGATGGATTTGTACTAACTTATTCAATGCAACTGAGTAAACTGTGGAGATATAAGTGGATCATTTATCTCATAAGGAAACACACTGTTTTAGAATATCATATCCTTTGGAATAATCATATTGTCACATCAAAGGTGACGGCAGTAACCTTTAAGTCTTCGTTTTAAATGGACGTGAGTTTCAATAATACGTTAACACATAAATGCAACATCAAGCTATTTGGCTTGCCAATGATACTGAAGCTCTATAATTACGAGTTGTTCCTATACAACTTTACTAGGACCCGCATATCAGCAAAAGCTGCCAAAAAATATAATATGATATGGTAGTACACCCTGATTTTCAGCGACGACTTGTTAAAAGCTTCCAGGCATTACAAACTCTTCTCAGGCTCCCACTACCAGTTATCCTCGGGATGATTTATCCTACCTTATTACTAACCTCCCCCTTTTGCAGATGTATCTACAAAAAGACGACCAACCTTAACAAAAACGCAATTGGTCAAGTTGGTAAATTTTGCATGTACACTGGACCAGCCACCACTCTTTTCTCCTTCAATTCCCTTTTTCCATTTTTTGTGCGCAGACCGTGCTCTTCTGAGGAACTTCATTAAACCGGTAAGAAATTTTATGGTCAAACGCCTTCCGATGCCAACCAAAAGTTCTTTTCTTCCAAATTGTTTTCTGCACCAGGGCAATCGGTCCCGGAACCATTTGATTACTGCATAACAGCACTAATAGCTAAACAACACCTTCAGCAAACATTATTTATCAAGTCGAGTCCTCATTCACTCCTGGGTTTCAATTAAGATTTAGATTCAGCTTCTACATTGGGGCCGGACATTAATTCAAATATCGATCTGATCTGCGGCTCTTTTTCCTTATTGTCATCGCACTACTCTTATTTATAGTAAAAGTGATCATCAATTTTTCATCACGTTTTGACACAACAGTAACCTTTCCAATTCAGGCTCATCTGAAAGGCAGTTGATCGCATTCGGTATCAAAACGGTTTTTTCTCCCCATTTATTCATGTTTTCCCTTCAAACGATGTACTTAGAAAAATATTTTTAAGCAAAGTAAGTATGTCTTGAGAAAGAAGAATTCTTTCTATGAATCAACTTAATGTTATGAGACAACTTCATCCTACAATACTCGCATTAAGGTTGTATACTGTACTTTAAAAAACACTATCATACTGATCATGTGTCAAAAACGATACCCCACCACCACCACCACTAAAAGCCCTTAATTAGTTCTTGCAAAATGCAATAATGAAAATACACGCATTGTACCGTTTTACAGAGTCACTGTTGAAGGAAAAGCATTTTAAAATGTGATACACACCGAACAAGAAAAGGAAATGGTACAAAAAAGCCTAAAACCATAGCAAATATTGGCAATTGACCAAACCTGGGAAAATGCTTTTACCCCTTGTTAAATTTTTATCAGCAACAACAATACGCGGATCACATAATTGTTCAAAGGGCATACATAACCTGCACTATAGTGTTTTCTCAAACACAACAAATTTATACTTTTTTGATAACTCTCGAACTATCCACTAACCTCTGGTTTATATTTGAAACTTAAATTATCGCCAAATATGAAACTCAGTCAGCTGTGGTGGCGAGTGATGGCTCACGTAACAAATAGTCTGGATTAAGCATAAAATAAACTGTTGTGCTTATTCATCTAGCTTTTACTGATTACCAACGATGCCGGATCTCAAAAATTCCTTTCCTCTTAACTGTCTGTTATCTGCTACAATGTTGTCTATTTGACGCTCTTGCTATAAAACCCACCTTTAAAAACCTTTAATTGAGCTCGTGATCTTTGAACTGAGAAACTCATACTTTCTGTGATTTGAAATACTGCTTACTTCTTTACATATATTAAATGACTTTTTATTTTACACAGGATACATATCTATAATTGCTTTTATCCAATCCAAATAACGATTAACTCGCGTGTAATATCCGTACATGATTTCTTTTTTTACTCTGCACTCATCTCCCCAGCTAACCAATCCGATAACTTTGTATGACTTTTTGTTTTCTTCAATATCGTCCGCAATTTCAGAAACAAAACCACCCCCACTATCCCCTTTACAGGCATCTTTCCTGCCTGTTTCATGCCTTGCACAAAATTGGGAGTTCTGAAAATACTCTTCACTACTTCTACTACATGTCATATTCGATTCGACATATAATCTTACATGCTTAAGCTCCGGGGAAAGTTTTCTACGTTGCGTGGTCCCCCAGCCAATAGCATAACCAAAAGTGTTCTTTTCAATAAAATACCCTCTTTTCGGCAGACACACTGGGCGTATAGAGGGTGTCCATTCAAGCGGGTATTTAAGAACGATAATTGCAATGTCATGCTTATAGTGGTCTTTACTGAAGTTTTTGTGCATAATTATTTTGTCTATGCGCAAACCAGTTTTTTCGTCATTCAGCCATGCAAAGACATCTTCAGTATGTAGTTTGGTAATCCCAGCTACGACACGATACCTAAAGAAAGATATTACAAATTAACCTTAAAACGGGGCAAAGAGAAGTGTCTTAAATATCAATTTACTTTGGCAATGTGGCCCAAAAAGCAGGCTATAAAAAACTTTAAAACAAATACAAAGTTACATTGCAGGGGAAAAAAATCTGATTTGACCAATGTAATAAAATTTCTGTTTTGAAGACAAAAAACTGTGCCGTCGACAAATTTGCACAAAACAAATTGCAAAGGAGAAAATGACAGCCAATTGAAAAATACCACAAAGAAATCTAGTTAAAGGATAATTCTTTCAGTCACTTTTATGTACTGTATCGGGTTTTTCTTGAAACTGTTGCTAGAAAGGCAAAGATCCCTTCTGACAAAGATTTTTACGGCAAAGCATTTTGTTGAAAAGCTGAAAATACGAATTTTTGTCCGTGTTCCAGAACAATTCAAAACACATTCACCGAAATTGTATAAATTTGTCTCTGTGACATGTCAATTTGAAGAACTACAGCAGCAACTATTTTCCGGAGGCAAGTTATTTATTAAACGAGTCTTGTTAATACGATTACCTTCTGTGTCAGCATGACAAACGTTTAAAAAATTCTTGACTTCATAGACCCAGTGTAAGTCATTAATATAGGATATTTATCGTGGCGTGAGTCGTTAACTTTTTCTGTGCTGCGTTTTAAAAGGTATTTCTTGGATCTTCTGACTACTGAAGTAACAAGGCAAAGCTATTTTATTCTTTGAGAGTGCGGAAGTTCTTGGTAATATGGAACGGGCTGTTATGAAGAGTGGCAGCATATCCATCTTGTACTTGTTTTGTTCTTTTTCTGTCGTGCTGAAACCTATGTTTCTGGAAAAGTGTAAGACGCGCTGTTGATATGATTGCTGTGCCGTTGGGAATGGATGCTTTCTTTAATGTTTTTTTGTTGTAGTACTTATTCCCCTGCCCACGACCTTTTTTATTTTCCTAGTCAAAGATTTTCTCTTTAATAATGTTCTTTCCGTAGTGGATTCAATGCTTTGCTCACTGTGGTCTTGCATCCGTTCATTGGATTACACATAATCGTGATATATGGTCTATTGCTGAGCTGTTTACGGCACTTTTAGATGTTGTCGGGTTTGTCGAGGATCACAGTTGCATACCCAGCGATGAGGATCTCAAACAGCGTGTTCGCCATGGAAAAAGAAGAAGAAAGATAATAGCCCTTTCTTGACGTCCTAGTAAAGAGACAGACTAGCAGATCTGATCATTCTTGTTACTGTCTACTGGAAACCAACTCACACCTACCAGTACCTTTAAAACATATCATACCATCCAGTTTCAGCTCGTCATAGTGTAACCACCACTCTGTTTGAAAGGGCGAGAAGAAGCATTTCAAACTCCTACGACCTCAAAAGGGAAGAAAGACACCTTCAAAAGGTTTTGTTATCCAACGGATACCATACTGGGGATGTCCAGAAAGCATTAGGAAATACTAGCAGGCCAAACCATAAAGACGAAAAAGAAACTGTGAAGCAAATATGCCTACCCTGTGTCAAGAACATCAGTGAGCAGCTATGACAAACATTTTTTACAATATCCACCCTCAGGACGATACTTTTAAACACAAACGACCCAGTTTCACCATCCTTTTACGTCAGAGAATCAGAGTGTTCCTTGGTTCAAAGAGAAAAAGAACTCGGGGTAGCTGTTCTGGAAGGTGATAACAAGAGTCATGCAATAGTGGAGCACTGCTAGACATAGGATCACATCTTTGGCAGGGAAAACAAAAAGTTTCTCGTCAGGGAAATAAATACTGCAACAAGAACAATTAAAGAAACTTTCCATTCCCAAGATTACAGCAATGATAAAATAATTTGGAGCAATGATAAGTGGAAATCAAATATTCTTTCAATTGAATGATGGTGGCATTAAGATTGCTAAACTTGCAGGGGGTTTATGCAAAGAAAGAAATACAAAATAAGTTGAGAAAAGCACAATCAATTGTAATGGCAACATCAAAGTAATAACAAAGTGCAGGAACTACTATCTGGCATCGAAATCACACGTATGAAAGCCGTAACATTCAATACGAATTAAAAAACACAGTTTAGAAGTACGGAAATAAAATTCTAATCTGTAGAAATTATTTTTCCTTTAAATAAAGTACATAAAGGTCAAGTCTGCGAAAACGAAGCCATTTCTAGTTTATGCCAGAATGAAACGATATGCCAGATATACGTAGATTTAAATGCCCATGGGTCAAACGAGAGAAATGAAACAAGTCTCCTTTTTGTGTTTAATGCGGATAAAAAAAATTTCACAAGCTTTCCTATGCTCGCCAACAAAAGTATCAATATGTATTCAGTTTAAAAGTGGATGCTTTCAATTTTGCACGCCCTTAAGAAGAGAAATTTGAAGAAACAAGAAAAAATGAACAAAAACCTATTTTTCTACAAATCCGAAGCAGGGGGTGCGATGGAGTCGTCACATTTTCATAAGATACGCTTATTTTTAATCTTGTAATTCTCTACATTTTAACGCTCCATCAGACAATCATGTACAATAAATGATTGTCTGTGTCTTCACTGTCACAGATGTGTAGATTGCTATGTTGACTAGCACCACAGCCAACAATACTCAAGGAATAAAAACTGGAGCTCTCTCTGAACTGTACTTATAAAACAATATTGCATTAACAATATATCAATATGGTCGTTCCAAGTATTCTTAAATAGTTACGGAAACGGTTTTTTTCTGCAATCTATGAACGGCAAGCCAACAAAACGTAGGAACCAATTGGCGTACTCTGGCTTCAATCTACAATCATAATATATTGCTTTTTAATCCTTGTTTGCTCAAATCTCTACAGCACGCCTTTCTCTGGCAAGTTTACAACCCTCAAAGAAAAGAGTGACTTGAGCAGAAAATTATTCGATTCTTGAATATGCCATTTTTGCAGCTGCGATGTGCAGCGACTGTAAAATACGACGATAATCATCCTTCTGCTACCTGAAACAATGGAGGTGTTGTATTAAAAACTTCCTTAGACATCTGCTATTCTACTATAAATGTGTGCTTGCGAATTAGGGGGTGATAGGGTCTCATTTCGGCAAAGTATTGCGTATATACTATGTGATTGGCTCTAAATGAACACTGCAAGAGCGTGTTATGAAAAGCAACGTGTATTTCAAAAAAGAAATAGTTTTTCTCTAAACTTACATCATTTACGAAAATGATGCAATAGTCTATTTACAGGACTCTGGAAAATTTTATTTTATATAAATTTTATTTACTATGTATATTTTTATATATGTAAACATCATTTTTGATAAGACTATCCTGAAAAAATATTCGTTGTAAATAAATACATCAATAAATAAATTCTAAGACGTATGCAGAATACGAAGTGCTAATCCAAAGATTTCTTCGCAAAAACTGTGATAGATTAACAACGCTCCACAATGGTGCAAAGGGGGCTCACAAAAATGCAAAATTCCATTACATCCCAGTACATTTTCCAATGCATTTTTAATCCTCCAGTTTGTACCACCTAACAAATTCCAATGGATTTAAGTACATTTACTCATTTAATATCAAGACAAATTAACAGCAGTTTTAAATATGGCCTCATTCTACTCATTTTATCCACCCGTCTCCTCAATATTTATGAAACTAATGAAAGAAATGCCCTCCCCCCAAATATGTCAATTTAATTCGTTTCAAAATCTCAGTATATTCCCCAATACATTTTAATTCCAGTGCATTTAAGTCATCCCAGTAACAGTAGCCACCAGGGTTTACGACACGTATTGGGTGTCCAAGAAGGCAACCTCCACGTTGTGACGCCTGGATGCTGATTAGCCAGGTTCTCCTGACTGGTTAGTAACGAATAGCCTTCACTTTCAATCTGGTCTTCTGTACCATGGAAGAAATCGATCTCGTCGTCCATGTGATTTCGAATCTGGTTCGTCGTCGATTTGGAGAATATTTTTGAAAGTTGTCCACCCCCACCCCCCCCCACCGGTGGTAAGTGAAGGTTTATTATTTCTGGTTTCTTTCCAAACCGATTTGCCTTGCTTGTGGGTTGCTGATGCTTTTCAGTGCTGTCGTTGTTGGTATGCATAGGTGGCACCCAGGAGTAATCCTGGGAAGCCTCGTGTGGTAGGATAACAACTGTTGGCTCTATTTCACCAATGAAGAACCAATCAGCAAATGTGCGTCTTCAACGCCCCTGTAGTTGCAAGAGATATTCCCGATGCAATCTACCCACTTAGTTACAGATACATACTGGGGGGTTTCCTGTGGACTTTGGATATTCACTTGTTTGGCGGCGAGGGAAGGTTGGATTTCCCGTTTCATGAGGTCTTCTAATCTTTCAATCAATCAATCAATCCAATCCAATCTTTTCAATCACCTTACACAACAACAACAACGACGACACAAATTATTAAACAAAATATATGTGTAAATATATATATATATATATATATATATATATATATATATTTCAGATAGAGTGCTCAACCAAACTTTCGTAAGGGAGCGTTGTACATATATATATATATATATATATATATATATATATATATATATATATATATATATATATATATATATATATATATATATATACACACTATATCGAAAATTTTATTTCTCTCTTTTGTTCGCTTACACGTACAAGAACCAGCCACACATACACATCTCTCTCTCCTCTTCTTTACAGCAAACCCACAC
>RDPX01000315.1:311409-323304 GCA_003991215.1 Morbakka virulenta
TTCGCAAAAAAAAAAAAATAAAAATAAAAAATAAAAATAAAAATAAAAATAAAAATAAAAATAAAAATAAAAATAAAAATAAAAATAAAAATAAAAATAAAAATAAAAATAAAAATAAAAATAAAAATAAAAATAAAATATATATTAATATACTGTATATATATAATTAATGGTACTCACGAGTTTGCTGTGATAATTAGTTTTTCCTTTTCGTAGAAGCTGTGTGCTGTTGTCAAAATTAATCTCTTGTTAATTATAGAACCTCCGCCTATGAATGCTATTATCAAATGCAAATTAATAGTCAGTTATCATTAAACAACTTTAAAAAAATGAAATCATCCTAAATAACGTTTTAAATATTCGAAGTGGCAAATTTTATCAAAGCTCTCAGAAAAACCCTCTGACTACTAGAGTACGTGTAACGAAACAATAGCTGTAAATAATCTCAATAACATCAACAAAATTTCACCTGTCCTTTTCTCTCAAAAGGCACGGTAATATCAGTATGTAATAACAGACAAAACAGGTAAAAAAACAGGCGCCAGAAACAAAAGCGGTAATAGCAGAATCGGTAGTAACCAGGCCCGTAAATATCGGGAGGTCGGGCGCCGCACCCCAAAAATTCAGAAGCAAAACGTGACCTATTATCGCCATTTCCTTTCAAATATATGAAGAATCTGGTCTCTGGGGTTAACAATAAACCGATTGTATCTGTCATTGCATTATGCTATAGATACTGTTATACCATGTCGTCTACTTACAACTATTTTTAATGACCGTTATCTACATCAGTAGAGTTTTGTAGACCTCTTGATGGACCACCTCGATGAACACTGGTATTCTGCGGGGCTTGTCGAGTGGTACTGCACATAATTAATAGTTTATGCTGGTTACAGATCAGTACAGAAAATTGCTGATAATTTACTACGCTATTTGCTATACAGCCACCCCGAGAAGTTAATGACAAAATAATGAATTCCGAATCCAAATGCTTCTGTACAGTGGCTGGCGAAACAAGTGATGCATCCGGATAAGAAGAACTTGGTTTTTGTATTAGATGCTCAGATAATGAACTAATGCCCCATTTAGAGTACTTAGTCATACAGGTACCGAATGATTCGAAAGCACAAGCTATTCCAAATAATATTTTAGATGCCCTGAAAAGAGCGGACCTTGATAACCAGGATGAAAGGAAGCAGTGTTATGACGGTACATTAGTCATAACCAGGGAGATGTGCCAAAACGAGGAAGACGAGTCATAACAAGGGAGATGTGTTGTAGCGAGGGAGATGTGTCATTACAAGGGAGATGTTTTTTAACGAGAAGGATGTGTCATAACAAGGGAGATGAATCATAATGAGGAAGATGAGTCATAACCAGGGATATATGTCATAACGAGGAAGTTGTGTCATAAGTAGGTAGACGAGTCATAACAAGGTAGATAAATCATGAGTCAAATATGTCATAATGAGGGACATAAATCATTACAAGGTAGATGGGTTATAACAAGGGATATGTGTCATAATGAGGGAGATAAGTCATAACGGGGTAGATGAATCATAAGGAGGGAGAGGTGTTATAACGACGTAGATGTGTTACAACATGGGAGATGAGTCATAATGAGGAAGATGTGTTATAAGGAGGAAGGTATGTCATAACAAGGGAGAGGAATCATAAACGAAGTAGTTGGATCATTACGAAGGAGATTTGTCAAAATGAGGTAGTGGAATCAAAACGAGGGAGACTTTTCATAAAGAGGTGGATGTGCCATAATAAGGGAGATGTGTCATAATGAGGGAGGTGAATCACAAACAAGGTAGGTGTATCATAACGAAGGATATTTGTCAAATGAGGTAGTGGAATCAAAACGAGGGAGATGTTTCATAAAGAGGTGGATGTGCCATAATAAGGGAGATGTGTCATAGCGATGGAGATGACTCATAACAAAGAAGATGTGTCATAATGAGGCAAATGTATCATAACAAGGTAGATGAGTCATAATGAGGGAGATGTGTCATAACATGGCAGATGAGTCATAAGGAGGGAGAGGTGTCGTAACGAGGTAGATGTGTCATAATGAGGGAGATGAATCACAAACAAGGTAGGTGTATCATAACGAAGGATATTTGTCAAATGAGGTAGTGGAATCAAAACGAGGGAGATGTTTCATAACGAGGTGGATGAGTCATAATGAGGAAGATGCGTCATAACAAGGGAGATGTGTCATAGCGAAGGAGATGTATCATAACAAGGAAGATAAATCATAACAGGGGAAATGTGTTTGAAGGAGGAAGATGTATCATAACAAGGAAGATGAATCATAACAAGGGAGAGGTGTCATAGGGACGGAGACAAGGAAATCACTATGGTAATTTAACTTAATGACCTAACTAGCATGTTTATTACAAAGGTAGAAAATAGAAAACATGCCGTTGGAAAGTTGTCCACTTTTTAACAGATAGCATTAAACTACAATAAACAGACTTTGTTTAATAAGAAACTGTCTACTAGAAACCGTACCCCAAGATGACCAAAAATGGGGAAAACTATACTACTGAGCATCCGCAATCTAAAAAAATCGCCTTGAATAATTTGATTGTGGCTGAGATAGTAGTGCACAAAAAATTGTGAAATCTGTGTATTAACTGTTTCACTGATAGTCACTATGAAGAAAAGTAGGAGCCTCCAGTGCAAGGTTAATTCAAAATCTAAACAGTGCTCAAGACACCTGCCATAATTTGCTTGGCGGTGCTATGACCTACTTCTCACTACATATTCCTTAGTTCTGCTAACCCCCCTCCCCCCACTGACAAGACTGAGCTTACGGCCCTGGTAACAACACAAGGAGTAGTAAAACATGCGGTAATAACATAGTTGGTAGTGCCTTACAAAACCCTTTTTGTTTATATACGTTTCTCGTAGGCTATAGCATCCCCTCGTCCTCTATTCTTAGCTATAATCCTTTTTTTTCTGTCAATAAGTTACAGTAATGTTGAGTAATGCAAGTGACAAGATTAGAACAGGCTGACAAGAGTTTAAGTTGTGGCGTTTAATGTATTGGTTGAAAGAAATGGGAGGCAAACAAATTCATTGAGAAGTAAATAAATAAAAAAACAAATGTAGACGCTTGCGTTTGCCACTTGTAAAATGATAATGGCCTTGGAACAGCCTAAACTGGGAACAGGTCACTCGAAATAGAGGTCACGACTACAAATTAATGGCACCAGTATGCCGTGTCTCTATGATGGCCATTATGTACTGCCAACTTATAAAGCACAAAGTCAGCTTGACGCACCTGAAAGAGGAACAACCATTACAAAAGCATGATGACAAAATGGTCGTTGTACAGAACGTTGAACAACCAAATGATCAAAACACACCAAACAAGTACGAAATCAAAATTCAATATCCAGCTGACTTAGTCGAGTATGTAAACATTTACGAATAGGAGTAAAAACGAATCGAAAGAACAGCAGCAGCCTAAGCATTTTTATCGTAGAGGACGGGGGGAATCAAGAAAAAAAAAAGGATGACACATAATTTCAGAAGTCATAGTAAAACAACATGGTACCAAGGAAAAGAGTAGCCATAGCCTGTTCAATGAAGTGAAAAAAAGCCTTTTCATGAAAGCGCAAGAAAAGCCTGGATCAGTCAAATATATGAAGACATTCAGAAGATCAATAACCCAACCAAGGGAAAAAATTTTTTTTGTTGACTCGCGTATTTCAATCACAGCTTATCAGTAATGCGAATCACTCATCATACTTACATGAAAGGCTTATGTAATATCTAGGTTATTCTAGTCTATTGCCTCTAGGCAAGTGCACGAGATGAGAAAACAAGAAAAGCACGAGATCTTTTAGTATCTTAAATGGGGAGTAGAAACGGCAGTTAGCATAATGAAGAAGACACCTGTAGGCCAAAAATGAAATAAATGCTGGTATAATCCAGTCTTAAGATTTTGGTATCAAAAAACTAAATAAAACCACAAACATAATTTATGGCATCGACATGATCCCCCTGGACTCGCGCAGATTAATTTCTATAGTGTTATAAAAAAGCCACGATGAATCAAATGTGAGCTGTATTAAACAATTAGTAGAGATCACGTTACAAAGTTGCTGGTACTAATACGGGTACTAATACATATAATTAGGCTGATATTGCACCCACCAACAGCCTCAGGAATGTCTGGTTTCTTCTAGGGCAGCTGGAGGCAGAGTGGTATCCCGTTACCTTTACACTGAAGAAGGCAACAATTGGAGTATTCAACAGGGTGAACACCTCCGTTTTATCAAGTAGATTATGCCTTTTGGCCAGGCAAAAATAGAAACATTAAACGGCAGCGTTGTAAATAAATAGAAGCGATGATCATATTTCAACAAACTTGTACCAGAAGCAAGCAGAAGGTATAAAAGTTGTTTCAGTTGTTCATGAGTATGCAGATATCAGACGGGGAATAAAACAGCGCCGCGTAGTTACACCTGACTTGATTCAATGTTGCAGTGAGAAAAACGTGGCAAAACGACGATATGTCCGCTGATTTTGTTGCTTCCGGGTACCATCTCGACAAGTTACCCCATGCAGAAAATACTGCCCCTGTTGCTAAATCATAGAAGGATCTGCTTTTGGGAACAGCAGTGAAGAAGAAAAGGGGGGACTGCCGATATACAGTAACGAGACTGAGTAAAGATTTAAAGGGACACAGCGAAAGGGAGAAGCTAAAATAGAACAACATTATATGCTATTTTCGAAGTTGGTCCTGTGGGGTATAAAAAGATAGCTATCCTATATTAAAAATAAAAATTACCTATCATATACACCTACAAACAAAATTTAAATTGAAGACTTAGCTGGTTGAGTATCACAGGACGTCGAAACAATGTTACGCACTCGCACCGAACGATAAAAGAGACGGATAAAGCTAGTTAATCACTATTCTTTCTGTCTGGGTCTCTATTGATGGCATATAACCAGTGTTCACTACTTCTTTAATATAAACTCAAATATTGCATGTTAGCATAACAAAGTAATGTATATTCAAGAATCAGAAAAACCAAATTAGTATTGCAGACTATTAGGAACGCTAGGAGTGGCAAAATTAGGAGAGAAGATCAGGGAAGCAAGACTTAGGTGGTTTGGACATGTTATGAGGAGGGAGGGACAGTATGTGGGCAGGCAGGTGTTGAACATGGCTCCACCTGGAAAGAGGAGACGAGGGAGACTTAAAGGGAGGTTCTCGGACTCGGTAAATGAGGACATGAAGGAGAAGGGACTGTCTGTGAGCGACATCAAGGACAGGCAGAGATGGAGGAGACTGGTCCGCTGTGGCGATCCCTAATGGGAGAAGCCGAAAGAAGAAGAAGAAAAAAAGAAGTATTGCAGACTATTAGAGCTCTTAAAACCTCAAACTTGTGCAAGTTCGAGGCCTCAATTAAAACAAATTCTATGTGAAGCTACAAGAGATGAAAAATATTACAAAGCATATAATAAATAGCTTATCCATATAATAGAGGCATTAATAGTAGTCGATATGATAAACTAAAAATTGGCACTGCGAGCATTGCAAAATCTACTGCCATGAGATTGGGCTTTTGTCTTCTGTACTGGACTCCCTGACTCTATGGGATTATCTTCTTATCTTCTATACGCATATCATCCATTCGTACATAAATGCTAAGTTGCTGTAGGATATGGCCTGTTGTGCCCCTGTGATGTGCTTCGTTCTGTTTGATCGAATACAAAAAAGAATATAGAACCTATTGGCAATTGGCACAGTTTAGCTTCTTCTGGCTAATTGGTCTATATTATCCTCTGAGCTCTAGCCTGTGATATTCTGGCAAGATTGGGTCATAATGCTCGTTCTAAATGTATTTACATTGAGATACTGACTTACTTGACTTATTTGCATAATCCTATTGGATCTTTGCGCACTTCAAATTCACAAATTGCTTCCAGCGCTCTCTATCTTGGGCTCTTCTTTCGGCAGTTAAAAGTGGTAAGCCGGTGTCTTCACGAATGAGATCACTCCATCTCTTGGGTGGACGTCCTTTGGGTCTTTTCTGTGTGAAATCACCTTTAAAAGCTTTTTTCACATAGCTGCTGTTGGGGTCTCGTCTTGCGACATGACCAAACCAATTCAATCTTCGTTTCTTTATCATATCAAGGATATCTGTTTTTACGTTAAGGGTTCTTTTTAACTGTTCGATTTTAATACGGTCTGAACGCTTCCTTCCTGCCATCGTTCTTAGGCAGTCATTTTGGAAAACGCTGAGTTTATGCATGTCTGATTTTTTCAGTGACCATGTTTCACAGGCATATATAGCAATGGGTATGATGAGAGCGTAAAACAGCCGTGTTTTTATAATGTATGGTAAATTACTACTTCTCCAGATCTTTTCCTTGAGTCTTCCAAAAGCAGATGCTGCTAATGCTATCCTTCTTACGACATCATCCGATGTGTTTGGCACTACTGATCCAAGGAAGATAAATTTATCAACTGTTTCAACCCGTTTTCCATCGATGTGTATTGAATCGTTTTCAGCTGACATTACTTTGCATTTTGTATCATTAACTTTAAGGCCCCATTTTTTGCATGCATTTTCCAATTCAGTTGTGGAGAGTTTCAACTTTTCAAATATTAGAGCAATAAGGGTAGTGTCATCAGCATAACGAATGTCTGTTGACAGTGTTTCGTTAAAAGGTAGGTCATTTTCAAGACTTTCTACCTCATCTAAGACAAATTCTAAGAATATGTTGAAGAGGGTAGGCGAAAGGATACAACCTTGGCGTACCCCAATGAGGACTTTAAACCATTCTGTTAGTTTACCATCAATTCTTACAGCGCATTCAGTATTATTGTACATACATTCTATAATATCGACAATCTTTTTACTGACTCCAATGCTTCTGAGCATTTTCCATAGCGCCTTTCGCCAGACGGTGTCAAACGCGGCTTTAAAGTCAATGAAATGGAGACTGAGCGACAAATTCCTTTCTTTGGTTTTCTCGATTAACTGCCTGACAATGAATATGGCATCGACAGTACCACGGCCCGATCGGAAGCCGTATTGGGTTTCCCTCAGTTTTGTGTTGACTTTTTCTTGCATCCTTTTAAGAAGGATGGTTAAAAAAACCTTTCCAGGGATTGATAACAGGGCTATTGCCCGATAGTTTTCTCTCTGCATTTTATCACCTTTCTTAAACACTGGTGTGACAATCATTTTTGAGAAATCGCTTGGTGTTTTAGACTGATCAATTATTGTGTTGAAAATCTTTTGCAGCATAAGTATCATATTTTCTCCTCCTGCGGCAAGTACTTCTGTGGTAATTAAATCGTAACCTGGAGATTTCCTTCTTTTCATCTTTTTCAAGGCTTGTTTTATTTCGTATAGTAGGATAGGCGGTGTGTTTTCTTCATTAATATTATCAGTATTTATTGAATCTATTGCGGTTTCATCATAGGGGAAGGAAGTATTGAGGTGATTTTGAAAGTGTTCCTTCCATAATTTTAAAACAGTACCAGGGTCTGTCTGCTTCTTTCCTTGGTTGTCTTTTATCATGTTCAAGGATTTTTTGGGTACGCCCTCTAATTCCCTGACAGTCTTGAAAAGGCTATGACTGTCGTTCCTCAAGTATTCTTCCTCTAATTTGTGTATTTTATTGTCGATGTTTTCAGATTTCAGCCTTTTTGTGGCAGTTTTAACTGCTTTGTTGAGTTGTTTGTAATTTTCTTTTAACTGAGGAGATGTAGATTGTTTGAGAAGTTGTAATCGGGCTTTCCTTCTTTGTTCACAGAGATTTACGAGTTCAGGGGACATGTTTTCGATGTTTCTGCTTCTTTTGTAACCAACTATTTCTTTAGTCACTTCATTTGTGACAGTTTTAAAGGAACTATAAAGTTGCTCGATGTCCTCTTCCATGTTTAATAATGGCTGGAATCTACCTCCGATCTGGACTTTGAATTCTCTTGCATAATCCTCCAGGTGCAGTTTATCGGCATCAAACTTTTTTGGAGTTGATTTTATTCTTTTCTGTTTGCGGGTATTGACTATAAGTTTCATCATTAGTAGAGAATGGTCTGAGCCAATATCGGCGGAATTATATACTCTACAGTTTTTTATGGCTTTTAATAGGTCTTTTCTGACTATGATATAGTCTATTTGATTTTTAGTTCGACCATCTGGAGAAATCCATGTCACGAGTCTGCATTTCTTATGTTTAAACAAGGAATTGGCGATAACGACACGGTTAATTGCGCAGAACTGCAGAAGTTTTTCTCCATTTGAATTTTGGTTTCCGATGGTGAACTTTCCGACAACTTCAGGCCAATTTTGATATGATTCACTTCCGATCTTAGCATTTAAGTCTCCCATTATAACATATGTATAGTTTCGTGGGATAGTGTTAATTATGTCCTGGAGTTGATTATGAAAGTTAACGATGATATTTTCATCATAAGTTGAGTCAGGAGCATAGACTTGTATAATTACAAGAGGTTTTTCTAGAGCATTTAACGTAACAGTCATGATACGTTCAGATACAAGTTCGTAGTCCAAGAGGGAATTGGCGATTTTATTAGATAAGACAATCGCGACACCTTGTCTATGTACAAGGTCATTCCTTGGAGAGTGTATGAATGTGAGGCCTTGTTCTATAAAATTTTCAGGAGTATTTATGTCCAAATGTGTTTCAGACATTCCTAATACATCTATATTTAATCTTTTCATTTCTGAGATAACAGTGTTTATCTTATTCTCCCCATGCAATGTTCTCACATTCCAAGAGGCAAAATTTGCTGCAAAGCAGCCTTCCGGCAGATTTCTTAAGCACCCCCGGGTGTTCACCGGGACTGGGGGTCTATCATTTAGAGCATTGTTCATAATAAGTTAATTGAAGTGATTTGAGAGAGAGTTAAGCAGGGACTTTCTCAAGGTCGCCTGCCGGAATCATTTTTTCGTGTGACCTCCACTAGAAAGGCTGCGTTCGCTTGCTAAAGGATCCAATCCATCCTGGTTTACGAGTTTTCCTTCTCCATCTTGACGGTGTTGATGATGCTGTCACCAGTACAAGGAAGTGGTTAATTATTTTAACAGGGCGCCCCTTATTCGCCCTGCCGCCAGAGCCCTCGTTTGCCTAAGCGAGTTACCGGTGGTCACGACACGGACGTGAGGGTTGACTTGTGAGTGCGAAGCTGTTCAAGTCGCAGGACCTTTGTGTACTTTTAATACACGTCCGGCACTCACCTTGACCATTGAGATACTCCTCTAAACCAAATGCTTCTATGCCCTTACCACACCATTTCTTTGAATCGCTTAACTGTCTGCCTTCTCCCATCCATTTACTATCTTCGATTCTCTCAAAGAAGTTTCTACTTGTTTCCATTCTTGCTTCAGCCTTTTCATATTCTTTTTTAAGTTCAGCTTTTGCATTATTAATGGCTTACAGCCTTGTTTGTGGTAAACTTTGACAAAAAAGATCCCCTTCAATCCTAAGAAAGAATGCTGAATTAAAACAAACAAACAGTATCCGCCTGAGGACAGTTATATTGAAAAAATTCTTTCAGTACTTCTTTCAATATTAAGTCCACCTTCCTGGTTTATGTTTAGTTCAAAAGGTTTGTGGTGTACTTTGGGTGTTGTAATACTTTTTAAAGGCAATGTATGAAAAAACTGTTGGACATTGTGGCCGAATTCATTGGAAAAAAAGTGACCTTAATCACTTCAATGTATGTGTTGTTAACTAAAACGAAGAAAGTATTGCCAGAAATGAAGCGAATGAAAAGAAAAGGTTGGATGAATGACGAAATTCTGAAGCTCATGGAAGAGAGTTGTAAAGCCAAAGGCAAAAGTGAATACAAAGCACTAAATCACCGTCTGAAGAGGGAATGCATAAAAGCCAAAGAAAAATAAATCGAGAATAGATGTATAGAGATAGAGGAGGCAGATCGGCAGCACAACAGCAAAAAAGTCATGAGCTATCCAGGGAGCTATCAGACAAAAAGAATACGACGGCAGGGTTTTGCATCCAGAACAAGGATGGGAAGATACTATTCAAGACTGAAGATGTAGCATGCCGTTGGGAGGAATACATTTAGGAGCTTTATTCAGACAATGCAAGAACGAAGGACAAGCCGAATGTTTTGGACGACACTAGTGTGCCCGATATCATGGATAATGAGTTTGCTGCAGCGTTAAAAACGCCAAGTTTAAACAAGGTAGTGGGGAAGAACAAAATATGCGCTCAACGTTTGGGGCACATGGGAGAAGCTGGGCTTAAAGAGTTGACATTCCCTCGTCAGCAAATTTACAACTCCGGTTATATTCCAAAGGATCTAACTCCATTTTTATCACGCTGTCGATAAAACCTGGAGCCACAAAATGTACAGATTTTAGAACCATCAGCATCATGAGTCAGGTCACTAAGGTTATACTAAAAATTTTTCAAGAACACATCAGGGAAAAAGTGGAATTCGAACTTGCTGAGGATCAATTTGGCTTTCGAAAAGGTAAGGGAACAAAAGAAGCTGTGTCCTGCGTACGAAATATGCTAGAACGAGCAATCGAGATGCATGATACAGTGTACCTGTGTTTCATAGACTACAGAAAAGCATTCGATAGGGTAAGACACAATCAGCTTATTGAAGATCTACAAGGCATACATACCGATGGAAAGGATTTAAGAATCATCATCAATCTATACTGGAACCAGGAGGCTTTTGTAAGAGTGTGGAATAGCTGCAGTGACTTTGTCGCTATGTAGAAAGGAGTTCGCCAGGGATGTGTCCTGTCACCAACCTTATACACCTTGTACGCCGAAAAAATAACAGAAGTATAGAAGACAAGGAAGGCATGAGAGTAGGGGGAAGAAACATAAATTGCATAAGATATGCTGATGACACGACTCTTTTCACCAACTCGGATCCAAACCTGCAAGACGTCTTACTCGACATTGATAAAAAAAGGAGAAGCATTGGCTTGGAAATAAACTCGGAGAAAACAAAAGTAATGACGGTGCACAAATTACTTACACCAATAGCCACCACGTCATCTTAAATGGAACAGAACTAGAGCAAGTAGACAGATTCAAGCTCTTAGAACACACAGTTTCCAAGGGTGGAAGGTGTGAAGAAGAAATAAAGATTCGTATAGCCATGGCAAAATCAGTATTCAACTGCTTCCGTAAAACCCTGGCGTGTCGCAAAATTGATCTGTCGCTGCGATTAAGACTAGTAAAAGCTTGGCCAGGACCGGCGCAGATGGAGATCTAGGGTCGCCAACCTCCAGATCGAGGACGGCACACAGATGATGATGATGATGATGATGATGATGATGATGAAATAAAACGTGTACCAGTTGTTCACGCTGTTGATCTTCGTGATGTAAAGGGCGTCAAATTAAAATTTTGTTTGCTGTAATACACAGCTGAGCAAAGCATTTATAGTAGTTCCACTTTGTGCTCCTTTGTTTATTTATCAATTGATAACGAATAACACCTTATTCTTTAGACGAATTTCTCATTTATCCTTACTTTGGGTGTGTGACTTTGCTTAAAATGTTAAACCAACGATTTCATAATGCTTCTGTATCACTGGTGACGTTAAACAAACCCTATAACATTGTATATTAAATAATTTTTTATATCCTCATTCGTTTCTGTACTTCCTTGTGCCCTGCTCTATTGCCTAAGAGGTTATCAATTCTCATTGTTTTGACTTCAATGATACACTGCTCTATTGCCTCAGAGGTTATCAATTCTCATTGCTTTGATTTCAATGATACACTGCTCTATTGCCTCAGAGGTTATCAATTCCCATTGCTCTGACTTCAATGATACACTGCTCTATTGCCTCCGTGGTTATCACTTCCCATTGCTTTGACTTCCATGACACACTGC
>RDPX01000315.1:329524-356461 GCA_003991215.1 Morbakka virulenta
TAAGACTCTGGTCGTTGAGAAAAGTGCTAGTTGTACCAGTGGTAATAGGTGCTATGGGATACGTAAGCAAAGATTTCAATGGATGGATGGAAAAACTAGATATTGAAGTAGGTGTTGGGGTGGTACAAAAAACAGCCTTGTTGGGAACAGCCAGGATACTTCGAAAAGTATTGGAGATGTAAGGTGAAAGAAAGCTCTTGGCCATTGGCTGCTAGTTGTGGCTCGCCCAAGAGATGTTATTCGGCAAAAAGAACAGCCTGTGCAAAATGAGAAAATAATAATAATAATAAATAATAATACATATCTGTCTGGATGACATACGGAAGGACTGTTTTGTGCCAAAAAGATACTCCAAAAGGAAAAGTTGTTGACAACTTTCGTCCTATAACGTGCCTTCCCTTAATGTGGAAGTTGTTGACGAGAATGATAGCTGAAGATATTTATTACATGTACTTAGATAATGAAACTATTTTTCCTGAAGAACAAAAAAGGGTGTAGAAAGGGTAGTCTTGGTACCAAGGATCGGTTGTTGATTAACAAAACTGTTTTAAAAGATTGCAAAAAGCGGCATACGAATCTAGCTATGGTGTGAATCAATTACAAAAATGCTTATGACTTTGTTCCGCATAGCTTGTTAAACGAATGCCTGGAAATGTTTGGGATAGCTTAAAATGATCGACAGTTTCTAGAGGCTCTTACTCACTTCCAATGGAGAGGAACTATGTTATGTAGACGTAAATAAAGGAATCTTTTAAGGAGATAGTCTTTCTCCCTTTTTATTTATTATAAGCATGATACCTCTTTCTCTTCTGCTTAAAAAGGTTACTGCGTTTTATGAGTGGGGAGAAAAGGAATTCAAGTTGAATCACTTTCTCTTTATGGATGACCTTAAACTCTATGGAAAAAGTTAAGATCAAATTGATTCTCTTGTAAACACGGTTTTTGTTTTTAGCCAAGATATTAGAATGGAGTTTGGTTTAAAAAATGTGGAGTTGTGATTCTCAAACGAGGAAAACTTTTCAAATTCGATGGGATTCAGCTTCCAAATAAAGAAATGATGAAAGAAGTAGATGATAAAGGCTATACATATCTTGGAATACTAGAATTGGTTAAGATCAAGGAAAGTGAAATGAAAAAGAAAATTACCAAAAAATACACGAGACTTAGGTTGATCCTTAGATCAAAACTGAAATCGGAAGAATAAAATTAATGCAATAAATATCTGGGCAGTTGCTTTAGTGAGATATGGAGCAGATATTATTGATTGGAAAAGCAGTGAATTGAATAACGTAGAAAAAGAAGTAAAACCATGACTATATATGCCGCCTTTCACCCTAAAATTGATAGGCAGGTTGTATCTGAAGAGAAGAAAAGGGTGTTTGGGATTGATGGGCGTGGAAATGTCTGTTAAGAAAATTGCCTGGGCCTGTCTGTAAAGAACTCTACTGAAAAACTGTTAAAAGGTGTGAAAAGAGCTGGGACAATCAAGACGGATGGCACTAAATCAGAGAATGAATTTAAAAGAGAACAGAGAGAACAGTTAAAAGCTAAGTGGAGTGGAAAAAGGGGATGCATGGTGAGTTTCTTAGGCAATTACCGGACGTAGTTGACCAAATGAATACCTGGAAATGGCTAGTACATGGAGATTTGAAGGTTCAAACTGAACCGTTTTTGTGTGCTGGACAAGAACAAGCAGTAAGGTCGAACTATGTCAACTACAACATTGAAAAGAATTCTGATACACCTTTATGCTGGATGTGCGGTAAAAAGGGAGTAACAGTCGAACATGTAATCAGACGATGCACCACACTAGCCCAGCGAGAATATAAGAGACGCCATGGCAATGTGGCAAAATTGATACTTTGGAAACTTTGTGAAAAATATGGTTTAGACAGACAAAAAAGTGGTATGATCACCGTCCAGAAGGATCTGTTGAGAACAATGCATGGTAAATTCTTTGGGATATGAATATCCCATGTGATAACGAAATAAAGGCAAGGCGGTCGGATATTGTTGTTGTAAACAAGAAAGAAAAACAATGCACTTTCATTGATATTGTATGCCCCTTCGATAGTAAAGTCTTTGAAAAAGAAAAGGGTAAAGTTAAGGGCTATTACGACTTTAAATTAGAGCTTGGAAGAATTTGGGGCATGAAAAAGGTTCAAGTTATCCCTGTAGCCGTTGGTTCACTGCGTAGTATTTTTAAGAAATTTGAAAATTGGATAGAGAAACTAGGGGTCCGTGTAAGTATTGCACTACTTCAAAAATCTGCCTTATCGGGAACAGCTAGAATTCTCCGAAAGGTACTTGACATGTGAAATGTGAAAGAAAACTGGTGGCCCCTGGCTATTTGGTATAGCTCTCCCAACAGGAAAATTTCGGCAAATGCACCAGCAATAGGTAAATTTCATATAATAGTACCTTCAATGTGCACTTTCAATGCTGTTCAGTAAGTACCATAAACAAAAATATCAACTTTAATTGAACGGCTCATTAAATTTCGATTTTTTTCTTACCTATTTTTATAAGTTCCCTAGCCATTGTTTCCATCTGTGTGTAATTATGAATCTGAAATACATGATCTCTGCCTTCAGTAGCCAACATTCTCAGTGCTTTCATATTAATCTTTTTACCCACACCTATGGCATATATTATAATACCGTAATCCTTTTCAAGTTTCCTGGCCATTTGAAGTGGAGAACCACCAAAGTTTGACTTCCCATCAGCGATAACCAAAAGAATAACATTTTTATTTTGGATTTTCTCTGCAATATTATCGTTTACCATACTCAAAGCAAGGCGAGTGGCAGTACCACCACCTGAATATTTAATTTTCTTTGTTGCTCTGCATGCTTTCTCCCTGGTATCTACATGTTGTGAGTCTAAACTGTAAGCTAGAGTAGCCTTGCTACCATAGGTGACAGCTGCAAATCGTGTTCCGCCGTGACTGTCGTTTGAAAAAAAAACAATAAATACTTATGGTAATTGACAAAAATGCTTTTTACTGATGTCAATACAAATATGAAAAAAACCCAACTTGATATAATAACACTGCTCATAACGTAGTTACTCCTTAAAACTTGATTTAGCCCAGTCCTCAAAAGCACGAGTTAAATCCCAGGCCTTTACTGCAAATACCAGAGGTTATTTGAACAAGAATATGCGCAAGCACAACAAAACCTACATGTCTTTCCACTATCCTTTGGGGCTTGAAGTCTATTACTAGATTTTACCTTGACAAAAAGGTGTCAATAATACACGAAACAGTTTGAAAAACTAAAACAGCCAAAATGTAAATTAGAATTTGGGAGGAGATCATTTTATTACCTGGGAGCGAGATATTTTAATGAAACTTTTTAACTTGTATATATGTAGAAATAAATTTATTTTGAATAGCTTTTTTCTTTTCATTTTTATTTTATTTTATTTTCAGTTAACTAATTTTTCATCCTCGTTCCCAGGGCATCCTCTCGGCTTTCCTGGCAATTTTGAATCTGTCAATTATCAGTCAATGAAGAAAAATCCCATGACCGTCGTATACAATTTGTTACATCAAATTCTCTGCCAGTGCGAGGTTACCTATAACTGTGGCAGTTGTCTTACGTGTTGCGCTACCACAACGCTGCGCCAGTGAAGTAGTCACTCTAGAGTTCCGGTGTGAGTAAAAGCGTATTGAGGTCAGGTGCTGCCCAATGGCAAGACCGTTCTCGGCTGTGCTGGCTGGAGATAAGGAAACACTGGGAATTTTGTTTGGAGCCAGCCTGGTTACAAGTGTTGCGTCATAAAAGTCGATCACAGCAGCCAATCATCATGAATGCAATGCTTCTCATTTTCTTTCAGAGTTTCGTAAGTAAATAATTTAATAAGCAGTTTAAGTCATAAGACCGAGGTGGTTTGGGGCGCGGGGGGTTTCTTTCCCTAGAAAATTCTGTTCTCCCAAGTTGAAGCGCTCTGTCCATCCAAATCAACTGTTTTTGCGGCAGCTGCAACCTGGCTTCGATCTTTTTTCTGTCAGTAGAAACATCTCCGCTATCTTTTGAGGCTAAACCATAGGATAAGATAGAGATTTGGATACGGCAGTCTAAGATTCCACCCACCCACCCACTCCCTTCAATAGGAAGCATGTTATGGTAAATGTGGGGCAGCTTTAGGAGTCTTAGTAACTATATACATGCATATGGCTATTTAGTATGAGTATGTATTTTAGTTCACTGGTTCTGAAAGGAGTACATTTAAACGTTCCACTAAGCAAATACGTGTAAATTATGAACAGATAGATGATATTTGGTTAATATACCTTACCTATGGTCAACTCCAAGTATCTTGATAACTTCGCAGGCAAAGTTTAATGCCAATTTAAACTTATCTTTTCCAATGCTGCTTGAGGCATCAAAAAGAAATATAACATCCAATCCACCAGGGCTTTTTTGATGAAAAGAACGTCCTTTGCTTTTTATCATATTGCATTTGCCATCCTTATTACTGGCACAACTTGCAGGAGCTAAAGTTTCTATGAAATTACGCTTAAACGAATCAATGGTCTCTTCAAGTGGAGGGATTTTAGGTATCCTTTCATCTGGAATCAGAAAATTAATTTCTTGTAGAATTACGCGACTCAAAAAACTAGGATAAGCACAGGTATAACAAAAGAGGTTTACAAAAATGCATCACCATTACTTCATCAGATCTACCTTCACTACCCCTAAATGCTATTTTTTTCCTAACTAGGTTAATTTTGAGGCCTTTAAATATCATTTCTTTTTCATCAACTTCTGGTTCAGGATCTTATGAGGTTTAAATAGGACTGCTAGCCGTGTAAAAATATCACATAAAAAGTTAGCTAGTTGGTTGTTAATAATTTGATATATACTGTAAATTCATATAATAAAATTTTGAAGATCAAATCAGAGAAAATGTCAGGATAATCAATGATATCCATAGGTCGACTGTAATATTTTGAAGTCTCGATTTCTAGAATTAAGGCAGGGTTTTCTTTCTAATGTATTCTTAAACATTAATACATGCGAGCTTTGATGTTTTTGCAAAAAACATTGCCATAAAAAAGGAATATTCTCTCATTTCAAAGGCGTTGTCTTGACTTACATTGTCATCATTTCTACCTGGAACAAATTAAAGGCTTTCTTAAAAATCCCATTAAACAAAAATCAAAAAAACAAAAATCCCACAAAACAAAAATCCCACAAAACAAAAATCAAAAAACAAAAATCCCACAAAACAAAAATCAAAAAAACAAAAATCCCACAAAACAAAAATCCCACAAAACAAAAATCAAAAAACAAAAATCCCACAAAACAAAAATCCCACAAAACAAAAATCCCATAAAACAAAAATCAAAAAAACAAAAATCCCATAAAACAAAAATCAAAAAAACAAAAATCCCACAAAACAAAAATCAAAAAAACAAAAATCCCACAAAACAAAAGTCCCACAAAACAAAAATCCCATAAAACAAAAATCAAAAAAACAAAAATCCCATAAAACATTTTCGTCAGTATAGCAATCACCTCAACAGTATATCTTACAATCTTCCAGAAGTATGCTTTTCAGCACCAGGGAAAGAAATAAAATAATCAAACGATGGGTAGAAGGGTAACTTTTTAAAATAATTCCATCATTATTACCAGTTGGAACTGCACTGTTGAAACATAAAACATCTCCTCCTAGTAATGTGATGATACAAGAAGAAGTATCTTTTCAAATGTATTTCCATATGCGCTTACGACCGATGACAAGACGTTCCTACATATCTGGCTTCTAATGAGTCCATATTATCAAAAATTCTTAAGACCTTAAACATATCTGCTGTTGTCTAAATAAATTTTTCATCAAGGAAAAATATTTTGACGTCTGGCTTGAATGAAATAGTTATGCTTTAAGGATACGTTTGCTGCAATGAATGTCAACGACTATTGTAACCATTACTGCAATATGAATATTTATATGTTCGTTCTAAAACTAAAAAATATATATAAAAATAATAAATAGGATACAATTTGATAATCAAAAAAATTCATCTCTACCTTCATCCACAGCTCTATCGCTCATTTTTTTATCACACTCCGTTGTCATGTTCATTAGGGGCATGCCAGTGGAGGGTGATAAGAAATCGTGCGAATTTTAGCATGATTTCAAAGTATGGTTAACGAATGCTTGTTTAATTAAAATGATATCGTAACCATTCCCTATATTGAGAAGCCAATGACGTAAATTATCTTACAATACTGTAAGGTAAGTTACAAAATTTTCAACCCCTCCCCCCCCCCCTTACACACACACACACACAAACACACACTTTTTCTTTTCTTTGGTCTTTTCTAGATGAATTTTTATAATATAAAGAACAACATACCTACACACACTGGCTGATATCCAGTCCACGTTCGATTAACTTTGCAGGTTCTTATTTTAGAACCAAGTAAGCTTCCCTTTCTACATTCATATCTTACTTTACTGCCAAGTGCAAATTTGTCTCCAAATCGCCTGCCATTGATTGGGATTCCAGGATCATCACAATCTGATGCTAAAAAGTGTTAAACAAATGGGTCTGCCTTAAACAGCAAAAAAAAACCTCAGGTTTTTAAATAAACGCATAAATAATCCTAACTTGTTGACATAACATGACGATTATTCCTAAGATGAGGTATCCATATCAAGGGAAAGAGAGCCAGAGAAAGACAAAGAAAGATATTTTTTACAGTCACCAAACAATTGGAATTTAATCAACAGTCTAAGCTTTAATGAACTCATCTATGCCTGCAGTGATAGGACGGCTTAGAGTCGCATGACCGCCGATCCCTGTATCAGGTTTGGCATCTGACCAACCAACCAAGGTATCCTTGCTTTTATTACATAATTTCTTTCTTTTTCTCTCTATCCATACCTAGTAACAAATGGATGATAAGCCTGCTATGTTTCCTCCGGAAGCTAAATTGTTTTATTTTTTTGTAAACACATAAGATTAACATGGGTGGAATCAAGGAAGAGGAGTATTGTGATTTTCGAAAATTCGCATATTCAAAAGGACTATTTTCAAAAGCTGTTTCCAGACATGATTAAGCAGGAATAACTCTTGTTTAAAACATATTTTAGGTTCTTCAAATGAAATAAAAATCTACACTTTGTACTACAACGTGCCTGTTACGCCATGGCCATAAGTAAAATACAGATCATATAAGTGAACATTGAAACCTACTGCGAGCACGACTGTAAATACGTGACAGACAAACCACAAAAATACAAACACAGCGAATATGACAGAAACACTTAAAACAGGTAAATCCTATTATTCTTATTGTTTTTCAGTGTCCCTGACACCATGCCAAAACAAAGCACTTACCTTCTGAATTCCCTATTACATTACTTTTATGTCTTTTGCTTCGACGCTTAAGACTTTCTTCGATTAACCGTCAAAAAGTTCACGGAAAATTGCGACTGCAAATAGGTGTGTTTCAACACTGTCAACGCATGCAAAAGCAGGTGTCATGAAACTGATAAGGTACAATTTGTCGCACCAAAATCCACATGCGTTTAAATATGTATTTACATTGACATATTTTCATTACAGACACATAGATTACCTTTTGATTACTTTTGACAAATTGAAAAAAATACCAATATTACCAAATTTAGCGGTTGTTTTCCCCTTCTTTTCTCTTTTCAAACCTTTGCACTAAGAGCCAAGAAAGTGTTTGAGCTGGTTAAAAGCAAAGTCACAAAGAGAGTCCGTATGTTAATAAGCATCAAACTGAACGATCTTAATCTTGTGCGTGCAATCAATGCAAAAGTAATTCCAGTCACAGCGTACGTAATGAATGTGTGCAAGATCAATAATGTGGAGTTAATGGAGCTAGATCAATTAATAGAGAGAGAAAGGAAAGGAAATCATTTATTGGGCAAGCATCCAAGTGACGAAAGATTGTACATGAAGAGAGAGAGAGAGGACAGTGAACGTGGGATAAAGTTCACAAGAGAAGGTTACCAAGAAATGAGACTCAGAATTCGATTAAAGGGGACGTAATTCAAGAAGGATATACGTCAGCCTGGAAGAAGTTGAAAAGCAAGTTGAAGAAGGGTGTTAAAGCTAAAGGAATCAAGAGCTATAAAGCAAATGAACAGGAAAGCGGAGATTATAAAGACCACGAACAGGAATGTTAATTGTGGTTATTCCAGAATTTCAATGCGAGAAAGACTGCGCCTGTAATGACAATGTTGGCGCAGATGGTTGAAACTAGATTTTGGAAACAATGTGAGGACTTGTGGAGGATGGAAGATGTAGAGTATGTTTTCAACATAGTGAAACAGTGAAACATCCCAAAGCTGGCTAACAGAACCAAGCGAATAATGAATACTCATACAGAAACAACCGAGCGTTGATGATTCTAGCCGTGGCTTGGGCAAAGGAATGCAATTTAGCTGGCCAAGACTTTGTTAGTGCAAATAGCAACAGGGCAGAAGAAATATTTTTGCAAATGACAGGGAAAAGCTGGTGTCGGACTTTATTGTAAAGGGCGGTGATTTTGGAAAAAATGAATAATGTACCTTATGGATTTAGGCTAGTGATTATTAAGGGAAATAGAAAATCCCTTGCCACTTATAATGGGGAGGTACAAACGTGACACGTCAAGTCTGCAGACGCCACCTCCATTATCAGTGTTTGAGATTAACGAACTAAATAAAGGGAAGGAGAAGATTTTTTGAACGAACCATGATGGAAATAAATAGATTGTTAGTTTGTGTATTCTTCAGTTTTTTCTTATGAAAATATATTTGATTAAAGGACGTATGCGGAGTCTCTGTCTTTCAGCCCTAAAACTTCTTCACAACAGACTTTGAGCTCCACCTATGCAAGACGACGTCCTCGAGACGACCGAATATGTTCCTTGAAATAAAGGAAGAGAGAAAGATATTGACATGCGATAAGGCAAGCCCGCAGCAACAGAATATTGATTCGAAGAGAATGGAAAAATTAATCAAATATAGACAATTGGCGTTCGAAAGAAGAGAGGGGTCCTGGTTACAATATTACTGTGATCCCTGTGATGATCGGTGCACTAGGAGGCGGAATGAAATTGTTGAGGGGTTGTTCTGAAAACGATTTGGAAAAATAATGAAGTTGTAAATAAAATTGCAAGTGCAATGCAAAGGACGGTGTTTATAGCAACGAAAATATTGTTTGTGGGGTCATTATTGGTTTTTTACAAAGCCATTGTTCAAAAGAAGTGAAGAAAAGAATTCAGGCAGGGTGGAGCAACTGGCGGAGTACGACTGGAATTTTGTGTGACAGGAGAGTACCGGTCAAAGTCAAAGGAAAATTATACAAAACAGTAGTAAGGCCTGCGATGCTGTATAGACTAGAGACAGCTCCTCTAACCAAGAGTCTTGAGAAGAAAATGCAAACAGCAGAAATGCGTATGCTGAGGTGGTCGCTTGGAGTCACAAGAAAGGACATGATCAGAAATGAAAGGATCAGAGACACCATCGGGATATGTGACAACGCAGGAAAGTTGAGAGAGACACGGCTAAGGTGGTATGGACATGTGCAAAAGAGGGAGGAGGATCACATTGCTAAACAGGTGCTGAACATGGAGCTGCCTGGCAAGAGAAAGCAGGGAAGGCCAAGGAGGAGATGGAAAGACTGTGTGGGAGATGACATGAGGGAACTTGGGTTGACCGAGAAAGACGCACGTGACTGACTCAAGTGGAAGAAGTCAATTCGCTGTGGCGACCCCTGAAAAGGGAAACGCCGAAAGAAGAAGAAGAAGACAAGTCCACGAAAATGAATAACACAAGCCAACACTTTTTTGCCTTCTCTAAAGGGAGCAGATGTTTCTGGCTAATATTGATACGCTGAATTCAAATATGGTATCTATTTTAGCCCATCACATCAAAATATTTGACACAGTGCATTTCATATTTTGACTGTTTCTCAACAGTTTTAAAACATTGCCCAGGTTTTGAGGAAACATTTTCTGGTCACATGTGCCTTTAAAATAGTTAAAGTGTCTGTTTAAAATCTTTAGCTGCTTGCCTGGCCAGTTTGAAGAGTTTTCTAATGAGTAGTGAGATCATCAATGTGTGATATATTGCGTGATTGCGTGTCTATAACTTGTGTGTGTGAAATAAACCCAATCTGTAATGACGTCAGTTACAGGTGTTGTTTCTAACATATCCTGCTATCGTCATGTATGTTTCTGTATCTCATAGTTAAAATTACATTTAAATGTTGTATGATTGTAGAAATTTATCAGTTAACATTGAAAGTTAAAATAGCAAGACGCTCTCTAATTGTTGAAACAAAAGGATTTAATGTCAAAAACAAAGCTGACATTGTGTACCCAAGTTAAAAATCAGCCATAAGACCAGTGCTGCACTGTACCAATATCTCTTTACCTGTTTTAACAAATCTCCCGGATCTTTGCATGGTAAACAACAACGATGATGACGCACCAAAGGGTGAATCAACTGGAAATTATGATTACCAAGACTATGTAATAAAAGCAGAACCTCCACAACTCTTCTCGCAATCAGAATTGAATGACTTGGTATGAGATCTTTCCCTTTCAAAAGAATCATTTGAGCTTTTAGCTTCTTGGCTTAAAGAAAAAAAACCACTTCCAGGGACAAGAATTCTCTTCTCTTGGACTACAGAGAGCAAGCTCTTGCAACACTTTGACAATAAAGGAAACTTTGTGCACTGCAATAACACCCAAGATCTTCTTAATGAAATGGGAATAGTAAGGTATAATCCAGAAAAATGGATGCTGTTCATTGATAGTTCTAAGTAAGGCTTAACGTGTGTACTTTTACATAATGGAAATTAGTATGGTTCAACCCACATTGGTCATTCGGTCAGAGCAAAGGAGACATATGAGTGCATCAAAGTCGTTTGGGAGCTGATTAGGTACACTGAACATCAATGGATCATATGTGTGGATCTAAAAATGGTTTGTTTTCTTCTTGGTCAACAGACTGGCTACACAAAGTACCCATGCTTTCTATGTCTTTGGGAGAGCAGAACCAGACAAGAGCATTGGATGCAGAAAGAGTGGCCAAATAAAAAAGAAAATAAATGTCTGAGATAAAAATATCACACATATGCCATTGGTTGACAGGAGAAAGATAGTATTCCCACCACTTCATATAAAACTGAGAGAGGGAGAGAGGGAGAGAGGGAGAGAGGGAGAGGGGGAGAGGGGGAGAGAGGGAGACAGGGAGACAGGGAGACAGGGAGACAGGGAGACAGGGAGAGAGGGAGACAGGGAGACAGAGAGACAGGGTGAAAGAGAGAAAGGGAGAGAGGAAGAAATGAAGACAGAAATACANGGAGACAGGGAGACAGGGAGACAGGGAGAGAGGGTGAGAGGGAGAGAGGGAGACAGGGAGACAGGGTGACAGGGAGATAGGGTGAGAGGGAGACAGGGAGACAGGGAGACAGGGAGACAGGGTGACAGCGAGAGAGGGAGAGAGACAGACAGACCATATGCTGGAAAAAATATAATAATGTAAATAACAGGTGGCTGAAAAATTTTATTGCAGAACATACAGTAAAGAAAATCTTCATTCTCATACCTTGGTTATTACAAACAGTAATACTCCCACTCCAAGTTGCATCTTCTAAACAGGTTCTTTCTCGTGAACCATGGAGCTTATATCCGGGATTACAGAAAAATTTAACTTTGGCGCCAATTTTATAATTTGACCCATATCTTCGGCCATTCTTTGGAAAACCAGGATTTGGGCAACGTATTTCTATTATGAAAATATTGCTAATCAATATAGTATCAAAACTAGTAAACATGACATCAAAATTAATTATTACAGCGCATACTTCAATGATAACGAATAGCTGTTTAAGAACAGTGCAATAGGTGAATATAAAAATATGGCGTATGAAGTGTCCATCATGCGTTAGGATGCCAGCTGTAAACACTCACAATAAAAATCAAAAGGAATTTTGTCAACATCTTTGCAAAAGAGAAAATGAATGCAACATGATGGACACTTCATACGGCTCCGTTGGTCCTCCAAAACCGCACGACACATCACCTATTCATTGAAGCCACCAGGTTTATATCAACTCACTCATTCGTAGGCCAATCTAAATGTTACTTTTTGCCATTTAAATCTGCTTTGTGTATCGCTTCCAAGTGCCTTGTCATGATTTATTAGGTCAGCTTATACAGTAATAAATAGTTCCTGTATATTTACTAAAAGTGCTGGTAAATAACATTTAAATGTTATATAATTAAGGCAACTACAAACTGGCCTATTTTTACAACTTCAAGTTATATATGTTCTTTAAAAATTACTACCATTTCTTTTATAAACTGAGCCTACAGGGACCATGATATTTTGAATCTTATTAGTCGTCAAGTATTAATATCTTTAATGATCTTTGTCGCTCTTTGGCAACAATATTATGCACAACAAGAAAGAATCAGCCGCAGCGAAGAAAGGCTAACTGGCCATCAGTGTGGAATGCATAAGGCTGTAGCATTTGGAGGGAAAAAACCACCAAACTTTCAAATTGATCACAACGACAAGAATACGTTGCTTAATTCCTTTGAAATATATCTACAACATTGCTTTTTTAATAATAAAATTTAATATCCTCTACAGAAAAAAAAGAACTATATGATGGTGACAATCATATAGGTAAAAATTCTAGTTTTACAATTTATTGTTTCCAAAAATGGAACAAATACTTCCAATTCCCTTTCCAGCAAAAGAATCATATCGGCCATTTTCGACCCTTTCCAATTACACAACATCCGTTGAAATGGGATGAAAATATCATTGCTTGAAATACAACCTACATCTAAACGTTTTATAGAACATACTGGCAATGCTGCCAAGATATGTTACTACTACCATTTATCGGTTACTTCACACCTATCTCTTTCAGTGCCTTGGAGGCCATGAAAATTTAGCTAAATGAAAAAATGAATAATACAAAACGCCTGTTGATGGCCTCTCAGTAGATAAATATTGGAAAACATCTTCTTCTACGTGCCAACCCTGATCAAAGCATCGACAATCATGATTCTGCATTTCTATCTTCAGTGGTATGAATGCCATCGTTCGGGCTTATGCAGTCATTGATTGTCTATTTCTTTTAAAGACTAGAGAAAAGTTGATCTTTGGCAGCCCCGGTAACGCTTTCCTTCAATTTTTCCAAAAGGTGAAAACTTTCCTGGACTCTGTTGTCTGGATATGTACCAAAGGAATTACAATATCCTTTTTTTAAGGCTGTTACACAACCAACTCCTCGCTTGAACTTTATTTTAATTACTTTTCCATTCATTCCTGCTACTGTGTAAGTATATACGACAGATCAAAGTCAAGTTTCAAAGTAACTAAAATATCAATTATCGGCAGGCCTAATGATTTTTTCATTTTTGCCTTATACTTACATTTCGCTACAATATACTGTCGATCGCTAAAATTGCATCCGACTTCAGGTAACGTATATTGCCTGCACTTTATCAATAATAAAGTGCCTAAAGCAGGGATGTTTCATTACGCTTGCCATGAAGTTTCATTCCATATGATGTGCTTTCAACCACGTCAGATCGCACCGCTAACTAGCCGATGGATCTCTTTCTCTAATGGCGTCAAAATGTTTATCTGCTTCACAAATAGTGAGCTTTATCCAACCCCAATCGTCAATAATTACCTGAACAAGATTCAGTTTCGGATAGAATACTGCTTTACCTTTTATCTACATGAAAAGAAATTCCAACTTCTTTCACGTAAATGACCTAAGATAATCAAAATAAATTTTTGAGGCACAAGAAGGATTGAAAACTAAAAACATACCATAGCACTTTGGTGGTTTTCTTGGAAACCATTCCATTTCGTTGTCCCTGTTTAACTGACATGTCATGGAATCTGGGCCATCCATAAAAAACTTCTCGTTGCAACTAAAAGTTATGGTATCATCAAGTTTAAACTCGCTTAAGTTCCCATTCTGGTAATCTCCATTTTTAAACAAATGAAGAGTAGGCGGCAACTTGCAAGTTTTCACTGTTAAAAGAAGAACAGAACAAAAACGTTACGGTTTTTTTATTGTTGGTTCTGGGAAGCCTGCTTGTTCCAAAGCTCGCACACTAGATTGCAGCCGCATAATGATAAAGAACTATTTGGTCTATATCAACGAAACAAAGACCACATGATGAAATTAACAGTTTCAGTATAGACAGAAACTCAACATTTAATTTTTGATCTTCAAAATTTGAATCTCTTTCACAAAATAGCAAAAATCGGAATAAAATTGGTAGAAAAAAACGCAATGAAGTAAGCAAATTAAAGTAGCTACACCATAGTGCAAGCTAAATTGACCAAAGAGAACAACAGTACGTATTTACAAACAAAACAAGCAGGAAAACAACTAGAACGTGGAATGTTCAATGCGCAGATGCATACTAGTTACTGCAACCTATCACAGCACGCATTAGCAAAATTCCAGTGATAACAATATTTAAAAAAACGTATTGTAACAGATAACCAACTCGGTTTGATTTACTCAAGAACATTATTCGTACGCTCTGTACATGTTCACTACACAACAACAAAAACAACTATGTACATGACGCTAAGACATCTTATTACAATAATCACTAAGTAAACATATGTCAATTAAACTACTATCATCTAGTATCTACTTAATATACTACACTTATTATTCTTCAGAAGCTCATTAAATTTGCAGTTCTTTAGAAACTAGCTACATGCAAAGTATATTACTCGTCATGTCTAAGCATAAAAATAAAGTTAGTCTCCGTATACAGTCATCAGCATTGATGTACTAACTACCCTTATTAAATAAGATCTTTGGTTATGGTATCTGTGAAAGGATTTTTTGTATCATTCAGTCTTTTCATCATATCGTAAAATACATGTTGCATTGAATGGAATTTTATTTGCCGAGTATTCTGTTAATGCTGGCGTTCCTACTCCGTATACAGTCATCAGCATTGATGTACTACCTTGCCTTATTAAATAAGATCTTTGGTTATGGTATCAGTGAAAGGATTTTTTGTATCATTCAGTCTTTTCATCATATCGTAAAATACATGTTGCATTGAATGGAATTTTATTTGCCGAGTATTCTGTTAATGCTGGCGTTCCTAAAAGTATCATTCTCGGTCCAATTCGCTTTCTTTTTTACATCACTGATCTTCCTTGTAGCTTGATTTAGTTTGTCAACACCTGTGAAAATGACACTACCTTATATTTCAGCATCGGTCAAAAGGCACATATGCAGGAGTAAGTGAAACTTGCCGCAGATTTAGTCAATGGACAAGAAAGTGGACTAATTTCTTTCAATGCGGCAAAAGACACCTAAAGCCGTCTTATACAAAGCTGTATTCTCATCTCCATTCAATATTTATAGCATAGCAACCTGATTTTTACTTAGATTACTTCTCCTCTTGTGGATTGCTCATCAATGAAGACGTTTGGTTTGTCACTTTCTCCAGATCTTTCTTATGTTTCTTATATTCAATATATTGACATTCTAGGAATGTTTGTTCTTTGTATTGCGAGTAGCATATTCCTAAGGGTATACTGTCTCTCAAAATATATCATCAGTCCTTACAGTACTTTTGTCATATCTGGACTGATGGTCCCTCGTCATATCTTCTAGTTCTTCATCAAATTCAGAGATGTTTGTAACTTTTTAGGTTCAAATAATGCTGCTACTCTTCAACCTCTTTCTCTCTGACATTCCCTCATCTTATGCCTCTCTGACATTCCGTCATCATATGACTTGAATGTTTTTAAGTCTGTGATCACCTCTCATCTCGCTCTTTGACCTTTTCCGACTCTATCTTTTCTTCACGGTCTCGTACACTTGATGATATTATACCTTGTATGCCTCTTAACTATAAAAAATGAACGGGGCTTACATATTGGCAAATAATCGATTAAACAGCCTGAATGAATTGAATGTCGCTATCAGTTTGGCAATTTCTTTGATTACTTAAAAAACCTATGTTGCATTTTAACCGCATTCTCTCTTTTTTTTTTCATAAATGGTACACTAAGTTTGCTACGCCCTGCTATGCGGCTAACACGCTATTAAATACCGTTTTTATCCTCGCACGCTCAATGTACGCAACAGAATAAAAGTGTGACGTAAATGACACCAAATTTTTAATGTTCTTCATCAAACTTACTTTGGTAAACCAACGTGTGACAGCTAACTGGCGAAACTTTCATTATCATGAAACCCGAAGACATTCAAGGCACAACTACTTGCATCTAAAGCAGGTCCTAAAATCAACCCGAGGCAAAATAGGCCACACAATAATCATATTTTTAAAGACCAACCAAAATGGTTTGATCATGTCTACTGTCAGCATTGATCTGATTCATATAAACAAGAGGCAAACAAGACTCTACTCAACGTCTTTGGCTCAAAGCTTTTATTTCTATTCAACTATGAAAAGTAAACACAAAAACACATAAGCACACATCTGCTGAAGGGGTAACAACGTATATAACTAAAAATTGTAAACCTTTGTAATGGAATATAAGAAATTCCACCGTGTGTTAGTATATACCATGTCTTTTCCCCTTGTACTTACATTCGCATTTTGCTGTTGACCAAGTTCCTGTTGGCTGACAAATAATTCTTTTCTTTCCGATCAATCTGAAACCTTTGTGACATTTTACAAGTGCTTTTCCTCCCACCTGCTTTGACTTTACAATGATATCTCCAAAGGCTGGTGCTTTTGGCTGTGGGCATGATATGCTGGCACCTAAAATTAGAAAATCCAGTCTGTGTACGTGGACAACCTGGGATTGCAGCTTTTAAATAATAAATCAAACATAAAAGTTCCAATTTATTAGTCCGAGTGAAAGAAGCCTACCAACAACCTGAATTGATACTTCTTCTATTGCGTGTGAAAAAAGTGGAAATGGGGGTTGGGAGATTTAATTTCTGAGTCCAAATCACGGCTTAGAGGATGTTGGAACATTTTTTTTGTGCAGGCGTAAATTTTTCTGAATTTGTGGTCATATTTTTGTCATCATGAAGTTTACGCTGACACCTGCATTTTTTAGCTATTTAAATGGCACGTGTGCCAATATAATATAATATAATATAATATAATATAATATAATATAATATAATATAATATAATATAATATAATATAATATAATATAATATAATATAATATAATATAATATAATATAATATAATATAATATAATATAATATAATATAATATAATATAATATAATATAATATAATATAATATAATATAATATAATATAATATAATATAATATAATATAATATAATATCTGCGAATCACGTGTATGTTAGTAAGTGCCAATANATAATATAATATAATATAATATTGTGTTAATATTTTGTACATCATGAAGTTTAATCTGACACCTGCATTTTTTAGCTATTTAAATGTCACGTGTGCCAATATAATATAATATAATATAATATAATATAATATAATATAATATAATATAATATAATATAATATAATATAATATAATATAATATAATATAATATAATATAATATAATATAATATAATATAATATAATATAATATAATATAATATAATATAATATAATATAATATAATATAATATAATATAATATAATATAATATAATATAATATAATATAATATAATATCTGCGGCTCACGTGTATGTTAGTCAGTGCCCTAGAGTCCAGTAAGGGTTATCGGGTTAAAAACTTATACATGTATGAATCTAATTGATAACCGGTGCCATCATCTCTGACCGGAACAAGCAGATGGAAAGGTGGGCTAAACATTACCAGGAGCTCTACCCACGTGAGAACGTAGTTACCGACGCAGCCGTCGAGAGCACCACCGACCTGCCTCTCATGGAAGAGCTTGTCAACCCACCTTTACTGGAGGAACTGGACAAAGCCATTGACACATTACCCTGCAGCAAAGCTCCAATAAAGGATGGCATCCCAGCTGTAGTGAGCAAGGTTGAGCAAGTGAGCAAGAAAGACTTCTCTCCTAAGCCACATGTACCGTCTGCTCTGTCAATGCTGGGAAGAAGGAACCATACCTCAGGAGATGCGTGACGCTAACATCGTTAATTCATAAAAGAAAAAGGCCGACCGCAGTGACAGCATTAACTTCTATGGAATCTTCTTCCTCAGCATTGTTGGAAAGGCCTTCGCTCTTGTAGTTCTCTAAAAGATTACAGCCACTTGCTGGACGCGTATACCCCGAGGCACAGTGCGGGTTCAGAGCTGGAAAATCTACAATCGACATGATCTTCTCCATACGACAGGTGCAAGAGTCGTGTCGAGAACAGAGACGGTCCAAGCATTTGTTGACGTTACCAAGGCCTTCGACCTGGTCCGTAGAAAAGGCCTGTTCGTTCTTCTGCAGAAGATCGGATGCCACCCAAAACGTTCTTCAGGACGATCACGTTCTTCCATGATGAAATGCAAGGTACCGTCCAGTACGATGGGTTATCCTCAGAATCATTTCCAATCGTGAGCAGGGTGAAACAAGGCTGCGTACTCGTTCCAACATTTCTCGGCATCTTCTTTTCTCTGCTTCTGTCATATGCCTTCCGCCAGTCAGCGGATGGAGTATACCTCAACAACAGAAGTGATGGAAGTCTTCTCAACCTTACTCGTCTACGAGTAAAGACCAAATTTCGGCAGGTTCTCATAAAAGATGTTCTTCGCTGATGATGCAGCTCTGACGGCACACTCCGAAGAGGCACTCCAGCGACTCATCAGCTGTTTCGCGGATGCATACAGAGAATTTGGCTTGACCATCAGCCTCAAGAAGACCAACATAATGGACCAAGATGTGAGCAGCGAAATAAGCATATCCATCGATCATTCCTACCTTGAGATTGCAGAGGATTTCACATACTACGGCTCCACCATCGCCAGCAACCCGTCTCAAGTTGATGAGCTCAGCAAGCGGATTGGCAAAGCAGCGACGGCCATAACTTGCTTGGCAAAGAGAGTTTGGGACAATGCCATGCTGACCACCAGCACCAAGATGCAGGTCTACCTAGCCTGCGTGCTCAGCACACTACTTTACTGCAGTGAAATGTAAACCCTCTGCTCCTGCCAAGAGTGAAGACTAACCACTTTCCACCTGCGCAAACTGAGAAGGATCCTGGGCATTACATGGAAAGTCCACATCACCAACAAGACCGTCCTCGACCAGACAGGCATCCCCAGCATGTTTGCCTTGCTCGCTCAGCGGCGTAAACGCTGGCTCAACCACACCAGGCAAATGGACGGCGGCCAGATACCAAAGGGCATGCTGTACGGAGAACTTGCCACTGGCTCCGGACCTACCGGAACACCTGCCTCACGTTACAAAGACGTCTATACGCGCGACTTGAAGACAGGAGACATCAGCCCAGCAGCATGGGAAGCAGTAGCAGCAGACCGCAGCAGCTGAAGATCAGTGGTAAGGGCCGATATCCAGAGGGGCGAGGAGAAGAGAGAGGTTAAGTGTGAAGTGAGGAGAGAGCGCAGACTTCAAAGGGTAGCATCAACGCCGTGCCAGGCGCGATTTTCACCTGCAGCAACTGCAACACAGCCTGCCGGTCCTGAATTGGACTGTAAAGCCACAGCAGATGCTACAACTGCACAACAGACTGAAGCATGGCGCAGAACTCTATTGTCTTCCGAGGCAGACGCATGTCAATAAATGATGATGAATGACTTATAGTTTTTAGAATAAGCCTTATGCCACATTCAAACATCATTGCAAAATCTTTTCCACGATAAAATAAGTTTAATAAAGATGAATATTTACTGAATGTGACCCGCATTAGAACTAACCTGCAGTATACATTTGTGAGGGAAAAGAATCAAAACTGCTGCAGTATTATCAATATATCTCCCACTATCAAGCAAAACCTGAAGCGAAATGTGGGGGTTTTTCCTTTGTCGCTGTCACCTCTAAAAATCCAAGAAAAATTCTCATAAATGGAATAAGTGATTTTTCACAAATATTTATTGTTAGCGTGGGTCTTTCATTAAGACAAACGTTGCTTAGCATTCAAACGACTTACGGTTGCAAATCTGAGCGCAAAAATATCGGAAACAAACAAATGGCACTCTTCCTTATCCATACGGCCCAGTACAGAGAAAATTCCATTAAACGCAACAGTCCCAGGCATTCAAGTTCAATAATAACTCAAACTAAATTCATTCCTTTAAGTTTGTTATTTTGAAGAAAAAAAAACAAAGTACCATTTTACCTTACACAAAGCAAAGGAAATAAAGCTTCAGTATTCAGAGCAAATCTTCAAAAACATGGCCTTGAACAGCAGCTGAATATAGCTTGTCAGAAATAAACAGTCAGTAAGTTAATTGAGAAAATTTTTGAAAAAAGAACGCCCGGCAAATATCGAAAGCGCAAGGTACATAACATTGGTGTATCACATTATGACCAACAGGAGACGGCAAAAAAAAAAAAAGAAACTCTTTAAAAGTCATTTTTCAAAATAAATTTTTTTCTTTCTTGTTGACGCCGACCTTGATAAAACTACAGAATGATGAACCGATTGGTTAGTAGCCATATATACAGAGACAAACTTAAAGCTCTAATACAAATAAATGATGTAGCAAGTCCCCTACTACCTAGATCCTTATCAACATCGTAATTGACGAAGATAAAAAGTTATATACTTCCCCGACCCATCACAGTCACCAACCCAAAATTTTAATCCCTTGCTGAAATTAAAAGGGTACTTACCAACGCACTGGGGTGGTTCTGACGACCATTTGAAATGTTTTCCATATTTTCTGCATATGAATTTTTTGGTTGGAGGATACAGTTTATACTGTGGTTCACACTTAAAGGTGGCTCTGGTCTTAAAAATTATTTTGCCATTCTTGCCTGTTCGTTTGTATTTCACAGTCCCATGCTTTAGGTTCTTTAGTGGTGAACAAACATGTTTTTGTCCTAGATCAAAAAAACCATAAATAACACATAACTAAAAAATAACAAAATGTCCACGTCTGATAACGTTGCTACAAAAAAACTTCAAAGTCAATTAATGTTTTAAAACAATCCTATGGCAAAAAGGCCTTTGAATGTTTTGATCTGTCTTTGGGGTTTTCTGTCTCTTGTGGCCAATACGTTATCGCTCATAACATTATACCCTATTTCCCTGCAATTACGCCAGTGACCTTAAAACTGAATTTTGTTCCTTTGTTATTTTCTCAATTAAAAAAAGCTCCCGTTTATAAGATCATGGGATTTTAAAAAAAACCAGAGGATTCAATTCCACTTTTGCAGTCATGATCTCCTGAGTTAATTTGAGTGGTCATCGCTTTCATCATCTGTCCGGGCATTTTCAGGCGTTGGTCTCTCCAAGAGTTTTCGTCCTGGTCAGAAGCATTTCGTCTATTTCTAGGACGAGGCTAATGGAACTGATCTGTTCACGATAGTTTCTCTCAGTCGTGAACGTAACGTCGTAAACGTAATGTCGTGAACGTAACGTCGTAAACGTAATGTCGTGAACATAACGTTGTGAACGTAGTCCGCTATTTCACTGTGATCTCCGCCTTTGAACCTTCCTAGTATCCCTACTCCTTTCCAGCCCTCTTTCTATATCTTGCTGGCACACAGAAGAACCTTACAGCTTCAATGAAAAATATTAACTACGTTTGTATTTCACGTGTTTTACTATCTTGGTACCAAGGGCTTGTGATCTTATACTAAGCAGCAAAGATAAAGTATCTGAGTTCATTTGCTTACATTACGAAGTGATAAAACACTTCAAAAGACTTTTTCATATGTATCTATAGCACCGTTTACATACCCTTTATTTCATATATTATCACCAAGAAATGAAAAATCAAGACAAAGGCAAACTTCAATGTTGACATCCTTTGGCTCTGTTTCACTCCTAAAAGGATAAACGCAACACTTGTCAAAAGAAAAACAAATATGTTTCAGCAGGAAAACTCACTACCAAAAAAATGGTGTTGGAAGAAGAAACAATCACGATAATACAGAAAGAAAAGCAACAGTATCGTCTTATTTGAATGAAGTTACCAAAGGCAACTATGATGTCACACTTCAAATACACATTAGGGTATCAATCTCTCTTTCATCAAAAATAGGTTTTTAAAGTAGAAACATGTGTTTTCTTCTTTTCTTGAGGAATTTCCACTAAGTGTCTTACCATATAATCTCCATGATCAGGGTCGTTCTGTTGAATAACCAGCAAGTCACATCATCATAGAGAAACAAAATGAGTGATAACCTTACCATCAATTGCACCTGGGAAGGATCCCTGCAAGAGGAGAAAGTGAGGAGAAGTGCAATATTGGAAGTGACGATCACCTTGTGGCACACGCCAAGTTGAAGCTGAGAACGGACATGCCGAAACATCAGAAGAATAGGTTTCATGTTCAGAAGCTGAAAGAACAAACAACCAAAAGATTTTCAGTTAAAATAAAAAACAAATCGCTAGCTCTTCAGGAACATGATGTACTAGAGGAGAACATAGGAAATGCTGATGTAACTTGGAAGAACTTTGAAGATTTCAAAACGAGGAGGTGAGGCTTGCGTTAAGGAGACAACGATTCTTTAAAACCGGCCGTAGCACTAAGAAAAGCAAGACTCAGTAGATATCATAGCTTCGTCAATTTTTTTGTTACTTACTTAACACAACAGTGATATGCCATTAGATGTTTTTCCTCTGATGTCCTCAATTTTTGTGGTCAACTAAATTAATAAGCAACATCAAACCAATGTATATGATAAACTATTTCCAATTTCAATCCAAATGGAAGGGACATGCCTAATGTACAAGGATGGCTGGAACAAAGAATGGTTAAAAACTAGTGACAGTTGACACCATGGAGGAGCGGCGGTGTGCAATAACGAAGGCTGAAGAAAATTTTTGACCTGGAAAGAAGAGACTCCTTAAAAAGTGAAAACTCCAGTGTGAAACGACAAGAGAGAAAACAAATTAACTTTAGCAGCAAACGCAAAAATACAGCATCAAAATAGGACCAGGGCGTACAACAAAAAACCCCAAATTTGTTGTCAATTTTAATCTTATGAAGGAAACCAGCAAAAGACAAAAATGATAAGCAGTTTATTTCGAATAAAGAAATAGCGGAAAGATGAAAGAGTATTTCAGTAAAATGTTGAATAGGTCTAAACCGGAAGAAACGCCAACCACTGAACGAGCAGAAATGTAGACAAAGTGTGAACTACCAGAACAGATATTCTTTTTTGTTGTTGTTTTGGTTTTAACGTCATTTTTTCCCAGCAACTTGGGCTCAGACGGTGCCTTTCACAGGAACTTTGATTTGGCAGTGGGGAATTTCTTGGCCGGATGCCCTTCCTGACGCCAACCAATGGCTTTTTCTTTTGTGAATTTCCAAAGTCCCCCGCTGCTTGGGGAATCGAACCTGGAATTCTTGGTTACGGCTCAGTTACACTAACCATTAAGCCATGGCTCCTCAAAAAAATAGGAATAGGATGTAATAAAAGACTCTCAAGAGCAACAAAGATCCAGGGGATGACTGAATATTGGACTGTTTATGCAATACCCAGATGTAACAGCAACAATTCTTCATCCTTTATTTGAACAAATCTGGCAACAAGATTTCTGAAGATTGGACCAAAGGAAAAGTCATGAAAATACTGGAAAAGGATGTCTAAATGATTGCAAAAATTTCAGAGGAATAACTCTTCTTTGTACCCAGCAAAATTCTCAGACAAAATCATCAAAAACCGGATCTCGAATGCTGTTGATAATATCCTTCGACAAGATCAGACAGGATTTCAAATAAACTGAGGTTGCATTGATGAAATTTTCACGATACGAAATACAATACTACTACTACTACTACTACTACTACTACTACTACTATGAATACTACTACTACTACTACTACTACTACTACTACATAGTGCAATGCACTGAATCGTTGCACAAATTTTATAGACTTCCAGGCCTTCAACAGCATTCATCAGTACAGTCTTCAGAATTCCAATAAAATAACCCATAAGTAGAATAGTTTAAAAGAAAGATAAACCCAACTGACCAGTCAGTAACTGAGGAGCCTATGTATGCTCAAGAAATACCGAACTCTGCTTGTCAGCGTGGAAACTAAGAGGTTTCAGGCTTACAGTGGGATAAACGTAACGATATGCTTCTGGTNTACTACTACTACTACTACTACTACTACTACTACTATGAATACTACTACTACTACTACTACTACTACTACTACATAGTGCAATGCACTGAATCGTTGCACAAATTTTATAGACTTCCAGGCCTTCAACAGCATTCATCAGTACAGTCTTCAGAATTCCAATAAAATAACCCATAAGTAGAATAGTTAAAAGAAAGATAAACCCAACTGACCAGTCAGTAACTGAGGAGCCTATGTATGCTCAAGAAATACCGAACTCTGCTTGTCAGCGTGGAAACTAAGAGGTTTCAGGCTTACAGTGGGATAAACGTAACGATATGCTTCTGGTTGAATTGACAAAGATTGAAACCTGCCATGAAGAACGAAACACCCACTAAGAGAGAATCTTTAAGTCGTATGGTATGAATTTATGCCCCCAAGGAAAAACTAGTCCTACTTCAGTAAGTATGAAAATTTTGTTTCAAAAATTGTGTTTCTCCAGAGTTGACTGGGATGATGAAATGAAACAAGATGACTCCTATGTATGGAGGAATTGCGTAAAGGAGATTTAGTCCCTATGTTTACATCTGGCAGGTTTCACGGTAACAAGACGTTTTGTTGGCTATGTAAAATGTGTTCTCATTACTTACTCACTGTCTTGTTTTTCCTACTTTTTTCATGCAGTGCAAGAATGATTGATTCTAAATAAAATCTATAAAGATCTGCTTCCTTGTGTTGTTTTTGTTTGTATTTTTGTGTGTATGTATGGTAGCAAATCTATGAATCCTGACAGATATCATTTACTTTTTCAAGCCATGTCATATACTGGAAGCAAATAAAGAGAAGTCGCATGCACAAATATCACATTGAATGGACATTTCTGATACAGAACTGCACTATGCAAACACGCGTTGCAACGCAAAAAGAAAAAAACACCCGACAGTTGCACAAAATACCTCAATAAAATTTTGATCGGGAAACGGAAGCCGTCTGTCCGACAAAACTAAAATGCTTCAGTGGTAAACAAAGCGCTTTTTTAGCACAACAAATGACAGTATGATTAATTTTTTTAAAAAAACAGTAACACGCGTCATGGTATCTGCTTCTTAGAAAAGCAATCAGACGGACTGATTGGTGGCGAAATAATGCGCAGTCTTCATTATCTGTGAGCCACTACTCGTGTCTGTCGTGCAACTTGTACGTTCTCTACTTTCGTTTTCTTTACAAATTCCCGTCATTCTGCAGCACAGGATGTGACGTTTTTCAAACAGTTTTTCGATTTGGATGGCGGAGAAAGCGTGGGACGATTGTTTTTGTAAATTTTTTGTTCCTTCCTTGCTTTTCTTTCGTGTATCATTGTGTCTGTCAGCAACGATCGCCACCCACACGTTCGCAACTGCGTCACGCTTGATCACAAATGTAGGGTTTTTATGCTCATTTAACGTTCGATTAATGTCTTTTTTTTTTCAGTTTACAATCGGTAACACATACCTCATAATCTGTGCGTCATGCAAGTCAGAAATAGAATCATTTTTAGAAATGAACAAAACGTTAGATTTTTTTTCAGGGGAAGGGGGTGTTTTTTATTATTATTATTATTCTTGGATTAACTAACATTACAATTTCCATCCTATATATCAAATTACAAGATACTGATGAAAATGATAAAGACAGCCATTATCATCCAATCTTACTCACGGTAGCTTATGAGTAACAATCCGACCATTTTGCTACCCTAAGCAGCCCTGGATGGCTTGAGCTACCAATTTTTGTTAGTTTCACATAAGACACCTCAAGTCAATAGTCCCGATAACACTTTTCTAATGACTGATTCACTTTCCCAAAGTACTGTCTTTTAGTTTTCTCTCAATGACATTTGGAGTTCTTTCTCATTATTAAACTCAAAGATTCTTTGAATGTCTGTTTTCAGTTCTTTCATTCCTCTACCGAGACATCCAACAACTATTGGAATCACTTTCACGTTATAATCGTCCCGTCTTTCACGTATCTCAAAACATAACTGTTCGTATTTCTTAATCTTTTCTTCTCGTTTAGGACGTCGGTTCATTGCGTTTGGACATGCCATATCGACTGGCAAAATTGTTTTCTTCTCTCCATCTTCTAAGGTAAGATCTGGTCTCCTCGCGGTGCAGTTCGTTCTCATTCGGTGTTCCCAATCACAATACAGCTTCTTGCCTTCATTTTCTATCACTTTACCTTTTTCCCATCTCTGAGTGTCACTCCGTTCCTTCTGGAGGTAATCCTTTCTCCATTTCCCATTTGACTGCCAAAACTTTGACTGCATTGTTGTGTCGTTTCACGTATTCTGATCCTGCAAGCTTTTTACATCCAGACAGAAGATGGTGTATTGTCTCTCGATGTTCTCCACACAACCTACATTCATCGGTATCAATGAGTTCTCTTATCTTCTTCCGCGCTTTTGATTCCACCATCTGCTGCTGTAAAGTGAATATTGATGCCGTTTTTCTTGGATCTGTATTGCAATTTAACCAAACGTAATCTTCCTTCTCGTATCTCAATGTAATCTCGCTCTGCAGTGGTTTCTCTGCTAACCTTATTTCGTGGTTTCCTTTTTGTCCTGAATGTAACTGCTTCTTCAGCTTTTTCCACGCCTCCTTCCAATCATCAAATCTCTCTTTACAAATTGTTACATGTCCTTCATCAAATGTTACATCCACAGCCACCCTTTTCACTGCTGCTTCCGCATCTCTCTTTAATAAGGAATGCTCTTTATTCATTT
>RDPX01000315.1:385554-418224 GCA_003991215.1 Morbakka virulenta
ATGCAGAAAATTGACTAAAAGAAGCAAAGGAAACAAAGAAAAAAAGAAAGACGAACAAAAGAAAGAAAACAATGGAAAGAATGAAAATTTATTATGTTAACATCAAAGGGATAAAGTCAAAGATGGAAAGTCTACAAAAAACTATACCAGAAATGAATCCTGATACAGTGGCTATAACAGAAACACACCTGGAAGAAGAGAACATAAAACTAGACTGATACCTCCTAATCAGAAGGGACAGAGGTGGTAAAGGAAAAGGGGTTATGATTGTTATAAAAGTAAGAATTAAACAAAGCTATGTGAAAATTGAAGGAAAGACAATGCAAGGACTAGAAAGTGTGTGGATCGAAATTGGGAGAAAAACAATGTATAGAATAGGAGTTGTGTATACACCAAAAGGAGAAAAGGGAATAGTGAAGGAAATAAAGCAGATATACAAATGCATGGAAGAAGACATCAGATTAGCACAAGAGAGTGGTAGAAAGATAATTCTGATTGGGGACATAAATACAATACAATTATACAATTAAATATTACAATAAAACAGCTTAAGAGACTAGTTCAAAACAATGACTTTGAAATTATAAACAATTGAGAAATAACAAGAGGAAAATGGACAAGAGAGGAGAAAGGGGGGAAAAATCAGTAGTTGATTACATCATAAAAGAGAAATTGGACACAATCAACATTGACAAAATGATAAAAGACGAATAAAAACTATACACACCATACAGAACAGTAAAAGAAGAAGGGAAACTCAGAGTCATATACACTGATTACAATGCAACGATATGTAACATAGATTGGAGGAAAAGGCACCAAAGAAAAAATGAAAAAGAAACAAAAAGAAAATGACTAAGAGGGGCTTAAAAAAATATGGAAAGCAGAGACAGCAAGAAGAAATATCAAAAATTCTGAAACAAGAAGATACGGGAATACAAGAAAAATATAACAAATGGAGGCAGCATGTAAAAAATATAGAAGACCAATGCAGGAGGGGTGTCACAGAGAAGGAATACAAAACAAGACAATAAGAAAACTAACGAAAGCAGAAAGAAATTTTAAGAAAAAAACCCAGACTAATAACAGAATATGGGAATATGGAAAGAACAACATCAAAACCAAGCAAAGAAGATATTAAAAAGTGATGGAAGAACTGAGGAGAAATGGAGGTGGTTGGAAAGAAGAAAGCTTTTAGGAGTTTAAAAGGAGAACCAGTGGAAAGAAACAAAAAAACAGTAACAACAATGATGGATAAGAGAGGGGAAAAAGAAACAGAAACAGAGGAGATAAAACATGTATACAAAAGGTTTTACGAAGGATTATTTGAAAAAAAGGCATAAAGAAGTGAATAACAGAAGAAAAGTGAAGAAAAAAAATCAACAGAAAGATAGAAGACCCAAAGAGAAAAGGAAGAGAACAGGAGCCACTAAGAAGGTAGTGCGGAAGCAAAAGTGCAAAAGTGCAAAAGTGCTACTGTGGAAAAGCTACTGAAAAGCTACTGTTACCGTGGAAAAGATTTTGCACTAAATCGTGCCACAGCGAGGGATGGACGAACAATGATTAAGTCACTAACCATAATGTTCAATGAGATTCTCAGAGAAATGGAAGTACCTTATCAATAGAAAAATATGAGAGTGAAATCCATATACAAAAACAGGTGAAGGAAAATTGAAATGAAAAACCGAAGGCGGATATTTCTGACAAGCATACCAGGAAAGATATTCGAAAAGGTATTACTCAGCAAAGGAAGATCGACAAGAGACAATTGCTGGCTCTGCTGACAAAAGTAGACAGGAATCGAGAACTGGGTTACGGGATTAAGTATTGATGATGGTTATTCTATCCCTCCATCCTGGTCTCGAGTTTTTGTGAGCTTTGTTTTTTCAGCTTTACTGGCTTGTCTGGTTAACGTCTGTTCATCAAATGCGAGTTGGTGTCTATGGAAAACCACTGCTGTTCCTTCTTTGAAGGTTTGCGTCAGAAAGGGCATTTGGCTGTAATTAGAAATGCTTCAATCTTATTGTTTGCTAGCCTTGTTTAGTTTAGCTCTGTTTCTTTGGAACCTAAGGTGTTATCCGTGCTGATAGGTGAATGGCTACACATTAGTTAGTCGTGAACGGAAATTTGTAGCGAGAAGCCTTATCTAGTGGGCCGGGCAACCCTAGATGGACGTTTTTTATCCCGTGCGTAATTATGTCGCCCTGGTAGCCAATTATGAAAAATTTTAATTATACAAAAAAAATCCGATTTGGTTCACTTAATGTAGGAACTATGAAAGGTAGAGCTGGTGAGATTGTTGAAACAGTTTTCAGAAGGAGGATATCTATCAGTGCCTTACAAGAAACACGTTGGAAAGGTGGTTCTGCTCGGATGATTTGTGGTAAGGATTCTAGATGTACCTTCTTTTGGAGTAGTGACTCTTCTGGTCTAGGTGGGGTGGGTTTACTAGTGGAGGACTCTCTTGTTCAGAGTGTGCTGTCTCTTGTCAGAGTTAGCAATCGCATTATGTATGCTCGCATTATGATTAGTAAATTGATTCTTCGTGTTTTTAGTGCCTATGCTCTTCAGAGTGGCGTACCTGATGGTGAAAAAGATAAATTCTTTGCAACATTACTTGATTTAATCTCAAATGTCCCGATGAGGAATTTATTCTGGTCTGTGGCGACCATAATGGTCATGTTTGAGTAATTGTAGATGGGTTCGATAATGTTCATGGTGGTAAAGGTTTTGGCCTAAGAAATGCAGAACGTACCCGTATTCTTGAGTTATGTACTGCCACTAACCTTTGTGTCTGCAATACTTTCTTTGCCAAGGAGGAAAGTAAACTTATAACTTATAGTTCAGGAGAGTGCAAATCACAGATTGATTACATACACAAATGTGATAAATAGTAAAGAATGTACCCCCTCCCTCCTCCCCAGCATAAATTGCTTGTTTCAGACATCCTACTTCGGCTCGGTATAGTCAAACCTAAAACCATTCCCACTCGCAGACGGATCTGGAAGTAAAAGATCTTGTAATATCCGGTCAATTCGCTCGCTTGTCCAGGAAGATACTCTCATTACTGCGATTAACACGTGTGATGTAGACTCTGCTTGGAAAGACTTGAGTTCCTTTATTCTAAACTCTATGGACAAAACCTGTGGCTGGTCAAAATCTAAGCTAAAAAGAAAAGAGACGTGGTGGTGGAACCATACGTTTGAACTCGCGATAAAAGAAAATTGAAAACTTTGGAAAAAGTGGAAAAATGATGGTTCCAAAGAGCCTTATCTGGTCGCCAAGCGTAAAGCAAAACTTGCAGTGTATACTGCCAAGAAATCTACTTTGAATCAGATGTTCGAAAACCTTCGAAAAGCTTAATCATGTCTTCAAATTAGCTGGCATAGTGAAATGTGAAAGTCGGGATATTGTTGGTGAAACTATTAAGGATGACAATGGCAACATTGTCTATGATGATGATGCTAAACTGGTAGCCTGGGAAAAGCATTATAACAAGCTTCTAAATATTGAGTTTGACTGGGATGTGGCTGGGAAATTATTAGGTCCAAGATAAAAATTGATGACATGCAATTTGGCTTTATTCCTGGTAGAGGTACTACGGATGCAATCTTCATCCTCCATCAGTTGCAAGAGAAACACATTGAAGAACGAAAAAAAGCTTTATTTTGCTTTAGTCGATCTTGAAAAAGCGTTTGATGTTGATGTCAATGTTGAGCCGTTGATGTTGTATGGTGTCGTATGCAGCTGTTAAATCGACAAATGTTGCTCCGGTAATGAGCTTTTCTTGATAACCATCTTCAATTTGTTGCGTCAGGTTCGTGAGTTGTGTAGAGCATGAACGTTCTGGACGAAAGCTAGTCTGTTCTGGGATGAGTTTCTCATCAATGATTGTGCTAATCCTTCCAAGTATGATACGTTCAAATAGTTTGTATGTAATACTTAGTAGGGAGATTAGGATAGGGCAATAGATCGATGTTGACTGTGGGACATTGGTTCAAGAACTTCCTTTGTACACACTGGGCTGATGTTTTGACTGATGAACCCAATGTCAGAGCTATAACCTCTTTTCCAGCGAGAGTTGTTAAATGAAAATGGTTGTTTCTGATCATGAACAAGTGTTGGCCTTTGCCTACGCCTCTACTGCGGCGCCATCATTGTTGTTACTCCACAATGTGCTATGCAAATTAAAGTCACCAATAGTTAGGTGGTACTTCCGTTTACAGTTTGCCGGAAGCTCATTGAGGTGGAAGCAGCTGTTGGGTGTTTTGTAGACCGATGTAATTGCCAAGGTCTTTCAGGCACACAGTAATTGTTTCAATGTTATTATCACTGCTGTTGGTATAGGTTTGCTCAATGGGCAAGGAGGGTTTGGTAAATACTACACCCCCATGTCGGATTTCTGTGGCCATATTTTTCCCTTTTAAATAGGGTCACTTATTATTCGACTTAGGTGTTAAAAGGCACTTATTATTCGACTTAGGTGTTAAAATGCTATTATTATTCGACTTAGGTGTTAAAATGCATGTATTGTTCGACTTAGATGTTAAAATGCACTTTGTATTAGACCTAGGTGTTAAAATGCTATTGTTATTCGACTTAGGTGTTAAAATGCACTTATTTTTCGACTTAGGTGTTAAAATGCACTTATTATTCGACTTAAGTGTTAAAATGCACTTATTATTCGACTTAGGATAGATAACAGGCAGTATTAAAGGCTGAAAGATATTAATTTTATCAAAAAATCTTTGGTTATCTAAAGACTGTTTGAATTGCCAACATACAAGTGTATTTTTTAAAACTTTACAAATGGTTTCTTGAAAAAGCCACTATTTGTAAAGTTTAATCGAATCTTGGTGGGCCATTCATTAGCTACCCTAATACTGCATTTAGGAGACAACGTTATTGCCCCCAAAATCCCAGGATGGCCTATGGTTGGCATCTGAATTTCTAAAACTTGAATCCTTTCTGCAGAAATCAACTGATCAACAATTCAGATTTCTGGGCGGATCCTCCAAATTTAAGGACCGTGCTGTTTGATTACGTACTCCAGTATTTGTCCAACTCGGACCATTTGCTCATTTCTTGTTTCTGGAAGTAATTCTAATTACAAAATATTGGCCTGGGTTAGAATTAAACAATACCACTGATGTTACTGGTACAAAGCATTTTTCTTGGTAGTAATGACGACATGTGATGTTCTGGACTAAAAGAAAACACACTGCGCGCAAGAAATACTAGGAATTATGACTCAAAGCAAGAGGATTTCAATATCATGTCAGTACCAACAAAACCTACCAGTTTCATCATTGTCATGTGGCATTTTTATTGTTTCCTGCAGGGAAACTGCAGGCAATTTCCGTCATAGCTGGTTATTGAGAAGACTTGTGAAAGTGAATTCAGCCGATCATCTATTTGTTTGACTTCCCTTAGGAAAGTATGTACATCAAGTATGTAAATCACATACAACTTCCATGCTCCATGTTTCATCAAAATTTACGTTTTTAAGTGCAACTACTGCAGGTACCCCTTGTCTCAAGAGTTGAAAGAGGTTTTTTGTTAGGCAAAAGTAGGGACAGCGATAGAATTATAGAAAAATTGAGAGGTCCTTGCAACAAAATGTATAAAACCAAAGTTGTAGCACTCGCCGTGAGACCAAACGTTTTGATGACTTTGGTTTATTTGACTGGATAATACTCGACTCACTGAGGGGAAAATTAGCGGGCTTTTNGATTTCTGTGGCCATATTTTTCCCTTTTAAATAGGGTCACTTATTATTCGACTTAGGTGTTAAAAGGCACTTATTATTCGACTTAGGTGTTAAAATGCTATTATTATTCGACTTAGGTGTTAAAATGCATGTATTGTTCGACTTAGATGTTAAAATGCACTTTGTATTAGACCTAGGTGTTAAAATGCTATTGTTATTCGACTTAGGTGTTAAAATGCACTTATTTTTCGACTTAGGTGTTAAAATGCACTTATTATTCGACTTAAGTGTTAAAATGCACTTATTATTCGACTTAGGATAGATAACAGGCAGTATTAAAGGCTGAAAGATATTAATTTTATCAAAAAATCTTTGGTTATCTAAAGACTGTTTGAATTGCCAACATACAAGTGTATTTTTTAAAACTTTACAAATGGTTTCTTGAAAAAGCCACTATTTGTAAAGTTTAATCGAATCTTGGTGGGCCATTCATTAGCTACCCTAATACTGCATTTAGGAGACAACGTTATTGCCCCCAAAATCCCAGGATGGCCTATGGTTGGCATCTGAATTTCTAAAACTTGAATCCTTTCTGCAGAAATCAACTGATCAACAATTCAGATTTCTGGGCGGATCCTCCAAATTTAAGGACCATGCTGTTTGATTACATACTCCAGTATTTGTCCAACTCGGACCATTTGCTCATTTCTTGTTTCTGGAAGTAATTCTAATTACAAAATATTGGCCTGGGTTAGAATTAAACAATACCACTGATGTTACTGGTACAAAGCATTTTTCTTGGTAGTAATGACGACATGTGATGTTCTGGACTAAAAGAAAACACACTGCGCGCAAGAAATACTAGGAATTATGACTCAAAGCAAGAGGATTTCAATATCATGTCAGTACCAACAAAACCTACCAGTTTCATCATTGTCATGTGGCATTTTTATTGTTTCCTGCAGGGAAACTGCAGGCAATTTCCGTCATAGCTGGTTATTGAGAAGACTTGTGAAAGTGAATTCAACCGATCATCTATTTGTTTGACTTCCCTTAGGAAAGTATGTACATCAAGTATGTAAATCACATACAACTTCCATGCTCCATGTTTCATCAAAATTTACGTTTTTAAGTGCAACTACTGCAGGTACCCCTTGTCTCAAGAGTTGAAAGAGGTTTTTTGTTAGGCAAAAGTAGGGACAGCGATAGAATTATAGAAAAATTGAGAGGTCCTTGCAACAAAATGTATAAAACCAAAGTTGTAGCACTCGCCGTGAGACCAAACGTTTTGATGACTTTGGTTTATTTGACTGGATAATACTCGACTCACTGAGGGGAAAATTAGCGGGCTTTTCGTACTATAATTTTGATGAAAACAGTAAGAGAATTGCAACAGTATCCTCTACCTGAAATAATAGTCCAATCCTAATCGAGACGAGCCAATTCAAAATGTCCCAACTTTTGTAACCATTGCTTGAACACAAGCCACGAAGTTTTAAACAAAAATATAATAAATAAACAAGTAATGCAAAATGAAGTAAACGAGTAAATTTTTGTTGCAATTTATGGGTACTATAGTGTAAGAAAATTGCTCTAAAACGTTAAGCTGACTGTGACGAGTCATAAAGGAAAGTGATTAAGAGTCAGAAAAAGTGAAAATAAATCAGCTCCGCGTTTGACTCTGCGTTATTACTGGAATTTATTGTTGGGAAATATACTCCTTTCGATTCCCAATTTCTTCTTTCCTCTCTCTTTCCACCACATAAAATTTAATCAACAATTTGTCAAAACATGTCAGTGATGTGCAAGAAAATTTTCAGAACCAAGAGGCGCTGGCTCTTCGGCTGTGACTGAAGCCCATTTGTCAATCATTGTGTGCACGGAAACGAGGCTTAGCAGGTTTTGGCTTTTTCTCTTCTTCCTGTCCTTTGCCAGAGAAAAAAAAATCTCTTGTTCATTGTGTTTGCTCAAGTTCCGGCGCTGAAGAGAAGAAATTTTAAACTTTACTTTGAAACCTTTAAAACAGCAGCGGGATTTTTAACTGTCTGGAAAACAAACTTCAACCTGTTGCACCATGCCATTTCCACGTTATGAAAAGTTTCAGTCTAAAAATATGATTTAAAATCACTAGTTTCACAACCAGTTTAACTCCGTTATTCCGTTTCCTGTTATATTGCTTATTTTGCTTTCCGTTGTGAGTTGTTTGGAAAGATTAAAGTTTCAAGTTGCCTTCCGACAAATGTCACTTTCCAGCAGTCTGTCATCCGCTGTTAATGGTATGAGGTGGAAAAACACCATTGGAGTTTCTCAAATGAAATTGTGATGCAATTTCTTTCTTCTTTCTTCTGTAGTACTTTTACGGCTTTGGATTAAAGTTACATCCATCACCTTGTACGTCAACACATAACGTTTTGGATAATCTTTTCCACATTTCTCTATCTTGAGCCACTTCACGGAGAGTTTCTAGATCTGTAATGTTCTTGAATCCATTAACATTTCCAGGGAGAGACATATTATTTTTGGTTTGTGTGGAGATGTCTTCATCGATTTTTAAAGGAAGTGTCATCCTTTTCCTACCGGAGAACTGTTTAGCAGCATGTGGAATTTCGAAATAGTAGTTCATGGCCATTTGACATGGAGTTGTGGTTGGTAATCTCAACATGTGTCCGAATGCTCGCCATCTCATTTTCATCATTTCTGTATGCATTGCAGTTTCTCCACTATCGTGATATACTTCTTTGTTTCTTTTAAAACGATCATTCCATATTTCTCTCAATTGTTTTCTGTGTGTTGTATCTAATTTTCTTGTTTCTGCTTTTGTTAGCCCCCATGTAGACATGTTGTATGTGAGAATAGGCTTCACGATTGCTTTGTAGAGTTTTAACTTCTTATTAATATGGACTTTCTTTCTGAGCCAAACGTTGTTTAATGTGTTCATCGCAGCTTTTGACAGTTGAATTCGTCTTTTCAAATCTTCACTATCTCCTAACAGACTTCCCAGTTTCTTTACGTCACGCCATTCTTCTTCATCTTTACATTTACCACGTTTCACTGTTGTATGTTCTGTTTTGTCGTCGTTTACTATCAGACCGTGAACAGCTAGTATATTCTTCGTGTTTTTGTTGATAATTTTATCGATGTTAGGATCTGTGTTGACGAAATCTGTGTCATCAGCATATATCATTTCGTTTGGTAAACTTGATTTTTTGCAGTATGAATATTCTATTCCCTGATTTGATTCATTGATGAGGAATCTTATGTCTCTCAATGCTCTTTCTAGTGCGATAGTAAAGAATGTGCCTGATATCGCATCGCCTTGCGGTGATCCTTTGTTTGTAGTGAAGGTCTCTTCCTGATGATTATCAAATCTCAATGACACTTCGTTGTTTGCAAGCAGCAATTGACACATCCTCATCTCATCATTATCAAGGAATGTTGCCATCTCTTCCAGTAATTTCTTCCTGTCAATTGTGTCGAAAGCACTGCTCATGTCAATCCCTGTAATTTTAACTTGAAGGTCTCGATATATCTGCGTCTTGGCTGTGATGAAGCGNATTTCCATCGACTCGCTTACTGGTTGGTAGTAGTTTGCAAAGTTCGTCTTGACATTTTTCAGTGATCTTCCTTTCCCAAATTCGTTTCCATCGTTTAAACTCAGATTGCAAGTGAACACCATAATCTGGAATGATAGACGAAAATTTTTCCACAATACATTGCAAAGACTTTTCTAGCTGGCTTTATGGTTGACTCATGGAAATATTTCAGAATGTATGCTGTCTTTCATCCTTTCACGTCAATCATTAATCAGATCATTTAATATCAATGGCTCGACGAAAGTACCTCATCACTGTTTTTGTCAGGAACATTACTGCTTACTCGGCTGAAAGGTTTGACAGTCATGGTCGATTCTCCGGTATTGATAAAGTCAAGACATTGGAAACGTAAAAGGAACATTTCCTTGTTGCGTAACGGTCAGTTACCTCGTTAGCAATAATAGAGTAAACGATGGCCCACTTCCGCATAATCTCTTGGAGACGAACTCGGATAAATTCAGCAACAGAGCCAATTATTTCATTTTGCATTTGAGGAGACAAGTAATCTGCAATTTGGAAACCATTGACAATATGGCCTCGTAATATTTCTTCTTGTTTTACAAAATCTTTAATGATTACAATAACATTTCCTTGATTTGGTGGCCGAGCATAGCACTGGTCAGGGAACTTTTCTCTTTAGCGATGCTCTCGTAATGGCAGACCTTGTTCAGCCCAAAGTACGATGGCTTCTGTTATTCACATTAGGATGTATTTTGTTTCGCTTGAATCTGGCCTCCTTCTTTGGATTTCTGTATGTCAAAAGAAAATTATTTGCTTGTTCAAGAGCACGATTATGATATTGTTGTGTTGCCTGGCATACTCAGCTACTTTGAAACATCCTGAGATTGTCTAAGATACCACTGTTTTTTGGTGGCAGGTTATCAAGCAGTACAAATACACATAGACCAGAGGTGGAAAAAAAGAGAAGAATTGGCATTGCGAAAACAGACTGCAAAAAGTTGAAGAAGGTTCTACGGTCAAGTAGTGTGTCGATCGAAACTAGAATTAGGCTACTTGAATGTTATGTGTGGCCCAGTCTACTATATGGTTGCGAGAGTTGGACAATTACTAAAAGTCTGGAAGACAGGATTAGAGCAGTGGAAATGTGGCTTCTGAGGAGAATGCTGGGGGTATCATGGACAGACAGGATAACAAATGTGGATGTTCTGCGTAAGGCAGGGACTAGCAGATATTTATTACAGACGATCGTGAACAGGCAAATTTGGTTTGTAGGGCATGTGACGAAAATAGAAAGGCTTGAATAGGTTGTGCTGACTGGTTGTGTAGAAGGAAAAAGGTTAAGGGGAAGACAATGAAGTACGTACTGGCCATGGTTAGAACGTGCAACTGGTTGGAAACCTACTGTGCTCAGTCAGGGTCTGAAGGACCGTCAAGAGAAGAATGTGGTATGGCTGCCGCCTACGCCATAATTCTGGCAAGGCACCCAAATTGATGGATTACAAAATAGCTTATCACCATCAGAAAATGAGGGGTGATCGGTGTAACTAGCATATTTGTCTGCCCTGACCTCTAATCCACCATATATTTTAGAATTAAAATCACCCAAGTCGTAATCAGGAGAGAAAAAGTTTAGTCTCTGTTGCTTTTGTCTTCTCTACAACTTCAGGAGATCTAATTTGAGTCTCAGTTATGCACCAACCAGAAAAATCAGTTTGACCGACTGAAGATAATAAACTTTTTTAAGGACTAGAAGACGATGTTTGACCCTCACAATTGGAAAATTCGATGATTTAGGATTTGTTTGAGATCAACTAGCTTCGAAAAACGAAGTAGCTTGAGTTTCTGGATGGATTAAATGTGCTGTAGACATGTAAGGTGACGTGACTATTGGTGTCATACACTCAATTTTCGCTGCAGGAGACGATGACGACAGGGATGAACTCGGTGATTCAGGGGGGGGGGCGGTCAAGGGTGTGGGATGTGTTGAAGTTGCAGAATGAGGAACACCGTTTTGTTTGATTTGGCTTATTCCCTCCCCCCCACCCCGATTAAGTTCTTCCTGTATTTGTTTCCTGGCTGATATGTTTCCTTGAGCTCGAATCAGATCTAAGGAAAACTAGGGATGTCAACATGTTAAAAAAGCTTTCAAACAAATTTGGACAAAGACAATGCAAACAGCAGAATTTATCCTTTGAACACTCTGACAAAAGTGTTATTTGCTCACTTTTAGCATACATATTTGCCTACTTAGAAAACAAACTATTTTCACGCACGTAGGACGAGTATAAAAACAAGAATAAGGCAGCAATATTAACAGTCAGTTTCCATCAGCTCGACTGATTGGAACAGGGGGTAGAAATTTGGATTCTTTCGGCTTACGAATAAATATTTATCATGTAATGACGGTTTAAAAAATGTCTGTGAAAAGAAGATACTACCGGAGTGACCTTGATGAAGAAAATGAAGAATATCTCTCCCCGTTTTGGTATGGACGATAATGAGGCTTTGTTTAGATAGAAGCTGGTTATTGACTAATACTTGATGTTCAAAGGTATCAAGTATTAGTCTGATCGAACGAATGGATTAATCTAAGGATTGTCGTTCGGCAGCCATTGTGGATGCGTTGAGCATGCCAGGTTAATACATAAACTTTATGAGTTTCTTGTTGAAACTGGAAGAAACCCTTGTCACTCATTGGAATCTTGGTGACTACAGAGTGAACAAAAGCGAATAATTCTGTGTCGGATATTTCAAGTGTGTCATCCGGGAGTGCAGCTCGACGAAGTGTGTCAGTGACAAATGCACCTTTTCCTTGTTGTTAATTCATAGTAAATTCATAATGCTGGAGTCGAGCTGGATCATTAGAGTATATTTTCTTGAATATCGATTTCAATGGCTTAGTAGTACTTATAAACATATTCACCGAACTTTACATAAGCAAAACCAAAGGATAAGGTTCCTCTCTACAGTGGACAGTAGTTGCGTTTTGACGGATTAAGTGTTCGTATTATCAAGGCAGCTGGATTCCCTAGACTACCAATCATGGCATCCAGTCCCAACTGTGATGAGACAGAGAAGATTCTTGTTGCACGGTCAGGATCAAAATATTTTAAACCCGGGCTAGGAACAATCATTGGTTTGAGATTTTCAACAGATTCAATTTTTACGGCATTAAAATACCAAATAACATCTTTTTCAAGTAAGTAGCGTAATGGAGCAGTTACATCTGAAAAATTTAGGAATATTTTAGGAATGTGGTTCTTCACCATTTGTCGGACGTGACATTTTAACAATAGCAGCAATTTTGTCAAAATCTGCCTTCACGCCATGAGCAGAGATTGTATGGCCTCAAATGTCATTTCAGTCGTCATATGTTCTCATTTGTCCTTTTTGAGTTTAAGTCCAATCTTACGGAAAGCCTCTAAACACTTGCGAATACAGTTGCGGAGTTATCTTGAGATGATCCCATTATCATAATGTCATCTTGAGATAATCCCCGAAAAAGTAATGTTAGCTTGAGCAGTAGCTCTTCCTTCAACACCAAAGATGGTATCTTTAGTTGCAGAGATAATATCATAAGGCATACGGAGAAATAGGAGGTGACCAATGCAGGTATTGACAGTGAAGGGTTTGGAGCTTTCTTCATGAATTTGTACTTGCCAGAATACATTTGATATGTCTAATTTTGTAAAATAGTCAGCTCCTGTCACCTGGGCTACGTTTCCTTTAGTTGTCAATAACTTGTAGTGATGAACTTTGATGGCTTTGCTGAGGTTTCAAGGATCAAGAGAGACACCGAGTAATCCATTCAGTTTGTCTACAAGAAGTAAACTAACCCAGTCTGTCGGCTCAATAACAGGAGCAAGAATCGGTGTGGAATACCATTCCGTTACAATAAACAGAACAGGAGCAGTCTTACTTTTATGTCGTATGAAAAGAGGGAATACATTACCAGCATCTTCGATAAAAGATTTATTGTGAGCAGTGACTCTAGCTTTGAATTTGTGGAGTTTAGGTGGTTTTAGGAGCCAATAATACACTACGTCATTGGGGTCATACATCGCCATGTCAGTGTTTTTATGGCATTTACTGGTAAGCAGTCTAACTAAATGTGATGAACTGAGCTCGATTTCTTCGTCGTCGTGTCCTTTACAATCAGAGTTGGTTTGACCAAAGTTTGGCGGTATAGATAGAGGCTGGTGTTGGTTCGTGGAGCTCCTCTAGTTGGCAGTTTCTGACGGTTGGGCAGCTAAATAGATGCTGCACAGTCTACATTTTGCCGCCGATGCAGAGGTCTGGGGTCGTGAAACCCCAAGACTTTCTTGATGCCATGCACCTGCCATGTTCCACTTGTAGGTGGTTCAGGGATCTCCGTGTGGGGCAATGTCTCACTTCTACCAGACGCTATAGTTTCTGTTGCATCGATTCCTTCCGACTGCCGGTTTCATCCCTTGTCATCCAGGTCATCCCACCGCTCACTCCACATGTTTTCTCGTTGAGTTCGATGAAGCAGACGAAAAAGTCTTCATCTGAGTCTGAGAAGGAAATCTCGTCTTGTTTGATTTCATACTGTTTCGTCCTGTGTTTTTGCTTGTTGTTTCGGTTGTTGCCTGTAGGTAATTCCTTGCAGCATTTTGAAAACTGCTTCTTACTCTGGCAGTTGTTGCAAGCCTATAAATGGGCATGAACCTCTTAGACGGGCATCAGCACAAACTTTGCATTTTTTGTCATTTCTCTCTATGGAGAAGGAGGACTCAAATTTGATTTTTTAACGTAGTCAACAGATGTATTAGGGGGTCATTTGAAAGTAGCACGTGTCTTCAAGAGCACGTTTCTTCAAAAGCACATCAAAGGCGTTGGACAAACATGTTCTTCACATGGTTTGAGTACACGTGCTGATGACACCGTCTTACTAATATGGTCGACAGAGGATCTTAAAAAAAGCCTCTTCGATACTCTTGCAGAAACGTTTGGCTTCAAATCTGTTTAACATGATTTTTTCCTATGGATTTACTATATACAAACATGTCCAATTAATACTGGACCATTGCTAGGTCACTGACTGCTTTTTCTGAAGATTCTAGGTCATTTTTCTCACTGAAATGGACATGCACCACGAGGCTTTAACTATAATACGTCCCTGTTTGGCCGGAGGAGTCCCGCTATATCAGGGACGTATAGTAAACCTTATCATAGTTTCTAGTACCAAATATCTCTGCATTGTAATAAATTTCGTACTTACATTGAAAGGCATTATTATAACTATTTCTATTAACTAAGTAAAATGCAAACTGTTTTGGACCGATGATCAGGCGTTGCTTCGTGTAATTGTTGTGAAATTATGAGGACCGTCTAAGTAAATCATTTTCAATATCAGCATTTGTAACGCAACTTATTCACGTAATAATAAATTAAGTGTATTATAAAGTTAATGTAAAATAATGGAAATATAAACAAACTGCTCGACAAAAACATATTTAATGGCCTTGTTTCGCAATGCAATAACACAACACGTGTATAGAAAAAAGCATCAGTGAGATGGCTAGTGCTGCGTCTAAGTGTGCAGTTTGCTTATACATGGAAACGCAGTTGACTAAAACACACCTCAGCTTTGGTTTAATGCTACTTTGTTTGCGACCTTTGTAATTATTCCCAAAAATGCCGAGAAGCCACCACCTACACAAATAATTTTACAGAAGGGGAGCAGAAGACGTATGGCTATATTTGTAACGTCAGAATACGAATAAATAATAAATAAATAAATAATAATGCTTCCCTGTCAGTAGACTTCCATCTCATCCTTGATGACTCTAACATGCTGGATTTCCTTTGATTCTCTGTTTTCTTGCTTCGCAATACTGTACAAGTCATTCTCACCTTTCTTTGTGTTTAGCCTGTGGTAGAGACCAGGGTATGCTTCTTCTTTGATCGTGGCTACTTCTCATTTAGCTTCCATACGGTTTACTTCAAACATCGTCTTATCTTCCTCGCTGTTTAAATGATCCTATCTTTTCTTTGCATCCTTCTTCTTTTTGATGCTTTACTGTACAGCACTATCCCACCATCAAGTCTCTATATCCTGCTTCTCTCTCCCTCTAGTCATCTTAGGTCTGTCTTGGCTGCTTCTCGTATCTTCTCTGTAATGTATGACCAGTTTTGGAATATATCTGTTTCTGAGGTCACCATTTCTAGGGGTTCGCGGTTGAAGTTTCTCCTGCACCAAGCATTTCGCAGACAACCAATTTTCTCTTAGTTCTACTATTCTCTTGCTTCCTTTCTTAAATGTGATACTGAGCTTGGATACTACTACTTTTTGCTAAGCAGCAACGGACTCACCTCCTTGCATTTTACAGCTTTTACCTTTCTTCCGATCTTCAGCAAGCTAGGTAGTCAACTCGTGCGCTTCTTTCACCACTTTTATCTCCACTGGTCTTTTTGCTTCTTGAAATAGGTGTTTAACACTACCATATCTGCTCTCTTTGCAAAATCGATTATCTTCTTTCCTCATTCGTTTCCTGTGCTATGTCCATATCTTCCCATCACACCCTCCTTGCCTCTGGCTTCTGTTTCTTTCTCCGTCATATCCATTAAAAGCCCCTTCAATTACACTACTCTCTTCTCTTGGAATTCTCATGAGAGTTGTGCTATTTATATCATTCCAAAACTTTACTTTCTCTCCTGCAGACACCCGGTTTGTGGAGAGTATCCATTGATTAAATTTAGCAGGGTGTCACCCATACTCAATTTCACACTAATAACTCGGTCAGAAACTCTTTTTGCTTCCAGCACACTCTCTGTCTAGATTTTTTTATTACTATTGCTATTATATTTTTGAAGAGTACATTTCTAAAAACTCCACGTTTTGTCTCAGATTATTGTTCTTGGTAAATTTTGATTTGCAATTCTGCCAACCTCAACTGTATATGATGCATTTTAAGTTGTCTCTTCTTTGTGTTCTTCTCTTGTATCTTACTTATGAATGATCTGAAGTGCCAGTAAGTCATTGTACGATCAAAAGACCTTCATTTACAATTCACTACTCACGTACGCAAGGAATGCAAAATCTTTGTTATGAGATTTGTTATGAATTCACCAGGTAATTTATGTTTTTGCTGCCAAACTATACTCTGATTATTTTTAAATGTCTCGTACATTTTGGTTTGTTTATGTTATCAGGCTCTGCACTGATGTCAAAGGTTTTAAAAAACATATTCGGACCTGTTAAAAATGAAATATAATAATAATAATAAGAAGAAGAATAATTTGCCCTTTGGCATACATAACAACATGGCTCTTTGTGCCTATTTATTGTTGTTTTTGTCACCAAACAGGGCAATAACAAATATCCAGTTTGAATTCAATGCAGCAATACCAGACTTAGTGCTAGTACAAAGATATCTTTCCATGTATTTTCAGTTATCAGGCCAGGAGTGGGGAGTGCTGGAGTCATGAGTTGTTGTCATACAACAACAACCGTTTGAGCAATGTGCCTTTCCTCACAGGTTGTGAGGCGCCACTTGCAAAGTTGAAGTGATGTTATCATTTTCATTTGGTTTTCTGTTTATCTCACTCATGTGGCTACAGAACATGTGCCAGGATTCAACTTTCCTGGCTTGTTGTTGGGCGCTGAATGTTGGTTTTTCACCCATCTATCACTAGATGGTGTGTAACCACTCGATAATAATGATAATAATTTGTAGTGAAATGTTTCTTTTGATGTTCGTGAACCATAATGGAAACAGTATTCGTTTTTTATACATGTTTTTATGTCTATTTTCTACTTCTTTTTGAACTTTGGACAAGGGGGAGGGTTTTTTTTGGGGGGGGGTTATACTTTTTTAATTACATTTTTATAGATACTTTTTTCGCAACTTACTTTACTTTAAATAACAGAACTTCCAATTTCTTTCACCCTAGGACACTGGTTATGGCCCGGTGTTTGATCTAAAAATGCAATTCAAATTAATTTTTACATATTAATAAAAATATTAATAATAATAATAATAACAATGATAATAATAAACAATAAACAAAGTAGCAATAATAATAATATCTGCGTAGACTAGAAGTACCACGTGGTGCAGAATATCCAGCCTGGCTAGGACAGGTTCATTAACCTTGGTTGGCAGCTGTCCTTTGAGAAGGAAAACTCAGAAGAATAAATGGTTGGATCTTGAGCTTTGGCCGGCAACTTTCCTGGAGATGTTGTCTCCATAAAAATACCGGTGGTAGTGTAACCTTAAATTCAGTAATTCTCAAATGAGTGAAAAAATGTCAAATCAAATTAATGAAAATAACGGCGTGAATGAGGCTAGAAATACTTGTGTAGGTCTCTCGCCCGGCAGGTGCTCCCTGCCTCAGCAGCGGGAACCCGGTCGTCATACTACCTTACCTTAACCTTAATTCTCTCCATACCAGGAGGCACGTAAGGCTCCGACATCACTCCTCTACTTGGATCACTCTGCAGCTGCACGGCGTGTTGCGTTCCACGTTTTCTAGCCTGCTTTGTTGAGCTATATCTCGACCATTCTGCACCACGTTGTTTTCGGTCGACCTCTTCCTTCTGGTGTCCATTCGAGGGCAACAGCACAGTACTGTTACGGGCCCTTCCTTAACACGTGTTTTATCCAATTCCACCAACGCCTCCTAATCCCTGTACTAACCTTTCCCGTTGATGCCATCTGTAGCACTATTTTGTTATTGGTATGTTGCTGCCAATGGACCTTGAAGATTCTTATCAGGTATTTGGGTTGAAAACTATCCAGCTTAGCTTCTTCTTTCTTGGTTAATTTCCAGGTCTTATGTATGATATCGCTGGTTTTCCATATGTCAGATAGTCTCTTCATTTGTGCGCTTACCAGAGCAATTCTCTTTCTTATGTCTGCTGTCGTACCTCCATATTTGTTAACGGTCGCTCCTAGGTATGTGAAACTGTCTACTTCTTCCACTTTGCTCTCTTCAACCTTCAACTTATTGTCACTCTTGCTGTTCATTTTCATAACTTGGCATTTCTTCTCATTACATTTGAGTCCAATTTTCGCTGCATTGTCTTCCAGTTTGCTAGTTTTGTGCTGTGAGTGTTGCATTGTTGATGATAGAAGGTCGCTGTCATCCGCAAAGTAAAAATCTTCCAGCATTGTAGTAACATTCCAGCGGATACCCCTTTTGTTACCGTCTAGTGCTCTTCCATCACCCAGTCGATTCCCAAGAGGAACAGAAATCCTGACGTTCAGCATCCCTGCTTCACTCCAGTTCTCACTGCGAACCAATCAGTTGTCTCATTTTCGTCGATTACATAGCACTTGAAGTCTTTATGCAGTGCTTTGACGATCTCTATAGGGTTTTTGAGAATTCCATACGGTCTCACTATCCTCCAAAGACTATCACGGTGGAAGGAGTCGCACGCCTTTTCAAACAGGAACGTAATGGATGTAAAGAGTGGCATTTGATTCATTCGCTTGTTCTAGTATACTCCTAAGAATGAAGATCAGATCGACTGTTCCTCTGCCATTTCTAAGGCTTGCCTGTTCCTTCCTGAGACTTGTATCAACCTCTTTTTGTATCCTGCTGATGATAATCTTGCTAAACACTTTGCGGTCTCATTTTCTGGTAGCTCAGTTAGTGCTTCTCTGCTGAGAACTTCATGAAAGTGCTCTTTCTATCTTTCTAGTCTGGCTTCTTTACTCTTCAGCAGATCTCCATTCTTGTTCTTGACTGCTGCTACCTAACTGGCATCCTGTCCAGTGAGTTGTTTCACTATTCTATACAATTTTTTCTGTCTCCCATATTGTGCTGCATTCTCAGCCCTTTCTCCTTTTTCTTGCACCCACTGCCTCTTGTCTTCCCTCACACTTCTCTTCACATGGCGCTCTTCCCTTCTGCATTGTTGCTTCAGTCTCTCTTTGATCGTCTCTGCACGTGTGCTATAAATTCTGGTCTTCATTGCTTTCCTCTCGTCTCGTTTCCAGGTTTTCTTTTGTATCCATGGCTTGGTCTTTCCCTTCCTGAAACCAATCACTTCTTTTGCTGACTTGATATAGGCATTCTTCTGATGTTCACAGTCTTCCTCCAGTGAGCTGAGATGTAGCTTGATGGGGGCCCTCACCAAGTAGTGATCACTGTTGATATGAGACCCCACCCCTCTGCACACGGCAGTCAAGAACTGATGACCTCTAATGTCCATTTATCAAAAGGTGGTCGAGCTGATTCTTTGTGCTCACATCTGGCGACACCCAGGGATCTATGTGTACGTTTTTGTGAGGAAAAAGAGTCCCCGTTATAACCAATCCTTTCATTTGACAAAAAGTTGCATAATCTTTCCCCATTATCATTCTGTACCCCAAGTCCGCGTGTACTCATCGTTTTCTCATAACCAGTTATCGCTTCCGACTTTGGCGTTCAGGTCTCCCATAATGATTATCATGTCATTTCTATTGCACCCATCCAAAGTTTCTTGGAGTTCTTGGTGGAATTGATCTTTTTCTGAATCTTCTTTTTCATTATGAGGCACGTGTACTTGAGTAGCAGTCACTCTCTGCCCCCTGATATTCATAAGTCATGATGTTTAAAGTCTCTGTAACATAGCTTTTTTAACATGAATGGGTTGCTAAGGCAGTCAAAACCCCCAATATAGAGGAGCAGGGATCACATTTAGTCTGGCTTCTCCCCTTCGACCATCTGGTATGGGTGGCCCTACTAGGAGCACAAGACTCCAGCCAGCATAGCTCTTAGGATCAACAAAGCACGCAAGTCTCCCAATCTTTAAAAGACGTGTCCTAGAAAAGGAGACAGTAACTGACTTAGTTGTTAACATTGAAGATGTAGATCAGAATAATGATGTAGCTCAATCTCAACCTGAGCTTGATCTAGACCTACGAGACGACGTCAACCTACCTGAAATGCCAGTAGAGTTTGATGGTGAACACGATGCAGAGAGAACAGAGGAACAACAACAGATAATAGACCAAATATGCGCCATAATGAAGGAAACGGATAAACCCTTTTCCCCAGGATTGAAGAAAGCAGACAGAAAAAAGTTAGCACGTTACCAAAAGTGTTAATGAAGTGATAGCACATATTAAGATAAACACCATAACTGAAACGAATGACCTGATCTTTGCAACGTCGATTCACATTGCCAGAAAGCTTGCTTCAACAACCCCAACAAATGAAAGGAGAACACCAAAAGAACCCTGGTGGAAGCGAAAGATTAAACAGTCAATCGATGAGATTCGAAAGCATACTAATATATTGAGAAGGAAAAAGAACGGGGAGAATGTTAGACGGAATAAGTACTCTGCATTAGAGCAGAAATATAGGATTAAAACAAAAGGAATTAATCTGGTTATTGAAGAACTAAATCAGAGATTAATTGCAAAATCTCACAAACGTAAAAGGTATGATGAGAGAATCCATCAATTCAGACAGATCAAAAGGAAGTTTATTAAGTGTTAAATGGGTCTGAGAAAGCTGAGAAGGTCATACCAGATGCCGAGGGAAGTATGGCATTCAGGTCAGATATATGGGGAAAGAAAAGAAGCACAATTCAGAAGTGTAATGGCTTCAAAAAGATGTACAACAGGACAACTTGATGATTTCTGAACGTCTGGTAAAAGAACAAGTTGGGGAGCACCGGGGCCAGATGGGGTTCAAGGGTACTGGCTGAAACATCTGACAACACCCCATAGACGTATTGCCCATCAAATGAATGAGCTAGTTAATGGTAATGATACAATTCCTGGTTGGTTGACCAAAGGCAGAACTGTCTTTTTCCAAAAAGATCCTTCTGAGTGAAACGATGTAGGAAACTTTAGACCAATTTCCTGTCTACCACTAATGTGGAAACTAATGACGAGTATTATTTCTGATAATATTTATAAATACGTGGAAGAGAATGAGATGCTCCCTGACGAGGAAAAAGGTTGCTTTACCAACTCATCATTGATAAAGCCATTATGAAGGAGTGTAAGAGAAGGCACAAAAATCTGGCAATGGCTTGGATCGATTACAAAAAAGCGTATGATATAATCCCCCACTCCTGGATAATGAATGTCTAAAACTGCTAAATGTATCCAAAAATATCATAAAGTTTATTACTGAGTCCATGGAAAAAGGGAAGACAGTCTTAACAGCATGTGGTGAAGAGGTATGCGATATTGACATCAGGCGAGGTATATTCCAAGGGGAAAGTCTGTCTCCCTTTGTTGTTCGTAATTTGCATGATTCCTCTCTCCAGTATACTAAGAAAGATGGGTACTGGATACACCTTAGGGACTGTGAAAATCAACCATTTGCTTTTCATGGACGATTTAAAGTTGTTTTCGAAAAACGAAAATGAGATCGACAGTTTGGTGTCTACTGTACACGCATTTAGCAAAGATATTGGGATGGAATTCGGATTTCAAAAGTGTGGTGTCCTGGTGTTAAAAAGAGAAAAAGTGATTAAAAGTGAGGGCTGAAGATTGACTAATGTAACATTATAAAAGAAGTNTCTTAACAGCATGTGGTGAAACGTTATGCGAGGTTGACATCAGGCGAGGTATATTCCAAGGGGATAGTCTGTCTCCCTTGTTGTTCGTACTTTGCATGATTCCTCTCTCCAGTATACTAAGAAAGATGGGTGCTGGATACACCTTAGGGACTGTGAAAGTCAACCATTTGCTTTTCATGGACGATTTAAAGTTGTTTTCGAAAAACGAAAATGAGATCGACAGTTTGGTGTCTACTGTACACGCATTTAGCAAAGATATTGGGATGGAATTCGGATTTCAAAAGTGTGGTGTCCTGGTGTTAAAAAGAGAAAAAGTGATTAAAAGTGAGGGCTGAAGATTGACTAATGTAACATTATAAAAGAAGTCGACCAGAATGGTTACAAATACCTTGGTATTATTGAGTCGGATAAGATTAAGGAGGATATAGTTAAAGGATCTTTCCAGAAAGAGTACCTTAGGAGGGTAAGACTAATTTTGAAATTAAAATTGCACAGGCGAAATAAGATAACAGCAATCAACACCTGGGCTCTATCAGTAATGCGATACGGTGCTGGAATCATTAATTAGACGAAAAATGAACTAGAAAAGGTTGATAGGAGGACAAGAAATTAATGACCATGCACAAAAGCTAAAATAAAAAAAGTAATGTTGCAAGGTTGTATGTAAAGAGAAAAGAAGGTGGAAGAAGACTGGTTAATGTCGAGAAATGCGTAAGAGCTGAAGAAGATAATTTAGCATGGTACGTTTTAAATAGTAGAGAGGAGATGCTGCGGATGGTTAAAAATCAGGTCTTTTGAAAACATGAAGAAGTAAGCACCCAGAAGCTTTTAATAGAGAGGAAAAGGTTGGAAAATTCTTACAAGACTATGGAGCTGTTGATTGAGATAATACCGGGGGTGGATGAATAAGGGAGACTTGAAAAGTACCACTGAGACGTTGATTTGTAGTGCTCAAGAGCAATCACTGCGAGCGAACTATTTGGAATACCATATTGAAAAAACAGCAGAGTCACCTTAATGCAGGATTTGTTTTAAGAGAGGCGAGAATGTCAGCCTTGTCGTAAGTGAGTGCTTCAGCTTAGCACAGAGAGAATATAAAAGGCGTCATGATAATGTGACAAGATATGTCCATTAGGCAATGTGACGTACGGCAGGTTTAGAACGGGCGCGCGAATGGTACAATCATAAGCCAGATGGTCGTAGCGAAATTGAAGAACACAAACTGTTATGGGACATGATGATACAATGCGACCAACACATCGAAGCTAGAAAGCCTGATATTGTGATGATAAATAAAAGAACAAAAGAGGCTAAAATAATAGACATCGCCATTCCTAGGGACAAAAGGGTAAATGTGAAGGAAACGGAAAAGATTGAGAAATACCAACCATTGAAGGATGAAATTGCACGGTTATGGAAGCTAGAGAAGGTTAAATTGATTCCTGTTGTTAATGGTTAGTAAGAACCTAGAATCACATTTAAAGGATTGCGATGAAAACATAAAAATGAAAGTTGTACAAAAAATAGCATTTTAGTAAAAGGGAAAAAAGCAATTGGCGAAACTTGGATAATGAAACCGCTTCATGGACAGCATACAGAACGCACCCAAAAACCTTATGTAGATTTGTCAGACACCCATAGGTGGCTTAGGAGTCCTGGCCTTAAAGCAGAAAGCCAGGGATTTATAATAGCTGCACAGGACCAGAGTTTATTAAGGAATCGTTCACAAATGATGTCAGCCACTTAGAGGGAGGTATGGGGTACCTAAATGTTGACAAAAGTTGACAATATTTGGGACAGGGGGGTGAAAGGATGGTGAAAGTTGACGTCATTCTTTAATAAAGTTCAATAATTCTAAAGGCTTAAACCTTCTTTTAACTTACTTGGGAGTTTATAAGCAACCTTTTGATCATGTCAGTACCCTCCCTTCAGTTGTTGGCTGCTGTTTCCATTCAACAATAGACATGCCTGAGGAATTGACGGACATGTGTTCACCAATCTGAATGGGAGTGAAAATGACGTGAGTGAAGCAAAGGACGAACAGAGTAGAGATGATGACGATTTTACCTCACGAGTAGAATTTGATGGGAATATTTTTGACGCCATTGAAAGTTTTTTCACAGTGTTAAAAACAGTGAGGTCCAATTGAAAGGTTATTTCACACAATTGTTTTTTTTTCTTAAGTTTTACATTTCACTCGGAGGTACTTTTATGACCCACGCCTCAAACTTCTAACCCCCTTATAGTAAGAAACCCATAAATTAAGAATATAGTATCAATATTTTATCTTCGTATGCAGAAAAAGTCCAGGGAAAAAGTGCCCAAAATTGACGTCAACTTTAGTGGGAGGGGGTCAGAAATCCAAAAGTTGACAAGAGTTGACAAGAGGGAGGGGCATTAAAAAATGGTGACTTGTTGGCTTTCACTAGTCCATGCTGGTGAAAGCCAACAGTTTTTGACACTCCCAATATTGAAATTTTATACAGTTGACTGTCTGAATACCTGGTGATTATTTTTGCCAAAATTTTTGCGTATGAGAATATTATTTTTAGATAAATTGATCATCTTTGACATTTATTGCTGCAAAAGGTAAAAAAAAACTTATGAATTTTAGTCGCATTTGAAGCTAATTATAAACTGGAAACGGGACATTTTCGGGGTTCCACCCCTCGACTCCGTTGTCTAAAAATTTTCCTCAATCTCCAGTTCTCTGTGATCATGCCAAGATGCAAGTTCCGAAACTTCATGGCACAGTCCATCAACCACCCTAAATATCATATTTTTTCCTCTCTCTTTATTTTTGAAAAGCTGATTTTAGCGTTGTTGTTTATTATTGAGATACAGATATACATCTTATTTATACATGTTTTCTTTTTTTAAAAAAACATTTGTTTACTGTTTATCATTGAAGGACTTGTTTAGAAGTGTAACCAAACAATATTAGTTTAAAAGTTATTTGGAGTGATAAACAAGTGATTAAGAGATGTCAACTAAAATGACTAAGAAGTACAATTGTCTGTTGATTCTAATTATCAAACATTAAACGGATGTGTTTTTTTCCTTTGGGTGTTTTTCAGTTCTTGTTTTTGGGTCTGCATCAGTGCTATCTGAGGACTTTTTAACCAAATGACCTTCATTTGAAGAGCAATATTTTAACGTCTCTACCACCAACGCAATTTTACAAAGGGATAAAAGATCTCAGTTGCTTTAACGAAGTCCACTTTCAGCTTTCTAATTTGTCTAAAGTTGGGATAAAATAAGGCTTCAAAACATTGGTTCAAAGTAGGATTTGTAAACCAAGAGCTTTTTTTCACATTTTCGTGGAAATACAAATATTGCTGAGATAGTTAACTATTACTTTTTCAAACGTGTGGAACACTAATTGGTCCTGATGAATCATTACTCGTTTATTACCCTCAAAATCAAGACTTTCAATGCTAAAACCTGCTGTTACAAAATCCTCTTTCTCAGCGTTTTGAAAGGTGAACGGGCGTTGGTCACATATGTGTGGGAAAATGAAAGGAATGTCAGGCTGAAAAAACCTTTGAAGCAATTTGTATTTTTTTAAATGCAAAACGATAGTAAATAGATACGTTAAAGACCCATAGCAGAGCATTGATTATATTATGGGGGATTCGGATTCCCCTGCTAACCTTCAGCAAACACTTTTCATGCAATTCCTGTGGCCGGAATTTGTCCAGTGGGAACACTTGGTGTTGTGGAAGTAGTGCGCCCAATTCATTTATCTTTTGTATGTGGCAGAAAAGTTAAATAACTAATTTGGCTTGGATGCGACAAGTGCGGTGAAGAATGAAGAAGACGAATGTGGTAGACTGCCAAGTTGGCACAGGTTTTTGGACGTAGAATTGCGAATGGTAGGAAACAGGTTTTGAAAAGATTTTAAAATGATAAGGAGAAAAACCCAAAGAAAGAGTAACCCCATCACTAAGATGGGTTTCATTTTAGAAAAAGTAAAGAAAAAAAATTCGGGTGTGTAAAGAAATATTTAGATTAGCGGTTTCCGATTCTAAAAACTGTCTTTCAAACATCTTTTGACAGATTTCTGGACAATTTCTGATTGAATCCTCCATTCTACCCTCCCACATCTAGATACCTAGTCTTTTTCGTTGTGAATTCTTCTTAGGGGAGAACTGACCAAAGAAAATGAAGGGGGCAAAGAACCAACAGAGAGTATTGTGCAGGTCGACTCACTCTTTAAGAACTATTCAAATTGGTAATATCTTCAACCCCTGCTCTCCAAACGACGGACGTCCCTGTTGCTAACATGCTGAACTGCAAAGTGATTGAAAATCTGTCGACAATGTCTGGAAGTTTCTCCCATTTCTTCCTCTTTTCTTGTTTGTCTGGCCAAGCCATTTTTACAGGATGAGGAAGTGGCATCCTGCCAGGAGGTGAGTGAAACCCTGCAGATAAACATGGTTTTCTGTCAGTGGAATTATGACGTCACTTCAGGGATTTTTTTTATTGCCATCAGAACCTTCAGTAAACAAGTTGGTCAAATATCATCTTTGACCGAAACAAATACAGGTCAGTTTTAAAAACGACCGCTTTTATCACGTTGGAAATGGAAATGCACACATGATTATTGGATGTTGAAGTAAAGATTGAGAGATGTTCACGAAGCAAGAGAAATACGTTTCAAAATCGAATGGCGTGGCATATGACCGTAAAGACGATAATGTGACGCTTCTCCGAAATGGTGATAATTATTCTTGTGTTGTGAAGGATGGCGAAGAACACGAGATATCTTGCTATGCTTTCATGAAAAGTAAGTGCCGCTACTTCATTTATATTTTGCTTGGGTTTGTCACAGGATTTTTTGTGTTTCTTTGGGGTTATCTGTACCCTTGTCATCGAGTCCATTTGACATGCAAACCTTGTGGCTTAGAGGATGCAGATATTTTGATTATCAAAGATGCTCATGGAGAATGTAATGTTTGCCAAGTAAAAAAAGTTCCGATTTATGGAAAATCGACAGAAAAAGAAAAAGCGAAAAGCAAAAAGTCAGTTCGCCAGGCAAGATATTATCGATTATTTGTTTACAAGGGTTTACGTTACACCTGGGATAAGGATAAGAAAACCTACGTTCCACTGAGTGGATTAGATCGGTGCATACCAATTGAGAAATTAACGAAAAAAACTAAAGGTATTTCCAGTGCAGAAAGAAAACTGAGATTTTTGCTTTTTGGTCCAAATACGATAGATATTCGCAAAAGCTCTGTTTACCGTTCGTTTTTGGATTTATTTTTAAATCCACTTCATTTTTATACAATTTTTAGTTGTGGTCTGTGGGTCTACTTTGGAAATTATATATTGCTTGCAATTTTGATTTCTATTGGAACGTGTCTCCTTCTCATTTGCACTTTTTTCAACGTAAAAGAATTTAAAAATCACAATGGCCAACCTTTGCCAGAAAATGTCCAAGTTTTAGAGCGAAAAGGAGAGGAATCTAGTATCATTAGTATGTCTGCAGAAAAGCTTGTCCCTGGTGATGTTATCTTTATTAATGGTAGCGAACGGGTACAAGCTGATATTGCTTTGCTTTGTGGTAATTGCACAGTAAACGAATCACAATTGACAGGTGTAAGTCACCCAATTCATAAAACTTCTCTTCAGTCATTTTGTGAAAAAGACAACAAACCGGATGATATTTACTCGACTTCGTTACACCAGACACATACCATTTACCGTGGATCATGGATCCACTCCGCATCAAATTGCAACACAGTAGGTAATAGTTTACCACGTGCATGTGGTATTGTGATATGCACCGGATCTGCAACAAGAGAAGGTCGCATGGTACGGGAAAGCCTCAGTGATGGTTCGAATGCAAAAATTAATAAGGACGCTGTGAAATTGTCCATTTTTATTCTATTTCTTCTTCTTCTACTGTATATTGTGTGGGTTTATTTTGTTCACGAAGCACAAGCGAAAATTAGAATTGTTGAAGGAGCCTTTGAAGCTGCAGCTGGGGCATTCCCACCCATATTACCTATTGCTTTGATTCTGTTGATGACAGGCACAGTTCATCGTTTCAAATATCAAGGTGTCAGCTGGTTCAATGTAAACAAAATGGATAAGTATGCCAACATTGATATGGTTTGTCTTGACAAGACGGGAACCTTGACTTCTGCAGATGTAAAATTTGTTCGTGCAATACCACGCGAGAAAAGCCAGCTTCTTGGAACTATTGGGAGAGGAAACAGTTATTATAAGTCTGAATTATTGCATGCGTCAGTTTGTTGTCATTCCCTCCAGCTGATCCAGAATATCATTTCAGGTGATCCTTTGGAAATAGAGATATTGAAAAATACGGAATGGACACTTGGAACATTAAGCAATTCAAATGTGAACGATTGTATCTCGCCAGTAGCAGTTCTGCTGCCAAGAGAAACAACCAAGAATGTGACAGGAATAAAAAACCACTTTCTTATTTGGAAACGTTTTTCATTTGAGCCTGACTTGCGGACAATGAGTGTAGTTGCTACCGACCAAGAAGGTCAGATAATGCATGTTTACACAAAGGGCGCGCCAGAAACCATTTATAACATGTGTACCCACGACTCATTACCAGAAAACTATTTCAGCTTTTTTGACAATCTTTCAGGTGCAGGTTTTCGAGTGATCGCATACGGCACTAAAAATGAACGAAAACCAACCAGTTCTTTTGCAGAGAGAATAAAGGCAATAACCAGGGACGAAGTGGAATCACAGCTTCATTTTCTTGGTTTTATTGTTTTTGAAAACAAGATTAAGAATGGGGCAGAGTCAACGATGACGTCCCTTTGGAGGGGGGGTGTTGACACTCTCATGGTGACAGGAGACAATTTGAACACAGCAGTTTCTATAGGGAGAAGATGTCATGTTTTAAATCGTGCTGAACCCCTTTTTGAGGTTAGAGCAACTGACAATAATGAATTGACATTTTCGCGTTTCACTGGAATCACAAGTCGAAGAACATGTAGTGATGGATCTCGTAGTATATCTGTTAAGAGTGTAAGTGAGTCAGAGGTAGACGATGTGGAGTTGTTAAAAGACTGCCAGTTGACTCAGTCGGGTTCATTGCCACCCATCAGTTTGTTAAATATTGACACAGCTCCATCAGATACCCACATACCATTAGGATGTTTCCAAAGATTGGTAGTGACAGGGGATGAGCTTTTGCGCATACGGGAAAGGCATTCAGAATGCTACAGAAAAGTTTTGGTCAGCACCAAAATTTTCGCGAGAATGACACCCAATCAAAAAGCATTGGTAGTGCACGATTTTAGAAGGCTTGGTTTAATAGTAAGTATGATAGGTGATGGGAACAACGATTGGTTGGCACTCAAGACATCAGACGCTGGCATCAGAGTGGTTAATAAGGATGAAACGATTAAAATGAATTTAATGTCAGAATGTGAAGATATAGAAAGTGTAAAAAGACTTATTTTTGGGAGTCGGGCCGCATTAACACAGATTATTAACTACGTCAAATTTATTGTCGCGTGCTCTGTAATGCAGGTTTTGGCGTCTTGTTATGTGAAACAACTTAAGAGCCCTTTCACCATTGCTCAACATTCTTACCTGAACATCCTTCAATGGGTCTTGGTAATAGGTAGTTCGGTGGGAGTTAAAACTAATGACCACCTTACGAAAAAAGGAAACAGACGTGAGCTAACTAATGTTAAGGTCGTCTTGTCCATTTTTATGCACATTTTTATACACTGTGCCTTTTTATTTGGTATTGTTTATTACCTAAAGTACTTTCCGTGGTACCATGCAAGCCAGGAAAATAATGTGATCGATACAGGTGGGATACGAGAAAGCTATGGAAATACGATTGTATTTATTTCATCGGGGCTCCATTACATCAATTTAGCTGGTATTCTTTGTTCGACCAGACTCACAAGAAAGACTTTTTGGTATAATATTCGTTTTGGTATTCTGTGGTCTGTCGCGTGGGTTTTTACAGCCCTCATGCTGGCACATCCAGGACAATATGTGCGCAGATATTTCTCCTTGAAGGAGATACCAGACTATAGTTTTTCAATAGCTTTCCTTTTGATAGCTCAGGGATATGCATTTATATGTTATTTGTTTGAAATTCAAATTACAGACCACATCTTACATGTAAAGTTTTTGTCGTCTTTAGTCAAGATATGTTCTCGCCGCAATCAATATAAAAAAATTTATGAAGAACTAATGGCTGCCCCTCTTTTCAATTTAGGTGATGACTGTTAGGTGTGTCATTTTTAGGATTTTAATATTTGAAATAGTTTTGTGCTGGAGGTATAAACAATGTACGGTTCTGTAAACTGTTCTTTAACTTAATCAGAGCGCGCCGAATTGACAAGAAAATCCTAGAGATTTTGCTTTGAAGAGTTTGCCAACAGTTTTCGTAGGAAATTTGAAGCAGGAACCAAGGAACCACCTAGTTTAGTGGCGCTTTGGTTTTTTGTTCTTCATTGAACGGAATTTCAAAGTGCATGTATAATTTTTGTCTTGAAAAGAAGGTGTCTCTTCTACAAAGCCTGCAGGCTGACCAATAATGTGAAAATTTTATTTTTTGTTTCCAAATCAGCTATGAAGTGAAAAAAGCAATCTTGATGAATTAGGATTCTTGTATTATGCTAGAGGTACACAGCAAATTAAAATCCTTGGTTAACCAGTGGATGCAATTGTCAAAATTGACTTTTTGGAGTGAACAACCTGTTACAGGAATCGATTAGCCACAATTTGAGTTTGTAATTCTTACTTTTACAAATTACACTTCTGATTTTTCCTTGTATACCCGGCGATTCATTTTTTAATAAGTTAACTTGTTTGTTTTCCGGTATTTTATTTCATATCTTTCCGTCAGATTTCACATTTACCCCCACTACCTGCCCATTTCTTTTCGCCTTGTGCGAGTGAAATAGTTGTGTATGACTTGACCAGAAGAAAAGGAATGGAAGAATGAAAAGATTTTGTTTCTTTTCCCTCTCGAGATCCCTTCATTTAGTGGAGAAAAACACAGAAAGGTGTTGGTATACAAAATAAATATATTGTATTACAGATGAAAAGCGGGTCCGATCACAACGGTTTTGATTTTTATATCGCAAGTGTTGGCGCCTTTTCAAAATTAATCTGGGGTGAAAAGGGATCTGATTAAAACTGTTGCAGTGTATGCGACCGTACATTGTTTATGGCCGTAATGTACTGTATTATCAATTTTGGTACAACTTTTGCGAATTATCATATAAAGATATGTACATTATTAAACTCTAAGAGTTAACGTATTATCAGGGATTGGAACTTGATACAGTTAAATACTTGGTATTTTCTTTAGCTGTTGTGTTCGTTTTTTGTAAATACAGAGTTAACGTTTATAGCGTTACAAACTGTCACCCAAGTACGAAATAAAAAGTAGGTATATTGGCAGGTTTGAATGATGATGGAATACTCGATTATTCCCTTAGAATGACTGTAGGTACAATTGTTTGTATGAAGTAGGGTTTTAGCCGTAAACAACTTAATATCCGATCAATCTTATCACTCATACAACACCTTGGGGTCTTTGTGAAAAGCAGTGTGGTCAGAACAACGCAGTGACACCAAAACGTCATTTTGGGGTGAAATTATGTATTCTGCCGAAATGTTAGGACTCTTATTTGAAAAGCTGTTTGTCTGCGAAGAAAATTTGGTCTTTGCTAACTGGTTTTAAGATGTTGTATCTTGCAAAAGAAACTAAATCTTAGTTTTTAATGTTGACTTGATTAAAAGACCACCAGCGCCATAATGACAAAGATATCTCTTCCCATGCTAAATAATGTCAATGGCAGGTCGTTACAAAGCTTTGATTTACTCCCCCGTGTGTAATAGAAACTGTAGTGTTAATCCCCGGCAGACGAGAGCATTTTTTACTGCCAGCCTTTTATTGGAAGACATGCAGATTGCTGTTACTCGTGTTCTCCAATTTTGTCCTTTAAAATGGTGACAAGGTTTTGAGCGTTGTCGCCCATTCTGCTAAGCATAAGTTTTTGGTTGCATCCATCAGTCAAGAGCACTAGATTTTGGAGGGCCAACATAGGAAGCAAACGTTATCACTACTTTCCTGTTGTTAAAAGTTAATGGTTTTTTAAATTTAAACTGTTTACAATACTTATTTCGATTTCAGCTGGTTTCTTCCCTGTGTAATTAAATTGATATCAGCAGGTTCGGAGAAGTTGGTATGCCAAATAAACATTAATATTAACGGAGGTTTACGTGAGCCATGACTTCATCACTGTGTTTCAATAATCAAGGTGATCTATTTTTAGTGCACTGATGAATAATCCTTGCCCTGCCCCTCTCTGACGGTTGAAATCTTATCCGCTTTAGTTATTTATGCTTGTGTGGATGAATTTTCGCGTTGCACATTTGTTTCGATATGTTTCTGGAAGTTGTCTTGACACCAAAAAAAGTATTTGCAGCAACATGACTTTAATCTTTGATTTTGTTTTCTTGTTGTAATCATTTTTTGTCTCAGCTTGTGATATAATAAGATGGCATAAAGATCACTGAGGTTTAAATCGATCCACAACGTTTGGGATTAGTGATATTCAGAAGCCTTTCGCTTTGGGCATATTGCGTGTTTTTTGGAACACAGCCAGATTTTAACACGCATTGGCTTCTCAAGTATATCTCATGTTTACAAATCTTTAAACGCTCAATTTGAAAGAATATCGAGCACTCGTATTGTACACACGCAAGACAGACAGACAGACAGACACACACACACACACACACATATTTATATATACTTATTCCCATTCCCTTTTTTACATTGTTTTACTTTCTTTGATGTTGTTTTGTCCCTGTATTTGTCTTATGTCCCGTTTGTTTGTCCTGTTTAGTAAAATTGCCGATCTGCATCTACGGCCATGAGCTTAGCA
>RDPX01000315.1:419101-429243 GCA_003991215.1 Morbakka virulenta
AGAGAGAGAGAGAGAGAGAGAGAGAGAGAGAGAGAGAGAGAGAGAGGGGAGAGAGAGAGATAGGATAGATGGATGATAGATAGATATATCGTGACATGATATAGTGGAGTATTTACACACCTAAGTAAAAAATTGATAAAAGCCATAACGTCTGATGTCCTTTTCCCAAGATGCTTGGACCAATTTTATGTTTTAGGAACTGATGGTCTGAAGTTTTTGTCTGAAGACAGTGAGTAAAATTTATTTTTATTTTATCAGTTGTCAAGTGACCTTGTACCCAGAGAATGGTTGTTTAAAAAGTTAAAAGTTTGTTTGCACTGAACTGAATGCGAACCATTGCCATGGCAATCATGCCCACATACACTATCAACTGAGCTGGCTGCACCTCCTTCTCACCAGATCAATTTTGCAGCCATATCTTTTACTTGGATTTTTTTACCGTATCTTGAGTGTCAATTCCCCACTAGTAACGGCAATGTAAGGTATAATACATTGCTGTGTATCAAAATAAATCCTGGACACAGCGTTATGTTACGAAGGCAAATTTTCTAAGGGTTTTAATAACAGGCTTTAATAGTTTTGGTATGTCAATTTTAGCCCTCAGTAAGATCTAGCGATCCAGTCTTCCTCTTCTTCGTCGAGTCTCGCGGCTGTCATCATGTCAGATCTTTTTTACTCCAGAAAGTGGCACAGGCCATCGCTGCGATCCAGTGATGAATTATTGGCACAAAACTGTTTCATCTACTGTTTTTATTCGTTATTGTGGTATATTTGGTAAGCAACATGGATGGGACCTACTTCCTACCCAGTGGTTACATAGTTTTTTACCCCTGGCAATATTATACAATGCCAATAGAATAATGGTTTCAAGTTTTGCTCCCAGAAGATTTATTTTCTCTCGTGGTAGTCATGTTAAATAAACAAAAGGTAGCAGAGTTAAAGCATGGAACAACTCATCTTTGGTGTGTAACTTTTTCATTTAAATTGTTAAAACACAGGTTAGTACAATCAGTTAATATCGCAAACAGACTTTGGTAGTCTTTCGAAGCGCACAGACATACTTTAACAGCAGAAATAGTGAATTAACGTTTATAGTGCATCCACTTTCCTGGTGACTTTGGTTGAAGAATGCGTGTTTGGATTTGGAAACGAAACGTGTTTGGGGAATGAGAAAAATGTATTAACCTCCTGTTTGATCCGTTAAAGGATGCACGCCGAGGACGAAAAACCCATCGAATTTTGCAGCAAAATTTATTGGCAGACTGTTAAAAGTCAAATTTAACCTAAAATTACATGACTAAATACCTATAACTCAAACGTATTAACAACAAACTGAGAAAGTGTGAGGAGAAATCTGGTATTTGTTTTTGTTAATATTCTGCATATGTTGTGTATGTTAATATGTTACATAAATTTGGATGTTAGTTTCTTTCTGTAATATTAGTGTAAACAAAGGTCGCAGTCTTAATATGGGATAGAGTGCCAGATCCCAGGTGGGCCATGGGCACCAATGAGTGCCCAGTTGGGCAAACAACGGTGCACCTATCCACCCATGACCTTTTGTTTTAACTTGACTTCCATAACTGTATACTCTACAGTAAAATCGCACTTAACCATAATGGAATTTTGGAAAGAATTGTTATAAACAATAACAGGCAGACGTAAAATCATATATAGGTAGATTCGAATTCGAACCTGCTGATACGGTCTCAACTTGTTAACCCAAACTTTTGTAGACGAAATATTGGTGCAATCCAGTTAATTCCGTACTATTTTAAGACTTGAACATTTATTATGTAAGCAAAGCTAATGTTGTTGATGTGAAAGAGTAGAAATTAGTTACTTCTCATTTGTTCCTAATTGAAGAGAATTTCTTAATAGAGAATTGCAGTAAGTTACAGGGTATCTGTCATCAATGATATTTTCTTTGCAGTTTCAAATCATTCTGTATGGTGTGTAAAGGAGTCTACAGAATAGTAGCTATGGAATAGGGTTTATTAATCGAGTATTGTTGTAAGAGGTTAACGGGATTCATAACTGATAGTTTCTTTTTAATGGCAAATCTTGTATTGCATCAAAATGAGTTTACAATTGGTACCTCTCTTTCATTTTTGGTGCTGCTAGTCACCAAGTGGTATTGTTTTATATGTCCATTGGATATCAGATACATAATTGATAGTTTAAAAGCCCCACGTTACGTTACGTTAATATCTCTTTCTCCTTAGAATTGTAGGCCCTGTATTTTTTGCTATACGAAGTGGCAAATTGATGATTCGACATGTTCTTTATTGAGCATTAATATATTTGGTTACCCCTCAAATGTAATGACGTGTTTAATCACCTTTTTTTTTATTAAGATTGTGAAATTTAAATGAGAATATTTTGTTACAAACAGCGATAAAATATGAACTTTTCGTCTTCTTCATTCCGTAATGATAGTACTGTTATATCATTACTTTATCAGTGTTGGTTATAAGTATTTGAATAATTAATTGGTGCGCTGTGTCTCCTAGTTGTACCCATCCAATATGACTCAAGTTTTGTTAAGAATACAAGAGATACGCAAGATGTATCGGGGGTAACAAGGAATTCAATTGATTAGTGAAGGCTTGTTTTTTGGCTACTACTTAAACATTGTAAGTTATTTCATTATTTATTTTCAGTGTAATAAAAACTCTTTTCGATAGGTTTTTGTTTGTTTGATTTTGATTTTTTTGTAGGGTAGGGAAATAGATTTTAAATGATTCAGATGGTCNTCATTTCGTAATGATAGTACTGTTATATCATTACTTTATCAGTGTTGGTTATAAGTATTTGAATAATTAATTGGTGCGCTGTGTCTCCTGGTTGTACCCATCCAATATGACTCAAGTTTTGTTAAGAATACAAGAGATACGCAAGATGTATCGGGGGTAACAAGGAATTCAATTGATTAGTGAAGGCTTGTTTTTTGGCTACTACTTAAACATTGTAAGTTATTTCATTATTTATTTTCAGTGTAATAAAAACTCTTTTCGATAGGTTTTTGTTTGTTTGATTTTGATTTTTTTGGAGGGTAGGAAAATAGATTTTAAATGATTCAGATGGTCTGTATCGAGTTTAGTACAAAATGTTGTGAAGTCTTAAAAGTGTTTACATCAAGGTGCTGGTGTTATGATTAGTTGTATTGTTTGGCTTTGTTTTATTTCTTTTGTTCGTTTTAATTGCTAAAGAACTAAGACATCGGTTGTAATGGTCATCCTCTTGTGGTTTTTAATCTATTCCCTTTTTGGTGCCGACGCAAACCGTTCTGACAAGAAAAAATATGAGGGGGGGGGGGGGGAAGCATAACATTCGTGAAATGGTGCCACTTTTTGAGTTCCTCTTCAAACTGGGAGTGTGTAAAACAGTCGATCCCGAAGGGGTGTACATGGTTCGTTGGCTATTGTCGTTATGACACAGAAAACAATTACCATTGCACGTCCGTTGTTGTTGTTGTATTCATTGAATTGCTGACAAAGAGCAATAAATGAGATATTTTGCTATGAACATAATTTTCCAAAACCAGAGCTGGAAGAACTCTCCAAGAACTACACAGATCCCAAAGCAACCAAATATTCAATTGTACAACCACCAAAAATGGTGTACAACCACCGAAAATGGTGTGCAACAGTACTTAACTCACTAGAGGGACATAGGGCATACACTTGACATTGGACAAGAAACACAGACATTTTACGAACGGAGGCACTTTTGCTTTGGATTATTCCCTCAGATGAAACTACCAATCTATTGCTCACATATCATTTTTCTTCTCCTCCTTGTTAATTTTTATTTCTTTTCATCTTAAAGTAGCTGGGAATATAAATCTCTATGTAATAGTGTTTTATCGTGTTGGTTTGAATGGTTTACACTAAAACATTAAGGTGATCGTCATCACTTTGAGATTGATACAAATGTGCAAGGGGGGGTTTTTTCAATCACAAACCCATTATTTGGTGTGTGGTACACCAATGAAAGATGGTTGCTATAAGAAATAAATTTTATTTTTCGGAATCGACTTGAAAGAAAAGCTGCATACAGACATCTTCATGTCAGTCCTACAGTTTTTTTATTTCCTTCAAGCCCAATATTATTAACACCAAATATCTGGTTACTGGTTTTTGGACAGTATTTACTGCGCTGCGTCCTAGGTTTGGCACAGTTCTTACTTTGTTGAGAGCCTGGTTTCAAATCATTGCCAGAACTGCATTGGCAGTTTTTAAAATCCTCGTCACTCAAATGAAAAAAAGGTTTTTTATCTCCATGATAAATGGCATATTTGATGTTATCTTTCAAGGCCCCCACAGCATATTTTTAAGGGCAGCGGCACAAATGACAAAAAAAGGCCAAACTTCTCGGATTTCCGATGTCTTGGAAATAAAGGCATTGACAAGCGCTGTATTGGAAAACAAAATTGGTTGAAATATGCTAATTGTACATATTTCTAACTGAAAATGGTAAAAAAGACGAAATAAACACAACATGCTATGTTAATTCCAACCCATATTTTTAAGAAACACCTTTTAATTCACGTTCAATATTAATATTTTCAAGATTAAACAATGCAGTGATGCTATAATACCGAGCAATTTCAAGATATTATTTTAGTCTGAAAAGGTATAGAAAAAGTCACCCTCTAATGAAATGGGAATTAAAATACGATTAACAACAAACTGAGATAGGAAAGTGTGAGGAGAAACCTGGTACAATTTTATGAAAGAAACTGATTGTTATTACATAATAACCTAGAAAAATGAAATCAAATGTGCAATGTCAAAAATATGTAAACCTTTTGAATATTTACTCAAAATTGGAAAACGGCAGAAATATTAGAATAATCCAAATAGTGCTGTGCACATTTCTCTTCCTATGTGAAGTAAATTAAAAAGTTAACGAATAATCTTGCATTCAACAAAATTTCCTTTGAAGCTCTGTTAAACCCCTAAGGGACTCAATGAACCCCTAAAGGTCACAGAAGGGGCTTAATCGAAATAAGTGGTTATTTAGAAAACCAAGAGAAGAGCTATAAAAAATCTATATAAAGCACATGTTTAAGGAAATGTTAAAATCTTAGCCCGACAGTTTTTTTCATTTTCATCCAAATCAATAGCCACATAAGCAACCTTTTTCAGAGGAATAACAGGGGGTTCCTTCAAAAGGATCAATTTCAGTTTCTTCTAAACATCAAACGCAATCCTGTGAGTCTTTACCTGGAACATCACCTGATCTGCGAAAAGCACATATTTTAAAGCTCTTTCGAATGAGTTCCCCTGGCAGTAATCCTACACCTTTAGAATCCATTCAAACTTTTGCTTTCTGGGAGGAGGGTGGGGGGACATTTCCCTGGGTTGTGAATTGATGGATTTCTTCTGCAAGGCATATGTCATAAATTCCCTTAAAAGGTATTTCAAACTGTTTAAGCAAACTTTGTGCATCCTTCTGGAGTAACCACTGTGTCAATGCGACCATAATGCAATAATGATCTGATTATAGGTGACAAACGGCAGCGAAATGCATCCCAAGCAAGAAGCCATCGGGTCCCTAACGTAAATGACCTAACAATATATCTGCTGTACTTCTCTGTCAACACACCCATTTATCCATTTGGGTGCAATTTCTGCTACTACACACTAACATGAAACAGCATTGGGGGCCTTTAAAGGAAAGGGACTTATCTAAAATCATAGAGGTTTCACAGTGAAAGACCCAAGTAGGCTTAATTGATATTATTATGAAAAAAGAAAGTCATTTCAGAGGTAAGGCCTATCTTTCTATTTCAAATTTTGTGATTTTACATGTAATTCAACCCAAATATTTTTTTACAATAGAAAAAGAATATTGAAAACAGAATTAGGTAATCACTAACTGATTTATTTACGAAACAACTTTTGTTTTCTATACCTAAAAAATATGAATTAGTGAAATTCCCTCAGTCGAAGTAAAAACACTGAAGAAATACGTACGTCCTTTGGTAAAAATGGACGAAATCACCAAATGAGGACTTTCTGTACTCCTGTTTTGTAGCAAACACGTTCCTGATCTGTAAAAGGTCAATCTTATTACACATTTCTTTGTAATAATTTAATATTAATTTGAAAATTAGAAAGAAATGGAACGCAGCAGTGTCACACTACCAGGTTCCTATGTGAAGAGTCTTCACTTGTTAAGAGGCATTACTTGTTGATAATACAACAGTTATTGATTGCGATAGGACAGGCTTAAAAAATGGTAGGCATGTGTATCTGGTTTGAGCCCTATCTTCACAGAAAGCGGTACTCTGGTTGTCACATGACCTTTTGTCAGAACCACCAAGCAGCTTTCTTCCGACATAAGGTTGAATAAATTTCCTCGATTTGCTGCCTTACATGATGTGTCTAATAAATTCCAAAAATATCGTAACACGTGGTCTCCGTTGCGCACGAGTAACCTCTCAACTGACATCGTTTAGAAGGTTTTTTCATTAAAATAATTGCAAACATCAGGCCTGCTGTTAGATTTAAGCTTCCAAAGGCCAAAACTATTTATTATTAATCTCGATTAACCTACAACAAATTACCTTGTGACGCCTGATCTCTTTCTGCATCACGTTTTTTCACCCTCTTTTATCAGTTTAGGTTTGCAGTGTTAATTTGAACGACGTTCTATCACGTATTGATGCTGTTCGAAGTTGAACTGATACTAAAAATACAACTTCAATGAAAAATTTTGTAATTCAATTTTTACGTTCTTTCACATTTTGGTACCGCTTGCTTCAAACTTTGATCAATATTAGTCGGCCTTCTTATCTGCAGAGCCCGCGCCAACGATTCCAAACTGTGTGTAAAGATGCTACCCTCTTACACGTTACCCCTGTTGTAGCAAAATAGTTGCCCATATTTTTCTGGAGAAACGCGGCCAACAATGATGACGTTTACGTGTGTATGAAAAATGGACCCACAAACAAATGCAAAAATTTTGATCTTATTCAAATCTTTTATTCAACAAAAACTAGCTAAATGACCCCCCACCCTGGTTATCGGAACGGACCCCAATCAGATTGGCAATACATTTTTAACAATACGACCTTTAAGCGACTTCGATTTTTCACCGAACAATTTCGGTGGAAATTCCTACATGCTCAAAGTAGTTAACAATTTTGTTTTGCTCTCCTGTTCCATGCCTGCACAAAAGGTCCTGGCTTAAATCATCCTTTTCTGTAGCATTTTGCCATTTGTTTTGATGGAAGGATTCTATTTACATACAATATCTATCGGCCAATGCGACAACCATTTGCTTGCGATGTCGCATTTTACAAACTTTGTTGAAACACACCTTATCGGCAAATGATGTCAAAAAGCAGTTCCTTTTTTGACATTGATGTTATTTTTATTTAACTGTTATTTTTTTTGCATTAGTATGAAATGATAAATTATTGATAATGATTTGGATGATGCATGTTCCCAAATTTCACGACATGCAAAAAATATATTGCCGACTTTAGCTTTACTTTTGTTCATCTTTTTGGCGCTTTCTGTGCCAGATTTCCTTCCGATGCTTGGATCCTCAACCCCAACTTTCGTTATCTGATGAAAACTATTTGAAAACAAATTTATCAAGTTTTTTATTGGGTTTTTAGTTTGTTTGTTTGTTGTTTTGTTTTTTCTACTTTCACCCAATGCAAGGTTGAAAGCCACCAGTGAAGATTATTACCTTTCTTTGTTGATTTTTTCTATTTTTCAGATTTTTTTTCAATTATTGCTTTCTCCCGTCATCTAGTTCCACCTCCGAAAATGTGCATTCATAGGTAGTATGCAATTCATAAAGGTGAAATGAATGAGCGTAGTTATCCCAGGGACGAAGCTGAGGCTCAAACTTGAGACCTCTAACATGGTACGCAGTTGATTTAACCACTTGGTCACTGTTGCTTACTGATACCAGCAGCTCGAGCTTTCTTTGACCTAAACGCAGAGCCTTTTTCATGCAGCAGCAAGAGAAACCCAATCTATTTTAGTCATCCTGCCACAATTGCCTGTGCCTTTTCAAAGGCAATACCTGTCCTCACCGATAACATTTCTTCCCGAGGTACTACCGCAGCAGCAAATTTTGGTTTTCAAGGAGTAGGTGTTTTCTGTACTGGTGAGTCATTACACATCAAGGCTAAAAGCCACTCGAGGAGAAGGGTTAACAAGAGATGCAATCAATGAACTTCATTCTGTATTGCAATATCTATCGATCCTTTGTGATCGATTTACACGTATGGCTGACGACAGAGTAATTTCTTGAGAAAACTAACGTTTTGCTCATTCGTTAACCTAAACTGTCAGAATTTTGTAACTCTGGCTAAGGTTATAAAAAATACCACAAATTCCTGAAACTCCTGTAAAAGGATGCCACATTTTAACACATTTTATATCTTTCTCAATCATTTAGACCTATATGATAAAGTTTTAAGTCGTTTTTTTCAAGGTTTTTTTTAACAAAAGGGGTCCTGTGGTTGCGATTTTTCTTGAAGAAATATCAGTTGCATAATATGATAGCAGAAAGAAATGACCTTGGTGGGGTATACATTTCCTTCTGCATTTATAAACAGGAGAGTTCCGAAGTCACTTAGACTGGATCTTAGCCAAAGTTTTGTCGTTTGTTGTCACAAAACTAAATAGCTGCCACAAGCAAACAAATACTTGTTTCGACGTCACATCTGTTTTCACATTTTAAATGACCTTGAATCTTCCTTGCAAGACAAAACAATGAATTTTGTTGATCCCAACAAATGTCATTTCACAGTTTTACAACAAAATCACATCCTGCATTTAGAAGTAAAACATACAGAGCTCAAGTATGACATAATTTCAATACCCAATTAATAAGATTCATCAAATATTTACTCTTGTACAGTAATTAAGTACACTGGCTTAGTTTTCACAAGATCGGGTGTCAATTTTCAAAAGATCTTTGTTTCATGGTCTTTCCTTATTCTCGTGATGAACAGTGAAAGTGATCACGGAGCTGCACTGGGCGGAAACCATTTAAATCAGGTGTTTATTGCTTTGGAATTCACAAAAGAAATTGTTGTGAGATTACAGTAGATTTATAATTATAGAATAAATATAAATTTTTTAAAATTTTATTGGTTACGTCTTTATTTTCTTTATTTCGGGTGTGGAAAAGGTGCGCCTTGTTTCGGGTTTGTTTTGGTGATGTAAGTTCTTGTTTTGTGTTTCTTGCCCCACTTTCTTGCGATAAAGTGGGCGGGGTGAATGGTTCCAGGCAAACGTTGGTCGTATCTCCTTGGGTCAAAGACTGCCATCACAGTTGCCAATCAGCTTTTGCGTGATTGAAAAGAAGGTACAGTTTTGCCAGCTGTGAAACTCTGTTTGTTTCAAGATTAGAAAATCATTAAATAAACACTAATAAAAACACAATAATGAAACATCGGACCAATATACACACAAACGTTTAGGTAATATTATAACGTCGCCAATCTAAGGTGTCACTCTTCAGGGAAACCAGTCTCCCTTCTATTTGTTTACCAAATTGAATGTTTTTCTTCCCTCTATTACTGTCGATTCTCAGCATCAAGGTATTAAAAGCATGTTTCGATTAATTAAACTAGCATGCAAGGAGGAGTCAAATGGTCTAAACTTGCTGTAGTCACGAGGCATCTTGGCTTGCAATTTATTAATAAAAAATGCCCTGACATTTTTTCAAATTACAAATTTTTGTTTTGTCTCACAGTAGGTCATCTCCTTCCGGCCTTACCCAACAACTGGGTGGTGTTAATTGTCCAGCTCACTCTTCTCCACCTCATGCCCTTATTATATTCTATATCATTTATATTATTTATATTATTCTGCCCTAGACTAAAGGTTAAACCCATTTATCGTGTCTATGGTAGCAAAAATATAAGTGAAATGATTAAACGAACATTTTAAAGGAAAAATTTTTTTTTTCGGTGGTGGTGGTAGGGGGGGGGGGTTAAAATTAAAAGATCAACTGTAAAAAGTCCCCAATTCGGCCAAAAACTGTTGGTTTCAAGGTTATTAACAAAATTCCCTTTTTTAGGATTTTTTTTAAGGGCGTACTAATTTATCTTTTTAACAGTAATGTTGTAATACAAGCCAGCAACAATACCCACACATTAA
>RDPX01000315.1:436970-447643 GCA_003991215.1 Morbakka virulenta
AAAATTAAGTTTACTCATAAATACGTCAAACCGTGGGATATTTTCAACAGCAACCATCCAGTACAACCTTGGTACTACGGCCACAGAGGAAAAGCCGTACTGCGGGCAGTATTTTATTTGACAAACCATATTTCTTAACCTTTAATACTAGGCAGGAGTGTCAAAACCTGTTGAAGTCTTTTGAAATGTAAAGAGCAATAGTTCTTCATCAGAAGCATCGAGAGGATAGTGAATACGTTTAGTGGTGAAAGAAACAAAAGAAACAGTGCACCATGATGAATGAAATAAATCCTCGTGGTGAGAAAAAAGGGTCAAGGGACTCATGATCATGAACATGGAACCCATTGATAAAAGACTCAAATATTTTGCTTAAAACCGATAAAACACTTATAAGCTGCTAATTACTAGAAACAGAACGTTAGTACAGTTCTTAAAGATTAGAAATTCAGATGTTACTTTCAAGTAGAAGAAAAAACATGACTAATTTAAACATTTGTTTAAAATTTTAGAGAAAAAAAGTGAGATTTCGTAGCAGTTTTCTAGTACAATGTGTAAAATATCATTGGTTTCAGATTCCTCGGTATATCGAATAATAGATGTTGCTAAAATAGCTTGTTGGAGATTCAAAAAACACCCATTATTAAGTAACGTCTACTTACTCGATAGCATTCCTATTTGTTTCTTGGTTATCTGTCTTTTTCTTCTTGAATTCAAAGTAGTTTTCTTCTCTGACTCCCTACGGGCAATCACTGCAAGATACTCTTCTCGTTTCTTCTGAACACTGCCTGTTCGTTGAAACTACGGGTTAAGATGGTCACTGTCAATAACATCAATTGTGTGTATACATACATACATACATTCGTACATACGTACATACATATATACATACGTACATACATACGTACATTCATACGTATATACATACGTACATACGTACACACATACATACGTACATACATACAAATAAACATACATACGTACATATATACATATATACGTACATACATACGTACGTACATACAAACGTACATACATACGTACATACATGCAAACTTACATACATACATACATACATACATACGTAAATACATACATACGTACATACATACAAACGTACGTACGTACATACATAAATACATACATACATACATATATACATACATACACACATACATATATACATATATACACAAATACATACATACGTACGTACATACATAAATACTTACATACATACATACATACATATATACATACATACACACATACATAAATACTTACATACATACATACATACATACATATATACATACATACACACATACATATATACATACATACATACATATATACATACACACATACATACATACATACATACGTAAATACATACATACGTACATACATACAAACGTACGTACATACATATGTACATACATACATACATACATACATACATACATACATAGATAATTTTATGGCCACTACTATCGAGACCACAAAGAAGTCGGCTTGATCTATAGAAGATGGAAGGACTTCGGGTCCATTTCAGAGTAGAGGAATAGATTATTCGCATGTTTTGGATAGGTGGGTTACAGGTCCTTCAAATTGGCATTTATTACTACGGCTCGTCACTATGTTAGGAGTCCTTTCCACATAAATTGATTTGACCTCCTTAAGAATCATTATGTATCGATTACGAGCGATTATGAAGAGTTTCTTGTTCTGAGGAGAAGGATCTCACCTGTCAAGATGAAAATAATGCCCGCGATGAGCCATCACAGCTGAACACAGAGGCGAGAACTGAGGAGAAGAATGGGGCCTAACCTGAAATTTCCAGCAAGGAACAAACACATCAATGCTAGTTTGGACCAAAGATGAGACATCGAATGAACAATGTTTAGCGATTTTTTTAAACAACACATTAACATATTTTCATCTTCTCTTACAACAATACTCTCCAATAGTACACGCCGCTGCTATCAATTTTCACCTGTTTCAGATAATAACAACAAAATTAATAATAATGATCTTTAAAACTGCATATCATTTATTTATACTGCAAATTAAACATTTGAAATATTAATTATAATTAATGTTATTATAATTATATAAATTATAATAATTATTAAGGTGAATAATTATTAATCTTAACTTACGTAGGAATAATCTCCAATTAGGTCGTATAAAAAAAGCGTCGTTTGTTATTATGTCAACAATACCGGATTTCCACATTGTTTGTTTCGGATACAGAATGTCTAGTATGTGGTTCTTATACATACATTTGTCATTCTTTTTATAATGAAGTTAATCGTTTTGTTGTTCAAACCAATGATTTTCATGTTAGATTCAATGAAGCTATCATGACCTATCACGCCATTTGCACCAAGGCTTAAATTAATGTAACAGACTCTATACCTTTTGCATAGACCAACAAGGAACCACTGGTAACGTTCTGCTTTGCAATCACCATTTTTTTAACTGTTAGTTTCGAGACCAACAGTAAGTTGTAGTAAAAACAAAATTTCATCTTTTATGACAGCAAAATCTTTCGTTGATTTTCACCTGTTATAATTGATAGATTTGGGTAGCCCTCGATATCTACAAGTACGTGTAACACTTGTAATTTGATCATTTTGTAAAGATTTATTAGTATTGAATAATGGCGCATGTTATACCTCGATTCAAGTAGTGCAGTGTCACATCCACTAATGAGGTAACCACCTGTCTCTTTTACTCGTCTCAAAACTTGCAAGAGGAGTTGTGGGTTGTGCCCCATTGGTACCATTCGCTACCGTGTTGTTCCGCTACCAAATGGTGAAAATGTTGATCTTTCAAGGTTCGACAAATATTTTCATTGAAAAAATTTCAGATGCCATTGCTATACACGCCTTAAGTATCACACTGGATTAAATAATTTCCACAATCCCAATAATAATAATAATAATAATAATAATAATAATATATGTGACCAGGCAAGAGTTATTAGGAAGAATGGATATCTATCAGAATTAGAATTGGAAATGATAAAAAGACGTATTGATGATGAAGAAGAAGAATTACTAGGCGAGACCTTGGGACTAGAGAGCAACGAAGTTGTGGATAGGGAGAATATTGGTGATGGTGTTAATATTAATGACGTTAATATTGGTTTGTTAGGTGAACAAAATGTAGGGATAGCGGTGGATGAAGAGGTATTAGTGAATCTGAACGAAGAACAAAGAGAAATCCTTGAAAGTTTAAGAAAGATAATCAATGAAGGAAAAACCGCTGATGGAATAGTTTTCAGGAACATCAATAGAAATAGGTTAAGATCTCAAGTAGACAAAGTAAATCAAGTCATACAACACATATCTACTAGTAGCATTACGGAAACAAATAATTTGATTAGAGCTGCCTCGGTATTGATAGCGGAGCAACTAGGTTTGAAGAAAAAAAACTTNATTCCTCGGTATATCGAATAATAGATGTTGCTAAAATAGCTTGTTGGAGATTCAAAAAACACCCATTATTAAGTAACGTCTACTTACTCGATAGCATTCCCATTTGTTTCTTGGTTATCTGTCTTTTTCTTCTTGAATTCAAAGTAGCTTTTCTTCTCTGACTCCCTACGGGCAATCATTGCAAGATACTCTTCTCGTTTCTTCTGAACACTGCCTGTTCGTTGAAACTACGGGTTAAGATGGTCACTGTCAATAACATCAATTGTGTATATATACATACATACATACGTACATACGTACATACATACATACATACATACGTACATACGTACATACATATATACATACGTACATACATACGTACATTCATACGCACATACATACGTATATACATACGTACATACGTACATACATACATACGTACATACATACATACATACAAATATACATACATACGTACATATATACATACATACGTACATACATACGTACATACATACAAACGTACATACATACATACATACATACGTACATACATACGTACGTACATACAAACGTACATACATACATACATACGTACATACATACAAACTTACATACATACATACATACATACATAAGTAAATACATACATACATACGTACATACATACGTAAATACATACATACATACAAATATACAAACGTACGTACGTACATACATACAGTACGTACATACATACATACCTAGATAATGTTATGGCCACTACTATCGAGACCACAAAGAAGTCGGCTTGATCTATAGAAGATGGAAGGACTTCGGGTCCATTTCAGAGTAGAGGAATAGATTATTCGCATGTTTTGGATAAGTGGATTGCAGGTCCTTCAAATTGGCATTTATTACTACGGCTCGTCACTATGTTAGGAGTCCTTTCCATATAAATTGATTTGACCTCCTTAAGAATCATTACGTATCGATTACGAACGATTATGAAGAGTTTCCCGCCTCAAGGTGAAGGACCCCACCCGCCAAGACGAAAATAATGCCCGCGATGAGCCATCACAGCTGAACACTGAGGCGAGAACTGAGGAGAGGAATGGGGCCCAACCTGAAATTTCCAGCAAGGAACAAACACATCAATGCTAGTTTGGACCAAAGATGAGACATCGAATAAACAATGTTTAGCGATTTTTTTAAACAACACATTAACAAATTTTCATCTTCTCTTACAACAATACTCTCCAATAGTACACGCCGCTGCTATCAATTTTCACCTGTTTCAGATAATAACAACAAAATTAATAATAATGATCTTTAAAACTGCATATGATTTATTTATACTGCAAATTAAACATTTGAAATATTAATTATAATTAATATTATTATAATTATATAAATTAATTATATAAATTATAATAATTATTAAGATGAATCATTATTCATCTTAACTTACTTAGGAATAATCTCCAATTAGGTCGTATAAAAAAAGCGACGTTGGTATCGGTTGTTATTATGTCAACAATACCGGATTTCCACATTGTTTGTTTCGGATACAGAATGTCTAGTATGTGGTTCTTATACATACATTTGCCATTCTTTTTATGATGAAGTTAATCGTTTTGTTGTTCAAACCAATGATTTTCATGTTAGATTCAATGAAGCTATCATGACCTATCACGCCATTTGCACCAAGGCTTAAATTAATGTAACAGACTCTATACCTTTCGCATAGACCAACAAGGAACCACTGGTAACGTCCTGCTTTGCAATCACCATTTTTTTAACTGTTAGTTTCGAGACCAACAGTAAGTTGTAGTAAAGACAAAATTTCATCTTTTGTGACAGCAAAATCTGTTCGTCGATTTTCACCTGTTATAATTGATAGATTTGTGTAGCCCTCGATATCTACAAGTACGTGTAACACTTGTAATTTGATCATTTTGTAAAGATTTATTAGTATTGAATAATGACGCATGTTATACCTCGATTCAAGTAGTGCAGTGTCACATCCACTAATGAGGTAACCACCCGTCTCTTTTACTCGTCTCAAAACTTACAAGAGGAGTTGTGGGTTGTGCCCCATTGGTACCATTCGCTACCGTGTTGTTCCGCTATCAAATGGTGAAAATGTTGATCTTTCTTGGGAGATAACTGGTGAGACTTGACAATAGATTGATAAAATTGTGATCTACATTTTTGCATATGGATTTGTTAAACAGATTTTGTGTGGTTACGTTTTTAAATAAAGTACAGTATATAGGATAAACGAAGTTGCTTTTATGCTTCATGGGTGAAATTGAACTGATCCTGTTAAAAGCAGTTGTAGTTATTGCTGCTCTTAATTAAGAAATCTCGTTAATAGTTTCATTACTGGGTTGTCCAAATTTATTTCTGAATGTCACTTGAAACTGAGTGTGTCTTGTAGATGGTATCATAAGCCCAAACTTGACCGAGTAACAATATTTAATATTTCTTTTTTACTGGTATCTCAAACCACAGCATGATGTACCTTAAGACAATGTTGTCCATATTTTTCTTCGTCCACGTGTTAGATACTCCAGTAACATTAAATTGCCAACTGATAATAATAATAATAATAATAATAATAATGATGATGATGATTTATAATAATAATGTTTCTACCCCTGAGTCCTCGATGGGCTCGTATTGCTCCACCACTCAATGATAATAATAACAATGACAATACAAATTAAGATATACTATTAGCATTTCTTTTTATTATAATCACATACCTACATACCTACATTCCTACATACCTACATACCTAGATACCTGCATACCTACATACCTAGATACCTACATACCTACATACCTTAACACCTACATACTTATATAGGTACATGCCTATATACCTACGTACCTACATTTCTAGATACCATAATACCTTAATACCTACATACCTATATAGGTACATACCTACATACCTGGATACCTGGATACCTATATATTTTACTTACTTACTTAAGCCCATAACCCACGGATGAGCATAGGCCATCGACGAAAGTTTGCCACTGCACTCTGTTTTGGGCTTCACTTGCTACTTCAGTCCAGTTTGTTCCCTGCCGTCTCAGGTCTGCCTCGGTATCTCGCCTCCAGCTGTTATGCGGTCGCCCTCTCTTCCTTTTTCCCTGTGGGTTCCAGGTTAAGACCTGTTGTGTGATGCTGGATGATGGTTTTCTCAAGGTGTGCCCTATCCATCCCCACTTTCTTCTGAGGATTTGCCTGACTACTGCTTCTTGTCCTGCTCTTTCCCATAAGTCTTCATTCCTGATTTTATCCGTCCAGCATATTTTGTATATTCTTCTCAGACATATGTTGAGAAATGTCTGTATCTTCTGCAGAATTGCCTTTGTTGTGCGTCATGTCACGCAGCCATGTAGTAGAACCGACTTCACGTTCAAATACAGAGGTGAATTTCATTCTAGTGACTGTTCTACTATGATACGTAGACAACCGATTTGGTCCACACAAGATTTATTCTCACGATAGCCTGCTTGTTGGTCTCGGAGCTTCTTAAGTGTGTGAGGCTCCTTCCACTGTGTTCCCCGAGTACAGTATCTGCTCTTCAGATACAAGTCTCAGCTGTCCTGCCTCTAGCCACCTGGTTTCACTCAAACCCAATAGTTCGATGTTATACTTTTTCAGTTCTCTTGCTACCTGAAAAGATCTTCCTGTTTCGTACATAGTCCTCATGTTCTAAGTTGCTATTCTAACTTTTGCCTTTGGTGTTAGAAGAGGAATCGGCCTCGCAGCTTCCTCCTGGCTTTCACTGCGATGCGTCATGTGTCTCTGAGATCGAGTCCCTTCTTCCCTTTGGCGAATGTGTTGGTTTGTTTTCGTCGATGCTTCTGTAGCTTTGTTGATTTTTACGGGGGTGGGGTGGGGTGCTGACCCCAAGCCCAACCTTTCTCCTTTATTCAGGCTTAGGAGTTGCTGCATTATCCGAAAATATCACAGGCGAAGTTACCTATATACCTACATACCTATATAGCTTAATACCGAAATACCTACGTACCTACATTCCTATATAGGTAAATACCTATATACATACATATATACATACATACACACTTACATACATACATATATTTGTTGTTGTTGTTGGCAATTTCTTTTTGTCGATTAATATACCAGACTTGACACTAACGAAATCTGACTCCGCTACAGAAAAAGAAGCAACTGTGACGATGATGAACAATACTATTAAAAACAGAAACAGAACAGCAGTGAGCTGATAGGTATGTTAAGCCTCTATTAAGCAGTTTTGATGCACTAATTTTAAAGAAATGCTTTATCATATCCCTGAACCACTAACCCTAATCCAAAAAAAATCAATATCTTGTTCGAATTTGGCTGAGATACGGTTCCAAGATTGGGTTACCGGACCAGAAAACTGGAATATGTCCCTGGCACATGCAGTTTCTGAGCGAGTACTTTTAGCACGACCGTCGTGATCACAGCTAAACAGAAACTAGATACGATATTTATTTTGAACAACAACTGGAAGTCATTTTTCTAGGTGTGGATAACCAGTACTTCCTTTTTTGCCTTTCTTGTGAGTTTCGCAAACCAACAAACAAACGCTAATGCTAAGGTGTATGTAGATCAGGCACGGCGCCGCAGGGGGGAGCTGGGGGGCTTTAGCCCCTACTTTTCAGCTATGGATAGCTTTTTGAAAAAGAAAGGGGAAAAACATTTACATTTTTGATAAAGAAATCTATTTTTCTTCTCGTGTTTTTCTTTATGTCTTATTGCGCAATACAGTACATACAGTATGGTGTCTTGATCTGGGGGCAATTTGCGGAAATCTGCATATTTCTAAGCCCCCCCCTCCCCTCTAAGTTTTTAATCAGCGACGCCGTGTGTAGATATAAACTTCGGAATTGTTACCGTCCTTGGTTTTCAAGGTCACCCAGCTAAATGGATGGAAAAGAGCATTTTAGTTTAATCAATAAATATCGATGTCTGGAGAGTCAGCACTGCTGATTTTCAGCAGTTTGAGTTCATTTGAAACAGCATCTTAAATGCTGATACATGAATTGAAAGTGAAATAATTAATTGTTCTCTTCAATCCCAGATTTAACCTTGAGTGTTTGTTACTACTATTTGTAAAGAAATTATTCTTCAAACTCGTAAAAACATAGTTCATCATCGTGAACAATGTTCAAAGTAAATGAAGTGTGGCTTCTACCTTTTAAGAAACACAAAAAATGTATTATTCCTTCTAACCAGAAGTAAAATAGCGATTCAATTGCTATATATTATTGCAACAAAAAAAAACCTTGAACAACTTAGATAATTTATCAAAAAATTCCCTTACATTGCTACCCTAGCTTGGAATCGTTGCGTTGGTCCTGAAGAATATATTTGCTAGCATGTTTTATTATTTCTGGGTTTCCTTATTTTCTTGCAGATATAAGAATCAAGAAATAACAACAAAGATTGTTTCCTTTTTATCATATTGATTTCATTATATTTGTCATCTAAATCACAAGAAAGGAGTTGGCCTTCTAATATGGCCTGATTTACGTTTTTCAACCAATAAATAAAAAAATATTTTTATTTCTATTCTGCGGTTTCAAGTCAGAAGAAACAGGAATTTCTTCTTCTTACTATGTAATCTGATTCTTGAATCACTGCGAAAAAATGTGATCCTGTAAATCTCGATTAAACAATATGAATTGGACATGTTGTCCCATGTTGTCCCATGTTCAATCTTCTGATCAAATATTCGCGGAACTGGGCGTGGTAATGGTACTAAATATTGCTAGGTGTTTTACAGTTTAGCAAGCAAGTTCATTGAAAAGAACATTCAGCGTGGTATCCATTGTCCCAACTTGTATTCATATAAGTCCTGTGTAACAGGATACGCAGGGTGGCGACGCGTGAAAACGAGTAAGGATTCAGGGATTCTCTTTTGGCAAATTTATTAATCTCACACACTTGAAAGTGAAAATAAACGGGAGCACTAATGTCTTATCTTTGCCTGTGAAACAGGTCTGATGTCTGCTCTAACCAAGCTAACACAGTGCTTTACTGACTTCAGCACACTGACACTAGCTAAACAGGCTTCCTATTTATGGTAGAATATTTTGCATGCAGCTAAATATTGCGTGTAGCTAAATATAAGTTAACATCAAAACCAAATACCCTGCCCTTAACCTTAAATAACTGCGAACATCTGTTCCGGATGAATTATAAAACCACGGACAACCTTCTGAAACACGCCAAACCTAAAAAAAGTTAAAAACTATTGAATTAAACTAAAAATGTAGGTCTAATGACCCTGTCACACCTGCATATGTTTTGTATTTAAACTGTATGTTGTCGACACAATGTCCATTTGCTTATTCTATAGAGTCTCAAAGCGTTAATCTTTCTGATACCAATCGATTCATATAATTAAAAGAGCTTTGATATCGAGCTGAAGCCAAATACAAACGTTCTGGAACGATCTTCCCTTTCTTTTTTCTATGAGGTGGGGAAAATATGGGTGATGTTTAAAGCCTTGACTTCTTTTCAAATCAAAACCAATTCGATGTAGCTTCTGTTTTTACCATAATGAGTATCATTATTAGAGCTCTATGCATGCTTAATATTAAAACCAGGATGCTATTATTTCTATTTTGTAAATCATTTCTATTGCAATTACTATTATTTCTAATACTTTTATGATTACTATCATCATTGATTGGTTACACAACAGCTAGTGATGGTTGTGTAAAAAACGCACATTCAGCGCCCAGCAAGAATCCAAGAAAGGTGAATGCAGGCATATATATATTGTAACCACAAGAGTGAGGTAACATAGTTAACCAAAATAAAATGGCAACATCGCTGCACCTTACCAAGTAGACCAACACAACAAGTAAGAAAAAAAAGAAAGGTTTGCTTAAAAGATAATTTATCACTTGTGTGTAATGGTAGTAGTAGCAATAATAGCAAAAGTCGCAAGAGTACTACTAATAGTAGTAGTAGTAGTAGTAGTAGTAGTAGTAGCAGTAGTAGTAATAATAGTAGTAGTGGTAGTAGTAGTAGTAGTAATAGTAGTAGTAATAATAGTAGTAGTAGTAGTAGTAGTAGTAGTAGTAGTAGTAGTAGTAGTAGTAGTAGTAGTAGTAGTAGTAGTAGTAGTGGTAATAGTAGTAGTAGTACTAGTAGTAGTAGTAGTAGTAGTAGTAGTAGTAGTAGTAATAGTAGTAGTAGTAGTAGTAGTAGTAGTAGTAGTAG
>RDPX01000315.1:447801-465095 GCA_003991215.1 Morbakka virulenta
AAAGTAGAAATAATAACAAAAGACGCAAGACGATAACTAATAGTAATAGTAGTAGTCGTAGTAGAAGTAACAACAGAAATAGTAATAATAATAGTAGGTTTAGTAGTAGTAGTAGTAATAGTAGTAGTAATAATAGTAGTAGTAGTAGTAGTAGTAGTACTAGTAGTAATAGTAACAGTAGTACTAGCAGTAATAGTAATAATAGTAGTAGTGGTAGTAGTAGTAGTAGTCGTGGTACTAGTACTAGCAGTAGTGGTGGTAGTAGTAGAAATAGTAGTAGTAGTAGTAATAGTAGTAGTAATAATAATAGTAGTAGTAGTAGTACTAGTAGTAATAGTAACAGTAGTAGTAGCATTAATAGTAATAATAGTAGTAGTGGTAGTAGTAGTAATAGTAGTAGTAGAAGTAGTAATAGTAATAGAAGTAGTAGTAGTAGTAGTACCAGTAGTGGTAGTAATAATAGTAGTAGTAGTAGAAGTAGTAATAGTAGTAGTAGCAATAGTAGTAATAGCAATAGTAGCAAAAGTGGCAAGAGTAGCAGTAGTAGTAGAAGTAGTGGCAGTAGTGGCAGTAGTAGTGGTAGTAGTAGTAGTAGAAGTAGTAATAGTAGTAGTAGCAATAGTAGTAGTAGCAATAGTAGCAAAAGTGGCAAGAGTAGCAGTAGTAGTAGTAGTAGTGGCAGTAGTGGCAGTAGTGGCAGTAGTAGTGGTAGGAGTAGTGGTAGTAGTCGTAATAGTGCTGGTAGGGGGAGTCATACTAGTATTAGTAGCAAGTAGTAGTGGTTGTAGTAGTAGTAGCGGTAGTAATAGTAGTGGTAGCAGTAGTGATAGTAGCAATCGTAGCAAAAATGGCAAGAGTAAGTAGTAGTAGTAGTAGTGGCATTAGTGGTAGTGGTAGAATTAGTTGGGTAGTAGTATTAGTAGTAGTAGTATTACTAGTGATAGTAGTAGTAGTAATAGTAACGGTAATGGTAGTAATAGTAGTTGTAGTAGGAGGAGTATTGGTAGCAGCAGTACTAGTAATGGGTGTAGTAGTAGTAGTAGTAGTAATAGTAGTAGTAACAGTAATAGTAGTAATAGTAGTGGTAGTAGTAATGGTAATAATGGTAGTAGTAGAATTAGTAGTAGTAGTAGTAATAGTAGTAGTAACGGTTATAGTAGTAATAGTAGTTGTAGTAGGAGGGGTATTGGTAGCAGCAGTACTAGTAATGGGTGTAGTAGTAGTAGTAACAGTAATAGTAGTAGCAGTAGTAGTAACAGTAGTAATAGTTGTTGTGGTAGTAGTAGATATTATACCTATCGTTGTTTTTATATTACGTATTTATTAATCTATGATGGATTACACTTGACAACAATCAGAGTGCGATTTTGATGTAGATGATATTTTATAGGCATATGTGGGGATCTGATTACGAATGTGGCTTTTAAAAAAGGTCTATGGATTGGAATGTTTTTTACAGCCATTTAAAATTTTTCCAATATTACGTTATCGACATTATTAGCTACTCAGTATTTCGCAGTTCTCAATCTGTGCAATGCTATTGTTTGTTTATTTTGTTTGCTCTTTTTAATCCCATGAACATTGTAGAACATTGACTGCGTAAATATGGTACTGGGAACACCATGGCATATTTACACAACTTTGTGCCAATGTTGCCGTTGGTGTTCAAGCTACATGTACATTAATTATACTAGTACACTATCAAGGACTGGTGATAGTCCATTACGTCCTTTGCTTATGGTTTGAAAGCCATCCTAATTGCATTGAACTCTTTCTCGCTTGAAGATGCTACCTAAAACTCGTCCTTAGTGCAAGAACTCGATATTCAACTTTTGCAATATTTGAGGATATAATACCATAGTATCTTGACGTAGGACGTTTTCCAATGTTATTATCAGTGCCTATGAAAAATACTTTAACTACAAGCCCGACCTGGATAAGACATGGGCTCGTCGACATTGTTGTGGTCATGCTTTAGTGGACTGCATCACTGGGCGAAGGGAGACAGGAAGAAGATGCCCTTCGCTGTACCTATGATCTGGCGTGAGCTAACTGATTATGTATCAGATTGTTATTTTTGTTTGACTCAGTTTACCCATGGAATCGGGAAAGCGAGGAGAGTCACGAGCTATGCAGTAGTTAGTTCTGCCACTCGACCAGACCACACTACTGCCGGCACCTGGTTCCTAACGAATGGAGGACACGCAACATTCAACCCCCGACCACAGCGATTCTTCATCTGGATCCAGCTATAAAGCTCTTGATAGGAAGGTACACCTCATAGCACAACCCAAACTCAATGATCTTGTGCGTGATTTGATGCTTTCCAAGCAGCTCTCAGAAATACTTGCATCACGGCTCAATGGCTGGAACATGCTGAATCCATGAAAGCGGATAACAGCGTTTCGCACACGCAACCAAGAATTAGCCAAGTTCTTCTTCTCAATGACAAACTCTGTATGTCACTGTGTCGATGTTCTTGGATTGATGAGCACGATGGATATCGAGTATACTCCAGACGTCTAGCGATTGTTCATCGATTCTTCGGTTATGAGTTTGAAAGCTGTGCTGCTCCACAACGGGAATGTAAGTCTAAGTATTCCTATCGTACATGCTGTTGACATGAAGGAAAAGTACGACACTATGCAGATTGTCCTCGACTTCATAAAGTACCAGGAGTACAAGTGGGCCATATGTGGCGATTTCAAGGTAATCGGACCACTGCTGGGCCTTCAGGGTGGATACACGAAGCACAGCTGTTTCCTCTGCCTTTAGGACAGCCTAGCTGACTACCAGCATTACAAGAAAAAGAACTAGCTATAGCAAGAATCCTTTGTGCCTGGAAAGCAGAACGTCAAAACCAAGCCGCTCGTTGAACCAGAACGTGTTCTGCTCCCCCCATTACATATCAAGCTGGGTTTGATGAAAGGGTTTGTCAAGGCAATGGATAAGGAGGGCAAAGGATTCTAGTACACAGAAGAGAATTGGAGCAATCAGTGACGAACACGGCAAGCACTTTCACCAAACAATCTCGACAATCGAGCATCGCTATCAAGGGATCCTGCAATGTTGGGCGATTACAGCTTGCTCCTACAACGAGAAACCACTGGCGTCCACAGCCGAAAAGCAAGCCATTTTTTCAAACTTTGACTTTTTGTTGAATTATATCCTTGTACTGTACATGCTGCAACTGACTATGTGTGATTAATGCCTAAAATTACTAAAGTAGTTTGTATAATGTTGTACTACTTTGTACGTTGACTTGCATTTACAAATAGTGGATTGTAAAAGTCAAAGTTTGAGTTCAGTATATTTATGCATGTATTGTACACGTAAATGTACATGTTTACACGACGGACGTATGTCAACGAACATCAAGTTTACGTATCGACAGCTAGATATCGCTAATGCAAACGACATAAACATTGGATAGAACATCCCCAGACACTTTGAGGATCTCACAACCTCCAAGGCAATATGTCAACATATGCCCAAAATGTGTCATTACGTAATTTCAACATTATTGCATAACACGAAAACCACACCATAGATATAACTTTTTTCCTTTCAGTTTCGGAATCAGCACCCCCAAATTGCCCAGAAAATAAATAAGATATTATTTCATATAATTATGTGATTTTTGGTCGGATTAAAATGAAAGAAAATCACAGAACGCATATAAATATAAACAGATATAAACTTTGGCTCTCTTTTACTTGGTCTCTTGGTCTTGTCTAATGACGTGACATACTTTGATTGGTCAAAGGTTTCCAAAGAGTTTACCTTTAAACACTATGGTCAATAAAAAGCAGATAAAGTCTATTACACTGGTCTGCGAAGTTTTAAATGTCAAGCATGTGATAGCTGATTCTAGGGTAGTTTGCTATGCAAAATCTAAAAATAATACTCATTGTGTTCAATCACGTCAAGTTTTTTAGATACGAGGTTGTAAAAGAGTTGTTTTTAACGCCATTTAGTGCTATTTATTACCTTTAAGTTTGGATGTAGTGCTTCACAAGAAACATGCATTTTATCTAATAAACTTCAGAAAATAAAGATTATACATGACACAAAAGGAAATTATGGATTTGGGGCCTTTTTACTGACTTTCTCTTGTGCTGAGTAGCCACCACGTCTCGTTTTAAATACCAACAGTAGTCCACAAGAGACTTCACATCCCACCGGCCTTGGTAGTGTTCTTCCTTTACAAGAATGTCCTGATGGAAAAGCATTCCCTGTTTCTCACTTACGTCTCCACAGTTCTGAGAGAAATAGTCTACGTGGGACCGTAGAAAGTGGATTGGCTGACGTGCGAGCCTCTAGTTTTTGAAAGTTCTTTAGACGTTCGTCTACTTCCTTCTCGCATTCTGCACTCCAGTTGTTTCCAAGAAAGGTGGAAATTACTGACTATAGCGACATCCAAGCAGACACCTCAGCTGCATTCTGCGCATTATCGAACTTCATGAGTTTCCGTATTTGAGGCCCATCAAAATTGCCAGCCGTAAGATTTTCAAAGCCCATCCAAGGAAACGTCTGCTAAGGAAAGTAAACCCTCTGTCTTCCCTGTCCATTCCCTTGACAAAGTTCTTAATCAGTCTCAGTTTGATGTGTGAGGGTGAAAGTAATATCTTATCTGGTTCAACAAGAGGGGCAGACTGAACATTGTGCAAACCAGGTTCCAACCCTTGTCTTGGCGGCCATTCTTGTGTGATATAATGTTGATCATCATTTCGGAATCTCCTACAAATACAGAAAGCAGGGGTACTTTGTGTACCTACCCACTAGTCCAAAAACCAATCTAACAAACTTAAGATCTCACAGATCAACCAACTATGGTCATGGTAGTTCAGAGCAAACAGCATCTGATCGATGTTGTTTTGGGTTCCTTTCAATTGCACAGAATGAATAATCGAAATCAAAGAGTATTTATTTTCATTTTTTTTCAAGGAGAACTGCCTTGAGACTTCTGCTGGACGAGTCGATAAAAGTGTCCATTCTGTAGCAACATAGCCCATCTCCATTGATTTCAGCAAATCAGCAATGTTGTTGCAGTAAACCAATGACGGGTCTCTCTGAATTGTAAAGAACTGTCTAAATTAATTCTCTGTCACGCTCTCGATATTTCAGCTGGACGAGTCGATGAAAAGTCTCCATTTCCTAGTAATATAGTCCATCCCAATTGAATTCATCAAAACAGCAATGTTGTTGCAGTAATCCAATATCAAGTCTCTCTGGTGTGTCAAAAGCTGTCTAAATTAATTCTCTTTCACGCTCTCGATACCAATGAAATGATGTTCCAGATGTTCCAAACTGTTCTCACGAAGACGAGAACCCAGAAGCTGCACTGTTTTCTTTCACAGGTTTATGTCGCTTGTCATGTCATGGAGATCTGCTTGTTGTTGGAGGCATCTGAGTACTAAATATGGGGCACTATACGGCACTTTCCAGAAAATTCAATATCATAAAAGAAAATCACTTATAATATCTAAGCAGCTTTTGATTTTAATTTAGCCCAATATGTTTTGTGGTAAGCTTCTATTTTATTCTTATTACGTTCATCATATTTACGTTTGTATTGTCTTTCTTTTTCTCTGTATTTGGGATTTTCATGGTATTTTTCAAGACGCTCTTGTTCTTTTCGTTGAACCTCTGGATGAACTATTACGCTGGGGTTAACATCATTTTCTCTTAACATGTAAATCATTTGTGTTTTATTCATATTTGTTATGTATTTCATACCACGCTCTTTACATAATTGTCTAAGAGCTTTAGCAGACTGATGATCATATTCTTCTTCCATTTTCTTATATGCATATACTGCTTAACTCATTTTAATATACTAAAATACGGTTCAACACAAAAATTCAAAAAATTCAAGAAACCCAAATGATCATCAAAAACTCCAAAACTCAAAAAACAAATTCCACGTCATCACTAAGAATGTCTAACCAGCTTTTAGTTAGATTTCCATTCTAATGGCGGTCGTGCCTCCTAATTGGGTCGTGCCTCTTAATGGGGTTGTGGGATATTAAAGGGTTTCTAATATCCATACGGTAGCGTATCTTTATCATCCTGTATGACACTCTTATCATAGCCTAAAGTAAAGTCTTTCTCTTGGTACCTATTAACCAGTTATTTTGTTTTTGCATCTCGTGTGATCATTTGTTCCTTGACAGTAGTAATCCTATCTTTATTACCTTCGATAATATCATTCATACTTTCTTGGTTAATACATTGACTGTTTTCGTAATTGAGGGTAAAGCCTTTAACCTTGCAAACATTCTTCCCGTTTGATGTTTTATATGCATAACTTTTAGCTCCTGTCCCACACCATACTGTAATGTGATGCCCATCTAATTCATCTGTTAGGTCGCCTAGACTGTCTCCAGTTTCAATTGTAGCACCACCAGGTCTTTCGACATACCAAGCAATGTCAGTATCATACCCTAACACTTGATCACCTAATTTATCCAAGACACCATAGAGCATCATTCTTGCATGACTTGTCGTAAAACAAGCAATGAATATCTTAGTGTCTTTACTGTTATCTCCAAAGTCATCTTCTTTCATGTTAAAAACTCATTTGGACCATTTCCTCGTTTACGAACTGTATGTTTAGGTTGTCTACCTCATCATCAAGCAAAATCTTGTAAAAATCTTTAGGTTCCGTAACATATTTAGTTTGTTTCATGTTTTCACGCTGTCCAAACTTACCCCAAAGACTATTCAAACAGAGTTTTGCAATAGCTCTCATACCTGGATTATGTTTGATCTCACCCAACTCAATACCCAACCTTTCAAAGACGATATCCTTAAATTCTTTTTCTGTCTTGTATGTACAGTTTGGACCTACTTCAAGACGTGAGCTTTCCATCTTGATCTTCATGAATTTACGAACATATCCTTTGAACCAGTTTTCACTAGTTTGTTCAAAATTCCATACCTCATAGATTTGTTCTACCGTGTATCCCTTGTCTATAGTTGAAAACAATTCCTTAGTGCACCAAGTTCCTGTAAATCTCCTTAATTCATCACTATGCGTGCATTTTAAAGATTTTAATTTTGAACACGCTCTACATAATGGAAATGGTAGCACAGGATGATACAACCCTTTTGGTGGAAGTATTTTGCATTTGATTAAACCGAATCAGTCTTTGTTTAATTTTTCAGGGTTAAATATTTTGGTAGGATGACCTATTGAATACTTTTTGTAATATCGTACGGTTGGGTAGAGACTAACAAAATCAACATATCGTCCCTTTTCACCTTCTTTGAAATCATATTGTAATTTGGTAACATTTGTGCGTCCTCCAAAGAACGCATCTCTAGGGTTTAGAGGTGTAACAACTTTGCAAGGGTTGGTGGTTGACCATGTTTTAAAGTCTTTACCTTTATCTAGCTCGCATTCGTATACCTCAACAAGTTTGTATCCTGCATTTTGTATCTTGTTATTTTTCTCGAGAGTTTGCTTTTGCAATGTAGGCATGTCAATATTGTTCTTCGGGTTGATCTTACCAGCCGTGTAGCATTTTGGACAACCATGCCAGAAACTACCTTGAAACTCATAGATAGTGTTTGTTTCTTTACAGTAACCATCTACTTTTAAATCACCTACCTTATACTCTCCGCCATTTAAAGCATGTTGAATTTCGATATCATGTCTTTTTGAAAGATAGTTTAACCATGAAATACTCTTTTGACTATAACTTTCACTGTTGGCTGTATCTTTATGAACAGCTATAGAACTAGCTGGCATATAATTTGATCTGTAGATGGTCACACATACGGAAGCAATGGTCACGTACTGCAGAGGGTCAATGTTTTCCAATTCGATAAAGTTTTCACTGAATTTCATCATACTTCTTCTAAGGATATCTACATCAGATCGACAGTATTCTCTCAACTCCTTTTTAAACTCAAAGACATACCGTTCATTAACTCTATCTTGATACCATTTTAAAAAGGCTCCTCTATAATTAGGAGACTTTGGATCTGCACTCATTTGATCATACCCATAATATTTCTTACTAGGTATAGGTCCTAAGTAGTAAGGGAAGTAACCCTTTTTCAACTCTTTTAGACCAAATGCTTTAGGAAAGCTTGCAAGAGCACTAGCTACAAAGTTTATACTGTCGACAAAGCGAATGTCATATTGTTGTACGGTTATAGACATAATTTTTGTACCAGCGAAGATGAATATGGTTTCATTCCGTTTTCAACAGAATACTTTAGAATAAACTGAGCATCGTAACCCTTTGAATTATGCGCTATAAAAATATAGCCTTTTCTTTCTTCAGTGAAAACAAAGTTGCAAAAATCATCTATGGTATCAAAGATCCATTCTTCACCATTAAAATCCCATGCATGTGCGTAATTAACAATATGTGTACCTGTGTCTTGAGTAGCCTCAAAGTCGTGGAAAATGTATTTTTCTGTGTATGTTTTACAGATGTAACATTTTGTTTTTTCACTACAACCTGTACATCTACCACCTTTACATTGTTTATGTTTCATGTAACACTTGTGGTCTTTCATATTGCAGTATTCTTTACAGTTTGAACACATAGAGTACCCGCAAATATGTTCTTTGAGATCTTTGACTGTTCTGTTACATTCTAAGCACTTTTGAACTGTTGTGCACACGGTGTCTATTTTACCTTTCTTTACCCCACGATTTCTAAGATGTTAATCCAAACACTTTTGACCAAAAAAGTTCCTATTACATTCTTTACAAGTAATGATATCTTTAGGGTCCTTTGAGCAATCTGACTGATACTTGAAGCAAGAACACATTTACTTGGGCATTTATGCAATTTCTTTCTTTATAGGGTTTCTTACAATTATGGCAGTAGTAGTCTTTACAAAGGAATGCAGGCATGCTGGTAATGACATCAAAATGGTTCTTGTTCTTGTAAAGGTAAATCTGCTGATCACCTTCTTCCGACGTATATATCAACTCGTTGAACTGATCACCATCTACGATATTAATTTGGATACCTAAATGTTTTGCAAACTTTTCAACGTCTTCAAGTGTTGAAACAAAGTCGTTCATATTGACACCTGCTTCTTCATGTAATTTCAAAGCTTCTTCTTTTTGTAGCTTTCTAGACTTGTTAAATCCATCTTGGAGTTGGGTTTTGGTCCACTTACCTTTATTGATGTTGGCCATTGCAGTCACGATAGCTCTAGCCAAACAAGTTGTATCATCGTTTTTAATGCTAATAATGCATCGTTTGAAGGTAAATTTGTTTTGACTGTTGTAAGCCTACCTGATTCTCTTGGAATTTTTGTTGATTGGACTTCAATTTTTATTTCGTCTAGAGGTACATCTTTATACTCTGCTTTGTCTGAAATATAAGCAACAATCTTTCCCTCATCTTCACCAACATTCAACAATCTTGTGCTAAAAGGTTTTGCCCAGTGGTCATGATCAATTATCATCCGAATTTTATCCCCTTTAACTAGACCGCGTTCTTTCTCAACCTTTAATAGGATTTCCATGAAGATTTTCGGGACATCATCTGCTTGTATACCTTTGTCTACAACTCTGTATTCATCAAATCTAGTTTCAAACTTTCGTTGATAGACTTCACCAACCTTGGAAATTTCAAATCGGGTCTCTTTTTCATCCAACTCTTTTCTGACAGAATCAGCAATAGTTCCTTTCTGCGGTTTGATTGTTTTTCCCTTTGTCAACTGAGAGAGGTTTTCATCAATGAGACTGGAAATCTTGTCTGTTACGTTTTCAATCTTTTTAACCAAGGTTGATGCCTTATGTCTTATCCAACTGAAAGCCTTGCTCGTTTTCTCAGGAATGGCTTTTACTATCTGCTTACTGCTATGTATAAAATTAGATACAATATCTATGCCTATCTCTAAAATCGTAACTTGCTGGACTGGAGCATATCTTTTGGTTCTCGGAACAGGAACAGGACGATGAGCTGGAATAGGCTGGTCAGTGCTAATCGCCCTCAGTGCAGGGGCAGGCATACGAGCCGGTGAGCCCACCAATAATTCTTCTAGCTCAGCTTTTCTGAGCTTTGAATAGCCTCGAAGGCAACGCTCTTTTGCAAGAGCTTTCAATTGAACAACAGTCATACGATTCATTTCCATTTTATTACTGTTATATAATTCCATAAGTCAAAATCAATTTTTTTCATCTTGTAACCATTGAATGGTTACAAAATTTGTTCTTTTTGTTTTTGTCTATATTTTCATTTGTCTATATTTACAATATATTTACATTTATTTATATTTAGCACAGTGCTCTTTGTTTCTAGCGAACCAAGCACTATGATAGTCATGTTGATATTCATCTTCCATTTCTTTCATTTAACATACGTTTGCTTCTGAACTTCCTCATCAATTATATAGCTTGGATCCTTATCGTTTTTTCCCAACATCTTGGTTAACTGATATTTAGTCATTTTAGAACAATATTTTATTCCGCGAGAGCGAGCTATCGACACTAACGTAATTCGTTTCATTATCTCGTAATTCATTGTTTTTATTTATACAAAAGGTTGCTTACGTCACTTCAATTTTATCCAAAACAATCCCTGAACCAACCTTATTCAAATCCAAACCAGAAATCAAATTATTCAAACTACTTGGAGAGAGTGAAGGGGCCACTAAACTTTTTATCAAGTTAGCTGCGTTTTGTTTTTCTTTTTGATTTTACTAGCAGCCTTGTCAACAACAACCTTTGCTACCTTTCCACTCTGATCTACAAGTGCCTTCTCAACTGATTTTACAGCTGATTCTATGACTTTGTTAACCAACTTGTTCGCTTGGGCTTTAGCAATGGCTTTAGGAGTCTTATTTGCAATCTTACTTGCTATTTTACCAACAATGTCAGAAATACCGTTTCCTCCATATACATATCGATGGTTAACTTTACGCTTCACAATCATTTTTATAAGAAGCAGATATTTTTTTTATCCAAACAGACTGGTGTTCAATTGTTTATACTGTTGCCTGTCAATAATACCCTTTCTTAAGAGTTCATCGGCGATTGCTACTATCTCATTTTGAGTTGTTCTATTTCCAGCTTGATACTCAGCAACCAATAAACAACACCACTACCTTTCTTTGGTTTCTTCAGTTCATCCCTAAAATGGTTTCACTAACGACCACTTTTTGCCTTTGCTAGAATTTGGAGTTTTGCCTTGTGAATCATAATTCTGAAAGACGGCATTAGTGTGATAAAGAATTTGTTTGTAATTTAATATATCATCATTATCGTCACCAACAGGCTCCCTTTTAGTCAATAGAGACCATAATCCCTTTGTTCCATGATATCGATGGTTTGGTGAGCGTGTGAGACCACTAGGGATTATTATATCATCACCTTCAATTCCCACCGGTTTATTTCCAATCCAAAATCTATCATCTTTTTCATAGATACTGAACACGGTATCAGACTCTTTCGTTTTACTTAGCGATTTTCGCAAATCATCAGCACCCACAGGTCCAATAACTTTTGACTTCGGTGTATAGGTCACATTATAGTCTTCGGGAGGAGTTAGAGCTGGTTGTAATACTCTGTTCATCCCAATCTCTTCATTCAGATTTTCCAGCTCACGTCTAATGGGTGTTAAATCCCTTCCAATTTCTTCAGCAACCCTAATATTCGATTCAACGATAGTTTTAAATAATCTCTGATATTCTTCAGTTTTAGCTATATCACCCAATCTTTCATTAAGATTTTGTTGTTGAATATTTTATGCTCTTAGGGTATTCTTTCATAATCTCATCTCTTTTGGATGAATCTTTAATGTTAATAAATGACATGTTTTTCTAGACATAAGATATTATGTTCAACGCCTCACGCCCAACGCTAAAAAATCTATAGTAAATGGCGTTTGATGCGTTAAATTTGAGCGTTCGTAAAAGTGTGTTCATTCATTAGGTATGAAAAATATATTAAAGTTACTTCTATATCTACCTTCATATTTCCCACTTGATAAATCTATAGTAGCAAATCCGTGTTTCTGTTTTACAAAAATTCTTGAACTCATCCAAAGACATATCTGCTGATGCACGATCCTTATGGATATGATTGAGGTTTTTATCATCTTGTGGAAACAGTACAATGAAGTTGGCGTTTTCTCTAACAGTCTTCCTTGGTAATAGAAAGTAATTTTGACTGATGTAGAAACTATCGCATGAACTGTGTCTACCTCTAGTATAATATGCCTCTGCTTTACTCTGCTTTTTTAAAATGCAGTCATCATATATCATCAGGTATTTATGTGTTTTATCTAACTCATTTGGGTCTGGGATATCCCTGCAATCTGTAAAAAATAAAGCTTTAATTTTAGGGTTTTCATTAGACTTACCTACTTCCTCTATAGCCTCAATTACATCAACTTTGCTTTTTTTCACAAAGATGTTGGTGATCTGTTCCTTTGACAAACCATTTTGTAATCCAGCTCTAAGTATCTTGTATTCTGGTTGAAACAAGCTTCGTCCAAAAACCAACAAACAGTTGTAATATAACCATTTAGGTTGAAGAAGCAGATTGATCAGTAGTGTCGTTTTTCCTGATACTGATTCACCAATAATCAAACCTCGAATTCTCCTTGGAAACAGAGGATCATTATTTCTTTTGACTGAATTTAAAGGCCACGTATAACACGAGTTTATCATTTTTATTAGATATATAAAAATGTATTGTCTGAGTTGTAAAAGGAAAACTGAAACTGAAAATGGTAACTGCTCTATATGCGAGAGTAAAAAAGTTACGTTTGGTGGTAAACTTGATATTCATACGTTAATTGGTAAGTTTCCAAGACCAAAAGGTGGGTTCACACCTGGAAAATATAAATACTTGGGTCCATATGACCCATTGGATAATCAACTAGATTTTGATAAACAAACTGGAAAAATCACAAAGTTTCATGTTCTACCCTATAATAAAGTAGATGCTACAGCTGGTCAACACGATGTTGATTATGGCATGTGTAAGGACAAAGGAACTGAATGTAAAAACAATGCTGATCGCAAAATGGTGAAAAGTTTGAATGAAATCCCTTATAAAGATATGCCCAAGTGGGGTATGTTTGCTAGACCTCTCATTGACGTAAAACAAAAACTTGGGATGGGTGTGAAATGGCAATACGAATTAGCCAACGAGTTGCACAAACCTGTACGTAAACACTTCCCGAAACATAGAGTCCTTGTATCTAAAATTGATGACACTTGGGCTGCAGATCTTGTGGAGATGCAAAAGTTATCCAAGTACAACAATGGGTTCAGGTATTTACTAGCAGTGATTGAAATATTTAGCAAGTACGGTTGGTTGATTTCTTTAAAAAATAAGACATGTGTTGAAGTAGAAAAAGCTTTTGCAAAAATATTCTTACAAAGGGTTCCTGATAAAGTTTGGACTGATAAAGGTAAAGAATTTTACAACAAACATGTTAAGAATTTGCTAGAGAAGCATGACGTTGAATTGTACAGCACCAATAATGAAGAGAAATCACCTGTTGTCGAGAGATGGAACCGAACTATGAAGAACAAAATGTATAAATATTTCACTGCGAATCAAACGAGTAAGTACATTGATGTTTTACCTGATATGGTTGAAAAGTACAACAATACTAAACACAGGAGCATTGGAATGACACCTAATGATGCAAGTAACCCCAAAAATTCGACTAACGTTTATCTTACTTTACACAAAAACCCACCGGAGAAAACTAAACCTAAATTCAAGGTTGGTGATCGTGTTAGAATTACTAAGAAGAAAAAGACATTTGAAAAAGGGTACACAACAAACTGGACAAAATAGCTATTTGTCATAACAGAAGTTCAGAATACTACACCACCTACATACAAGATAGCAGACCTGAACGGTGATAAAGTTCAAGGTTCATTCTACCAACAGAAGCTTCAGTTGTCAAAGCAAGATGTGTTTAGATTATCAAACGCCGACAGAAAAATGGTAAGAAACAGATACACGTAAAGTGGGAAGGATATGGCCCAGAGTATAACTCATGGATTGATTTTGGTGATGTTGTTCAAAGTATTTATTTTACATTGAAAAATGAACACATTCATTGTAAAAAATGAGTTAGGTTACGACAGCCTAACAAACTTTGATATATACGATATCGTCAAACAGTTAAAGATACCCAACTTTCGAGGAGTTTTCATGAAAGATGCATTACCCAAAAAACCTAAAAAGACTGAGTGTGGTGTTATGAACTTTAATGATTCGAATCAACAAGTATCTCCCTGGGTGTGTTGGTATAAACAAGGTTCAAACAGAATCTATTTTGATTCATTTGGATGCATAACACCTTTTGAGCTACAAAGATATCTAAAAACACCCTCAGAATATAAGAAGGAAATTTTATGCATCCAGAGAAATACTGAGCAAGTTCAAGAACTGAATACAAAAATCTCTGGCCAACTCTGCCTGTGCGTTTATAAAAATCTCAGTGACGGTGTAGGTTTTCAAGAGATAATAAATATGTTATATTAAAAATGCCTAGCTTGTTTGGAGAAAATGTTAACAGAAATACAAAACGAGGACCACAGGGACTCCAAGGACCTCAAGGACCACCGGGTAACTCTGTCATACGGGAACAGTTACTCGAGTGGCCACTCGCTCCAGGACAATCATATACCTTAAAAACAGATGAAGATTTACTAAATCCATTGGTCAATATGGAATTTGTTGCTGGATATAACTACGGTCAAATAAATATCACAACAATTATACCTGCATCAGCAATAGATAAGGGTAAAGGAAACCCTACAATGATTCAGTTTCCTATAGCAATTGGGAATGTAACAATGATTATAGATCTCATAGGAACAGATTTCAAGACTATGAGAGTGTTTGAAACAAAGAGAAAATTGAAATATGAAGTAAACTCTATCCATCCAGGTCACTTAAGTCCGATGTTTGGAAAGTTGACTTATCCAGACGACTTTACAACAGCAGGGGGAATGAACATGTGTTGGTTTAAAGACACTGATGCCCTCGCAAAAGATGACAATAATGGGATGAAAGCGCGTAAAAGTTACCTTATGGTTAATAACCCTAAAGGAACGTTTTCATTCTCAGTCCCACTGTCACATGTTCTGGGTATTTGTGATGATTATGAAAAGGTTTTGTATGGGTTTGCGATGACATTAGTTCTTAACCGTCAGTCTGATAATGAAGCTATTTTCAGACCTGGAGGAGTTGATGCAGGTAAAATTCATTTCACTAGATGTTCTCTCTACATGCCCATCGTAAAACAAAGTGATATGGAACAATTTGAGCTTAAAAAACGATTGAAAACAAATCAGTCTTAGATGTTGGGTTTAGTATGCGGGAATGCAGTACGATACAAATGGAGCAAGATACCCACTTCACTTGTAAACTGAGTAACAAGTGATGGAACTCAAATGAGCGTTGTTTCATAAAATATCAGCTAAAATAAAAATGCCAGACTATACGTTTATCATTAGTGGAAGTGGAAGTAGAATTGACACAGAATTCAACCCACCTCTTGAATTGGATCAAAACAAAAGGTATGAACTATCTCTTGTTAATTTAGAGACTGCGTGGAGTTTTTCAAATATTACATCAAAGAATAAAGTATTTGTATTTAACGATGAAAAATCAAATCATCAGTTAACTATTCCGAAAGGAGCCTACGAGTTGAGTGCAATAAATACATATATCCAAAGTCAACTAGAAGTTCTTGGTTTTGCTAAAAATGTAATTACAATATCAGCAAACAGAAACACCTTAAAATGTATTGTGACAATAACAAAGGGATATACTGTCGACTTTACACCTGTAAACAGCATTGCCTTAGTTCTTGGGTTCAACCATAAAAAATATACATGGACTGTTGAAGGTGAAAATATTGTTAATATCTTAAGTATAAACACACTGCTAGTGCATAACAATATTATTGGGCATTCATACATCAATGGTAGTTTGAATCCCGTGTTGTACTCGTTTTTTCCAAAAAGCCATGTAGGTGAAAAAATTGTTCAAGAACCTAGACAAAGGGTATATCTGCCAGTAACATTGAAAACTATAAGTAGTATGTCAACTTGGCTAATTGATCAGAATAATCACCCAATAGACTTGCAGGGTGAGAACTTAAGCATTCAACTGCATATCAAAAAGGGAAAATAAATATGATATTTGATATACAAAATAACATGAGTTATGAAATACAATGTAAACATCTCGAAAGCGCAAGAGAATAAGCTGCATAATGCATGTAAAACGGTAAAGGCTGTTCACCTAAGATTAAGTAAAAATGATTTGAATGGTGAACATATGCTTTTGTTAACCCAAACCCAGATAAAGAAAATTGAAAAAGCAAAGGCACTAAACAAAGGTGTTACTTTGTATTTATCAGGTAAACAAATCAAGGCTAACCTCACAGTTGAAGGTGGGTTTCTTAGTTTATTGGCTGGATTGGCATCACGAGCACTACCTTTTCTTGCTAAAACAATTCTACCTGGATTGGCTATGGGGTTGATATCTGGTGGAGTCGAAAAAGCTACAGCTGGTTCTGGATTAGAAAATAAGGGTGGGCTTTTTGTGCACAAAAATGGTGAATGTATTTAAGGCACGTACACAGGCCAAGGTCGATATTTAAATCGTGATGGTTTATTTAAATGGTGATGGTTTATTTTTAAAAATCGGTAACAACGTGTATGAAGGAGGTTTAATCTTGAATCAAATGCCTATTATTGGAGCACTTTTTGAATTATTGGGGGTGTAAAAAAATTAAGGAAAATGAACGTGTCCTTCTTGACCATTTGTACTGCCTCCTAGTCATTGTTTGTTTTGACAAGTAGTAAGTGCTTATTTTTTCAGTGTCTGCGTTGACTCAACAATCTGTGCAAGTAACTGGATTAAAATGGTTTGCTGGTTATTATTGACTTTTGGTATGCAAAAAATGCAGTTTTGAAAACGATTTAAGTAGTCTGTTGTATGAAAAATGGAATGTAAACATGAATGCACGTATGAAGACAAACACGAATGTGTTGAATTTTGTGAAGAATGTGGTGAAATTCTTGACAGGTCTTAAAATATATTTAGCATTGATAGCCATGAAAATTAGAATTCTGACAGACAAACACAACACTGCACACGCAGATATTTTTTTAAAAAGCTGAACGATCTTAATATCAAATTTGACTACGATCAGTTACGTTTAAAGATGGATTCCGAAACACAAGAAGATGCTTTGGTAGACGTTCGGGGTAGGGGGAAGCCGTAAAAATAGTTTAAATGTCTATTACAAAATTCACAAGTTGTTACAGCA
>RDPX01000315.1:466932-494024 GCA_003991215.1 Morbakka virulenta
TACCTAACCATACCTGTGGCTAGGCATCCATTACAAGTTACACAAAACTAATGTTCCCCGAAATTGGGGGGCTTCCCAGGTAGGACACGAAAGGGCACGATTGGGCATGATTGGGCATGAAAAGTTTCGAAAGGGCACAATGGGACGAGAGAACCTGGCTACCTCCCCTTAGGTAACCACCGTTAAATCATCTGAAGCGAAAAGTTTTTAAATGATTAAATGATGGAACAAATACGAATGTGCCGTACTGTGCCTGATGAAAATAATATGTTTCGTTAATGGCAACGATACGAATGCGTGGTATAGAAAAATAAGGTTTATTAATGGTTGGAATATGCATGTGCCGTATAGTGCCCCATATTTACTACTCACCGGCTGGTCATTCTCTTTTGGCATGGATTATTCACTCTCTGTTCAGTCATATGTGTTATCAGATTCCGATTCAGAGCTAGATTGATTCCATTGCAACTTCTGCTCGGGAACAGGTAGGTCTGGAGTATGAGGGAGTGGTCTTATGGCAGACGAAACATCAGGATACTTGAACACAATGGTTGTTCTTGTGATTGACTCCTGGAAGATACCTGAAATTGAATAAACCAACAAGAAGAAGTTATGTACATTTGTCCACAACTGTCTTTATTCTGATGAAGTGTTTGGTGAATTCAGCGAATACTATAAATGGAGGCAAACTGGCATTAACACCAGAAATAACGGAAATATTCTTGAAATACCGAAAATAAAACTAGAAATAGCGAGAAAATCTTTATACTATCAAGGAGCAATTGTTTTCAATGAGCTCCCCGTCAATCTAAGAAAAGAGAATGATTTTAGAATTTTTAAACAGGATTTAGGTAGAACATAATATTACCCGATCAGGAAGTTTCAGAGATATCCTAGAAGACGTCCTAAAATATCTAGAATCTCTAGGGTATCTCTGACACTTTGTATCCCCATAGTCTATAGAAAAACACAACCTGGTCTGGCGCTCTTTTGTTTTATGTTTTTGCTCGCGGTTATTTCGATCACGTGACCAATGTGTGTGCAAAACAAAAATTCAAAATAGTGTCGTTGTCGCAGAGTGAAGGGCGAAGTGAAAGAGAACTTATTTTTGTTATAAAATAATATGCCTGGTAGAAACTGTGCACTTCCACTTTGTACTGTCTCATTTACGGAAAAGCTCAACTGTATTACTTTATGTAAATTACCGGGTAGGAAGTGTGATTTGGAGTGGAAGAACAGTATAGTTAACATTCTTACAAAATATCGTCAGGTGGATCAAGAACTAAACAAAAGAATTACCTCTGGCAAAGTATACATCTGTGAAAGACACAAAATGGCAAACAAAGCGAAGTGCAATGACCAGGAAGGATATTACCAAAATGCTCTTTGTGCCAATTCAGAATGGAGAGACTCTGTATGAAACAGAACATATCAGATATAGAAAAGAGGTGAGCTTCAATATGCTGTTGAACGTGGAAGATGATAGTAAGGAATTATCATTTGAAGACCCAGTAGAGGGGCCAGTTGTAAACATCACAACAGACGAGGTAGTTCAGGCAATAAAGACGATTAAAAGTGCAAAACCGGTAGGATGTTTTAAATTTAAAGCGTTCCGGGGGATTTGGGTATAACGATAGAGCTTGATCTGCCCGAGTCAACATTGTGTCGGCCGAATACCAAGTGAATAGGACGAATGCGAAAGAGTATCCATCTACTAGCAGAAATCCGGACCCGTTGGACTGGGGAACGTACAGAGCAATTAAATTTTTGGAATACCATCAACAAGACAAGCAGCTTCAAGTAAAGTGTCGAGAAAGAAGTACGTACCTCTTCTTCGACCTTTGTTTATCTGGGAAAAGCTTGTGACAGAGCACAAAGAGAGCAAGTGTACTGATGCCTTCGAGAAAAGTGGTATTTCAGAGGTGTTGGTATTACTTGTAATGGCAACATACAAGTATGTCAAGACTAAAGAACAGCGATTGAAACCGTTGACCTCTTTCAAATTGGAGTAGGCCTATACCAAGAGTCTGCGTTCAGTCCTTTCCTCTTTGTGCTAATATTAGGCATCATTAGCATGAACGTTAGGCAAGAGGTCCCATGGGAACTAATTATTGGCGCTGAATCTTAAACTCCAAGAAAGGTGACTTGTATGATAAATCGGCATGGCAAAATATGAAGAAGTGAAAGGTGGGGGTGATGTTTGCTTGTTAAAAGTGTGTTGAACTGAACTGAATAAAGTTGAAGCAAGTCGACCAGCTCAAGTATTTTTGGCGAAACCGTGAGTGAGACGGGAGGCAATGAGAAGGCTATCACGACAAAATTCAGTACAGTGTAGGTCAAGTGTAAAGATCTCAAACATTTTTTTATGATCAGGTCATGCCAAAGAACACGAAATTCAAAATCTAAGGAACAGTTTTCAGAGTTGTAGTGATGTACGGTCCGGAATCATAGGTGTTAAGGACGAAAGAGGAGAGAATGCTACAGAAAAGAGAATTGAAGATGCCAAGGATTAGCTTGGGCGTCAAAGTCATGGCGACCAAGATGCGACAAACTCTTCTACGATGATATGGAAACTTGCTTCGAATGGATAAGAGAAATGTAGTCAAAAAATATGGAAACGGAACATGAAACATTTGAGGAGCAAATGGAAGAAAGTGCGTGGTGCAAAGGAAGCTCGCCGAAAGCCATTAAACCTCAAGCTCAGAATCGTCAAAACCATTGTGAAATCTGTTCTGACATATCACTGAGCTAGTAGCCATTAGAAAGGAAGAAGAAAACTATTGGAGGCGATGGAAATGTGAATGCTTGGGTGAATTAAATGAGTGGGAAAAGGTGACGAACAAATGGCAATGTCTGCGAAGAGCTTGGCATAGAGAAAATATCAGTCGAGGCACGAAGTAGGAGACTAAGGTGATATGGTTATGTTCGTAGAGTTAAAGATAAAAGCTTCGTGAGGAAAGTGATGGAAAAGGACGTGGGTGGGAAAAGAAGGATGCTACGATGGATAGCCAACTTAAGACAGGTTATGAAGACAATTTTTTGCGCTTGTGTATTTAAGTGTATTTTCTAAAACGCATAATGATTACAGTAAGCAAAATATAAAGAAACACGTAATTAGCGTAATATATGGAATTTTCTTTTCTTGGAAATTCGTACTTTATGAAAACGTGGTGACGATAAAAATAACAAAATTTGCAAAAAATAATTACAAAACGCAAGTACCTTGCCTTCCAGGCCATGGTACTTTCATATCACTTAATACTAATTTTTCCCATTACAGACACGACGAAGAGTCTACAACAATGCATTATTCTGAGGTATACGGTTGCTATCTAAGTAGGGTTCTTTACAAAGCACTAATACGTCTGTGAACCGTTTTGGTGGGGTCAAGGGGCACCCTGGTATCACCTCATGATCACGCTAGTTAACTATCTTACTTTGTAGCTAGCTGTTTCAAAAGTATGTTAGGGATTACATCTTACCAGTTCATTATAAATTATTAAATCAAGAGATCAAATTTTTATAATGTATTGGCAAAGAAAGAAGTTGAAACATCTGCTTAACAGATATAAAATATTTATAGAGACTTACAAATAACTCAAATGAGTTTTAACTTTAGTAATTCATAAGTCAAAGAAACTAAATATAATTCACAGCTGCTTCTTTAGTACAAAATTATGAAACCAAGTGCCAACATTTATTTTAAAATGTTAAGCGTTGCTCATAGCTAATAAAACAACTGATGAATCAACTTCACACTTGTTTTTGCATAACTTCCTATTCAGTAATTATCCTGTCCATATTTCTGTTAAAAAACCGCCAAACCATTCTTGAGCATTCAACAACTAATTTCGTAAAGCCACATCTAAAGAAATAGCATTAGTGGCTTAGTGGTCGATCTTGAGGTTTTCTAGCAAGTGGTTCTTGGCTCGACACTCACCCACATCTCCTGAAGTACTGTGTCAAAGCTGATTCTCCATTGTAAGTGAGACTACTGACTTTGTACACAGTTCAAATTGAGAAATAACTAAAAGTAATAAAGGACAAATTAAAAAAAGTAGAATGAGACAAAACCACTAGAGGTTGCCCTGACACAGGGTTCAGAATTTGCAAAATTCTNTAAAAAACCGCCAAACCATTCTTGAGCATTCAACAACTAATTTCGTAAAGCCACATCTAAAGAAATAGCATTAGTGGCTTAGTGGTCGATCTTGAGGTTTTCTAGCAAGTGGTTCTTGGCTCGACACTCACCCACATCTCCTGAAGTACTGTGTCAAAGCTGATTCTCCATTGTAAGTGAGACTACTGACTTTGTACACAGTTCAAATTGAGAAATAACTAAAAGTAATAAAGGACAAATTAAAAAAAGTAGAATGAGACAAAACCACTAGAGGTTGCCCTGACACAGGGTTCAGAATTTGCAAAATTCTAATGGAATTGCTCAGTAAGTGAATAGTAAAGTAAGGAGCATTTTATTCGCCAATTATTTTTTAAAACAATCGAGAACGGCCTTACCAACAGACACGTCCTTCACGAAATGAAGCCGATACTACGTAACCAAGAACCTGATGAAACTTTGATTTCTGAGATCACGCGGATATTCTCAGCAGAGAAAGAAAGAATGTGCAATCAAAGGTGAAGTTAAAAGCAGCTCGTGTTCATCATGTTCAGGATGCATCGATAGAATCAAGGCAACAAACCGCTCCAAAAGAAACACCAACAGTACAAGAAAAGGTCTTGACAGATTTTGCCAATGCCGTTGCTAACTTGATCCAACAAGTCAATCAGATGAAAGTCGATTTGAAGTCTCAACCATTCATGATTCAAAGAAGAGGATATCGGCTATGTTCAAAATGCCAAGAGACCAACCAACAAAGTTGTAACTTTTGCTTCAACTATTCATCATCATCACCATCATCATCACATCAGTCAAGACAATGCAAGAAGAAACAAGGACACTTAATGGGAGTTCAGGAGATGGGAACCCTGTAGCACCCGACAAGTTTGAGTCAGATACAGAGAAGCCTGAAACAAAACTCAATATAGAGAACACAACTTCAAACACATGCCGACACTGTTCATATTGTAAAATGTATATAGTTCCTAATGTAAATAGTCGATGCAGTGGGTGCAAAAGTGCTCACTATTGTAGCAAATCATGTCAGAAGGAGGCATGGCCGCTACACCGTCAAATATGTGACTCAATTATTATGTTAAGAAAGACTGAAAAGGAATGCAAAAGGAAAACTGGAATGTACGGGGTGAACCTGAGTATGAAAGAGCAAACACAGATGTAAGGTTAATTGGAGCAAAATGCAACATCAACTGTAATTTGGACTCAGTCCCTACAGTTGCTCTCCTGGATACAGGGGCTCAGGTGTGTATGATCAATGTTGATCAATGAAAGAAAGACCACAAGACAGAAATTCAGTCTTTCAACGATGCTTGATGAACCAGACCACCTTGACGTCCAGTGGGGGTCACGTCAAAGCATCCCATTTGTCGGATGGGCCAATATGTCCTTCACTGTCACAGAAGAATAAGACCGTGCAGAAGTGCAAGTACCATTTTTAGTTACTACCGAAGGCATTCCCAACCCAATCATTGATTTCAGCGTCGTTCGAGCACTTATGGTCAGTGGTAATGAACAGTCAGACATCAAATTGTTGAAGTCTGCCCTTGACAAAGACACCGAGACAGTCCAGTCTATTTACAAGATCATGAAAAAGGAACCAGAAGATCTGGAAGTAGCTGATACAATTGTCACCATTAAACCAGGTCACAATAGCTACTTCAAAGTGCCTGTGATAACACCTCTAAACATGACATTGTAATGTTTAAGAACAAAAAAATTGGTTTTGTAGAGCCCATTACAGTGAAAGAAGTTGCAGTCAGTGAAAAGATGAATCACCAAATTATCATCCTCCACAATGTCTCCTTGTCGAAACAATCAATGATCAATGATGAAGCAGGAAAACAGCGGAAAACAGTGAAATCTGTTAATGAAAAGATATTGAACGAGTTTGATCTCTCTGGTTTGTCAACTCAAAAGAGACAAAAGACAAGGGACATGCTATCCAGACATCTTGACGTTTTCTCCAGTGATGATTTAGATGTTGGAAACGTAACAGACTCATCAATGAAGATAAACGTGAAAGACAACACACCTTTTCAACAAATATACAATAGTGTCCCTAAATAACTCCATGCCAAGCTGAAGGCGTACATTGAAACATTACTCAATAAAGAGTGAATAGTACAGTCACAGTCATCATATTCATTTCCAGTTGTAGCAGTTCGAAAGAAATATGGTTCACTTCGCCTCTGTGTGGACTATAGAAGACTTAACGGGAAAACTATACCTGACTGCCACCCACTCCATCGCATCCAAGATATTCTTGATCAGTTAGAAGGAAAAAAAGTATTTTATTTTACTCGTTAAAAGTAAAGCCTACCATTAATTCCGCACACATCCAGTTTCAAGGCACTTGACAGCTTTTTCAACACCATGGGGATTCTACGCGGGGATCCGAGTTTCCTTTGGGCTCATGAATGCTCCAGGTTTCTTCCAGCACTCCATGGAGAACTGCATACGAGAATTGGGGGATGAGTGTGCTATCCCGTACGTAGATGATTTACTGGTATTTTCATCATCATTCGAAGAACACCTGCAACACTTAGACAAGGTACTTGCTAGACTAAAGGAACATGGAATAAAGATAAAGAACAAAGAAATGTCAACTCTTTAAGCATGAGGTACTCTATCCTGGAAAAATAGTCTCTTTTGAGGGATATAAAGCTGACCGAAGAGGAGTAGTAGCAATTACCAATCAAACAAGGCAACCACCTTGTAACATCACAGAACTACGAAGACTACTTGGTATTTTGGGATACTTTCGTAAAGTAATACCAAACTTCAGCAAGATTTCTTCACCTCTCACATCATTGTTGGCGAGTCACAGTGGTAAAGATGGGAAGGTAAAGAGAACCTGGGAAGCTAAGCGCCAACATGCTCTTGAAACATCTTCTTACTACACCACCTATTCTGGCTTATCCGAACTTTAATCAATCGTTTATTCTGCATATTGATGCATCTTTTGATGGCCTAGGGTGTGCTCTCTAGCAATACCAGAAAGAAACACTTCGGACAATTGGATACGGCAGTAGAACACTATGCCAATCAGAAAAGAAGTACCATTCATCCAAACTTGGATTTCTTGCACTCAAATGGGCTATCTGCGAACATTTCAGAGACTGTAAAGTGTTTACAGACAACAATCCTTTAACCTACATACTGACTTCGAGAAAGCTGACAGTTACTGGTTAAAGATGGGTTAATGAACTCGTTGAATTCAACTTGTCCATACATTACAAGCTCGGAGTTGATAACAAAGTGGCTGACTTCCTAAGTAGAAAACTAATCTTAGATGATTCCGAAGACTCACAAAACATCACTGTTGGAGACATCAAAGCAATGCTGGATGAGATGCTGATACAGGGAAGGGCTGGTATGACCTGTAAGGCTGTGGTCACTTCCGATCTCAAGTCATTGGAAAACGAAATTCGATGTCACCAAAGGTGCTGCTGGGCGCTCAGAAGACCAATAGCCAACTGAAGAAACTCGTTGAGTGGAAGACAAAAGAATCTCAACAGTGAACAACCAAATAAGAAAAGAAATGAATGCCAAAGCCTTTCTCCAAGAATACAGCAAACTCAGTCTCAACCAAGACGGCCTTCTAGTGCGAACGATAGCCTGGGGACGTCAACAGATTGTATTACCGCTATCTTACCTGAAGATTGTCTACCATGAATTACATGTGAAGACTGGCCACTTGGGAGTCGAACGCACAGTGTCATTAGCAAGAAAGAGATTCTTTTCGTCTGGTCTGGAGAAGGATATCACCGAGTTTATTACAAGGATTTGTCCATGTGTAAAAGCAAAGAAACCTCCACGAACGACACAAGCTCCTCTCCAATCCATCAACTCCTCTGCACCAAAGGAACTGATAGGTATGGATTTCCTCCACTCAGATTCGTGTCCTGTAGGATATCAGTACCTTGTAGTAATAACAGATAACTTCACCAGATACACACAGGCATACCCCACCAGAAACAAAGCAGCGCGAACAGCAGCAGAAAAACTTTACAATGATTGTTTTCTACGCTTTGTTCTCCCTAGTCAGATTCTCCATGACCAAGGAAAAGAAATTGATAATTAATTATTCAAGCACCTCGCCCAATACTGTGGAGTTAAACACCTACACACTACCCTATACCATCTGCAGGGGAATGATCAAGTGGAAAGAATGGATAAATCAATCATTGAGATGCTGAAGACTCTTCTGAACGGGAGAGGGGGAGATGGAAAGACCATACGAACAAGCTGGTCTACGCGTATAATTGCACGCCAAACTCCACCACAGGATTTTCGCCTTTCTTTCTGTTTTTTGGGCAAAAGCCAAGGTTGACAATCAATTTAATATTACCAACAAGTGTGGAGCCGCTGGACGATCAATCCGAATTCGTTAAAACGTGGCACACCCAAATGAAAGAGGCATACCGTATCGCAAAAGAGAACACACTGAAGCGAAAAATGAAAGAAAAAGAACGACGCAACACGAAAAATTCGATGTTAGCAACAATTAAAGAAGGTGACCGGAATTCTCGAGAAATCTGAGCTCAACAGGAGGATCGGGAAAGATGTTCAGATGTGGATTGGGAAGAGGACGTGTCCATTGTCGCTTCTAAGACCAGCAATCTGTTTTACAAAATACAAAAGGAAGGTGACAATTTAGCAAAAATTAGATCACTATAACTGGTCGTTGAAAGTAGATCATCAACATCCTTTATTCGATAAAGAAAACCAATTCTCGTCAAAAGTTGATGTTTCGACAGAAAACGACAAGGGTAAGTCAAACCAAGCTATAAAAAAGAAAACACCATCAGACGAATTGAAAGAAACAGAAATAAGTATGGAGTCGCCAACAACAGTCAATTCTCCACTGCTTTCCAATTATAACCTAAGGCATCGCTCAAGAATACAAAGGCTGAAGAGCTCTCAAGAAGAATCTAGAGCCAAGACGAATCGCATGTAGGACAGGAAAGGAGAAAATCAGATTCGATTAAACCAGATCAGAGGTCACTCACATTTATAGACGAACGCGATATTGAAGTTTTGGTAGTTGTGGGCACTGGTAAACCTATGTATGATGACGTAGCCAATCTTTTCCAAACCCTTGAAGAAGATGCGCTTCCCACTTAAGAAGAACAAGCCCTTAATGCTCCCTTGTAACAGCTATCAACTTCAACTCGATGACGTCAACAACCTTCATTTCAGCAGATGCAACCTTTGTTTCGTCAGACGCAAATTTCATTCAAATAGATGCGAACCTGGAATATGTGCTTGTCTGGCTACGTGGTAGAGCTGGGCGTAATAGGGAGGCCAATGCTAGTCCCACTGTACATTAGAAACTTCTAATACTTGTCTTGTTTCTTTTCATGCTTCACGCGATGTTCAACACGATGTTCAACACGACGCTTCGGGGATGGTTAACACGATTTTACAGTGACATTCGATGCGATTATGTGGCGATACTCGACACGATGACGAAGTAATGTTTAGTACAAGAAACCCCGACGAACTGTTTAAACTGGGGGAAAGTATCACGCCCCGTCACCGCCTCGTAAACGCCTGGTATCTGGTAACGAGTAACGAGAACTTAAAAAGAATTTTCCGTCGAAAAATCGTGACTAGTAGAGAAGAGACATAAAGAAGCTTGTACATGTTCTGACATGAAAAAAAAATCGACATTAAAGATAACTCTTTAATACGTATTGAAACATAGTGTTGTTCATTCTTTTCCTCACCTATGGACCTGTGACAATTGCTTCTGCCATTGAATACAAAATTCATGTTATGTGTTTACAGGAAAATCGCTTTTCTCATGATGACATACTAAAATATCATGACGTACCTTCAGGTTGGTCACTAGTAACAGCATCATGTTGAAAAATCTCGTCAAATAAGCTCAGTGGGCGAAGTAGGTCTCTTACTAAACCCTTTAGTCATGTCTTCTTTAATCAGCATCGAGAAGATTTCGTCACAATTAATCCTAACCACATTCAGCGGTAATCCAACATTAACAATAATATCGTGCTACAGTCTTACAAATGTTTCTGAAGAAAACGAAATATCTGATTTCCATGACGACTTATCATCACTTACGCGTGCAGTGCCAAAACATAGTTTCTTGTTGATTGGCGGTAATTTTAAAGCACAACTTGGTCCCACAGAGGAAAACAAATACTCCTACCATGCACAAAATAACAGAAATGGTGATTATAAAGATTACAAAGAGTTTTTAATCCAAAATAATCTGAGCTGTTTTAATACCAGATTTCGTAAAAGAGATGGAAAGAAATAGTCCTTTACATATCCAAACGGCGCAAAAACTCTCCTTGATTATATCATCTTAAACAAAAAATGGATTAATTCAGCCCATAATTGTGAGTGTTAGAACACATTTGAGGGTGTTTATACAGACCGCCGAATCGTATCGGCGAAAGTCAAATTGAGTCTTAGAGCAAAAAAAAGAAGAAATCACACTGGCCATGCTTTGACTGGAATTTTCTCAAAATGACAACCTTCAACATCAATATAGCATAAGCCTGTGAAATCGATTCGATGCATTGAAGAATAATTCAATTGATACAAATGAAATTTATGAGGCATTCATATCAGCACATGAAAAAATTAGCGCAGGTGTTATTCCTACCAGGCCTAAAAGCAAGTTTCGGGTACCTTCGGCTACCTAAAGATACTTGCTCGAGAAAAGAATAAAAACCCATCAAGAACTGATCTTCGACGTTATCTATCCGCCCGTAAAGATTTAGAGCATGTCTGTACTGCAGAACAACAGAAGTACGTCCAAAAGCAAATCGATGAAATTCAAATTTCTGCAGACAACCAACAGAGCTCAAAACCTTGGCAAATTATTAATGACGTTAGTGGTAGAAAACGATCTACCAGTTACAAATTGAAAGGCAAAAGTCAAGAAGAAAGACTGCAAAAATGGAAAAAGTCACTTTGTAACACTACTTGGTACATTACCATTTATCAATGACCAACCTATTCAGAGAATAAATCAGCACAAACTACCCATTTAAAAAAAGGGCCATTCACTACAGACGAACTTGAAAAGGCCCTACAGTAAACTAAAATTAAGCTGGACTTGATACTCTACCCCCTGAAATTTGAAAGACTGGTAAATTAAATGATATATTCTTACGATTTTGCAATGAAGTGTACAACATGGATCCTCTAGATATCTGGCGAAAAGGTTTTATTCTCCCCTTTCCAAAAAAGGATGATCTGTCGCTACATGAAAATTATTGAGGCATAACGCTAACTTGCATCGCAGCAATGATTTACAACACTATGCTGAAGAATAGATTACTTCTAGAACTGGATAGAATCCTTAGGTCTAAACAAAAGTTTTAGGCCAAATCGATCCTCCACCGGACAGATTCTTACAGTAAGAAGTATTCTTGAGGCAGTTAAAGCTAAAAACCTTAAAGCATCTATAATATTCGTCGACTTCTCTAAGGCATTCGACTCAGTGCACCGCGAAAAGCTGAAGGACATACTGCTATCCTGTGGAATCCAAACGGAAATAGTTACTGCAATTATGATGTTATATCACAATACTGAGTCTGTGGTGGGGTCGCCAGATGGGTACACAGACATTTTCAAGATGCATGCAGGGGTGTTGCAAAGGGATACGCTTGCTCCACTACTCTTCATAATAGCAGTGGATTACTCTCAGGTGCCAAATAAATCGTCCCCCCGTTTTTTAATTTTGGAGGCTTGCTTTTCCCACTCATTTGCAAAAACTGCTTGCATGGTGGATCCATGACATCGCAAAATTTTCTACACTGATTCACGTCGTAATAGGCGCCGGACATCGGACAGTGTCCTGTACGAACGTGTCTGTGATGGGCAAAATGAATCACTAGCCGACAAAGACTTGAAACTACGTTGCCTGACAATGATAGGTATATTATTTTCGTTAAAAGAAAAGTCTAAACTCTTCTGCTTCACTCTCCTGCGCATAAGTTACTATATGATGGAATTCGATAGCAGGACACGTGCCAAAAGAAAAAGAAGTGCAAACTCAGTTTCAATGTAGTATTTTCACACACCGATAAAATAAGAGAAACACGACGAAAACAAAAACCTTTCGTGTTAGAGACAAAGCTTTTGGAAAGTTTGAAAAGAAAAAACTGCAATAAGAAAACTATTAAAAAACACGCGACCTATTACAACTCCCGAAGGTTTTGACGTCATAATTATTTTCAAGATAATAGAAACACGACGAAGACAAATACGTCTTTTATCTCCTTTCTTTTTTTTAATTTTCTTTCTCGCCTTTTTCTTTGACATTTCCTTTACGTAAATATTTGTTTCTTTATTTTCAATACGTTCATTTATTTCTAGAGAGGTTTCACAATGCAACAAGATCATTTGAAACTGTAAACTTTCGAATTTAGGGGAGTTTGAGGTACGAAGTTTAAAATACGTTAAGTTTAAAATGTGTTTGACATAAGTGAGGCACTGAACAGAAAGTACTAATTCTTTAAAAAAGTACTAATTTTACTGCAGCATGACTGATCGAAAATTTAATTTCAAACGTAGAGGAAAAGATAAATATTCTCTTGCCGAAAAAGACAAGCTCGGAAAACTCTGTGTCAATTACAAGAAGGAAAATGAGAAGAAAATTGAGGAAACCAGAAAGACTGTTAATTTTAACGAAAGAAGAAAAAAACACACAGCTAAGACACCAAGAGAAGGATATTTTTCTCATGCAGTTCGAGAGTATTACAAAGATCTAGAAGGATTGAAAAACGATGATCCAGTTATGAAGAAAGCCGTTAAGCTGGGAAAGTGATGCTGCTACCAAGAAATGAGGAGCCAAGACGAGATTACTGAACCACCAACGATAACTGAGTTTCGCAATCCACGTGGAGGAAGAAAAGTTGCTGCTCCTGACGTTAGAGAGGCATTGTACGACTGGTTCATTGACGTGAGAAGCTCCTTGAAAGTTCGTTTGCCCCGCTCGTTATTCAAAACACAGGAAAACTTCTTCTATGACAACTGCTGGTCAGAGCAATCCAAAGACGTTAAGAAGCAACCTCCTCTTATTTTTTCAAATAAGTGCATAAAGGGATGAATAACTAAATTCAATGTAAAGCTTAAGGAACCCTAACAAGCGCCTTCAGATAAAACAGTCCGATCGCGAAGAAAGGGTTTATGAGTATGTGTGGACGGTTCTAAAAATTTTTTCTTAGACTATTTTTCGGTCGATCCACCAGCAATTAATGGCGATCAAATACCGCTGCACAAAAATGAAAGTGCTTCTCAGAAAACTCTAAATGTTCAAGGATGCGATTCTTTTGTCAAAGAAAACTACTCCCTGTCAAGAGAACGCGTGGCAGTTTTTGCTCAAGTCTCCAGTGACCCTTCCATCAAAGTGCTTCCAGAATTCGTCTTCAAAGGTAAAGGAACACGTACCCACCTTCAACCACCATCTGGTATAAAGAAATTAACAATAAAAATATAAACAAATTAACGATACAGATATCCACTCACCATTTAAGAAGAAATACCGAGAGTTGGAACAAGAGCTCATGATCGCCCAGCTGAGATCGGACCCTACCAAAATACCCCAACCTAACCGCAACGATATGACGAGAATGCTTGTTGAAAGTAGCAACAGTATTAATGTCAACATTCCCGCTCCTTATAAAGCCCTCTGGATCACAAACAAGCTCAATAGGAGTGAAGATCATCTTGTTTCGGAACGCGTAATGAATCTTGTACGTGAAAAATTTGATTTTCAGGAACATTTAATGAAACACCCAAGTCCGAAGAAGTTGAAAGAACTTCTAAAACTCATTACCACAAGGTATGAAAAGAGGAGAAAAAGGTGATGGATGCACCTATTGACGAGGGGATGAGTTGTATGATTGTGACGGAGAAGAGATATCATATCCGATTACTATTGAAGATCAATTTGGACCACCAAGCGATGATGAAAACGAGCAAGGTACGGGAGATATTAATGCCAATAAGCTATTTTGTTGATGCTACAAAAACTGATACCCCACCTGATGAAGAACAAAATCAGCGAGACACTTTGGTAGAATTAAGTCTAGTTTGCAATAATCCAGATTTAAAAAAAGATGCGGCATTTATCGATGATCTTGGCAGGTTCCTTAAGACACACGATACATCGATCAATTTTTCACCCCATGTTACTGCAATTATAAAATAGTATATAACAGCACGCAGACACGTTAAAAACCGCATCCGACCAGAGCAACAGGTAGTAAGTGTAAATGTTTTAAGCGCAAACGAAAACCAAAATGTTGAGGGTGAAATGGAATCTAATGCGTTTGATATCTTTAATAACCACTGACATCGTTTTTTTTATTAGTTTGTATTAGTTGTATTCGTTCTTAACGTTTGTCTTATTCAAAAAAGAAAGTTGTTATTGTACATTAAAACTACTTGGTTAAATCAATCTTAATAACAGTTCCTACCCTTTGTTTATTAAGACCCCCTGTTAATTAAAGATTTCAAAAAGTCGCCTCGCCCCCTTCCCCCGTTTATTAAATTATTTAAAAAGCTCCCACCCACCCCAACCCCGTTTATTTGTTACAGATGCCAGATGACTCCATTGCCAATGACTTACAAAAATATGAATCTCTGCCTGTTTTCAAGCCCACATTTCCTTTTTTTTCTAAAATCGCTGATAACTGATGGTCCAACTTCCCGGCTTCCCAATAATAAAGAGCTCAGTAATCCAACAGTCTCTTGTTCTATAATTGAATCTAACAATGAATCCACCATGCAGTGAGCTATGTTGCACAAGACATAGGCCAGTTAACCCAATCCAGAAAGAAATTAACCAAACCTCTGCGAAAACAAAGGAACCGGGATGGCGGAAAGCAAACAGAAAAATTGTGTCCACTGTCGGTTTTTGAGAAATATGATTTCATCACATACTGCTCAAAACGAGGCACAATCCGGTGCTATTGTTGCAGAGAAGCATCGATCTCAAATCTGCTTACATTCTGTCACAATGAAGATGACGCATTTATTTCTGGAAATATTTGCAATTGGAAAAAGTGCCAAAAAAAGCTTCAGAAACATGCTCCGTCTCACATCCNACAATGAATCCACCATTAAAGCTAATACTTCTGCTGCAGCATGCAGTGAGCTATGTTGCACAAGACATAGGCCAGTTAACCCAATCCAGAAAGAAATTAACCAAACCTCTGCGAAAACAAAGGAACCGGGATGGCGGAAAGCAAACAGAAAAATTGTGTCCACTGTCGGTTTTTGAGAAATATGATTTCATCACATACTGCTTAAAACGAGGCACAATCCGGTGCTATTGTTGCAGAGAAGCATCGATCTCAAATCTGCTTACATTCTGTCACAATGAAGATGACGCATTTATTTCTGGAAATATTTGCAATTGGAAAAAGTGCCAAAAAAAGCTTCAGAAACATGCTCCGTCTCACATCCATGCCGAGGCTGTTGAGAAGGTCTATTAAAGTTGAAATTAACGTGGGTACCAATTTGGACCAAGAGTACAGAAGAAAACGAGATATTAACAGAAGCAATTGGTATAGGAACAAGGCTACAAGCTGAAAACCCAATTGCATATAGAATTCACTGTGCAAATCACTGACTTGATCTTGCTCTCAAAGGTTGCACAAGTGAATGTGATATAATAAATCATTTTTTAGCATTTGCGCAAGACCTTGCAGTTTTTATTCACAATCCTCCAAAACGAATGACGCAATTCAACGGAATTTCAGCTGACCTTGAAAACGAGGAACGGATTGTAGGAATGATCCACATGATTTGCCCAACTCGTCGGAGAGTACATGCAAAAAGTATATATTCTACACTTACAAACTACAAAGCTCTGTACACTACAGTAAAAACAATTGTCTAATCTTATTATCGAGCTGAATTTTTTAAAGCAATTGATGCGTGCATTCTGGAACTTCAAAATCGGTTCGATGCAACATTGTTTGCACCACTTCAAAATATTGAAGATATTTTGCTGAACGCGCCAGCAATGGTAAGTCATTCAAGATGAGATATCACATGTGTACAGGAATGAAATAGATTTTTATAATCTTAATGCGGAATTGATGCTTCTTCCTAGTATTTCAAAATGTGTTTTTCGGCTGTCAAGAAGTTTTCAATGATGGACTCAATATTTTTAGTATTTTCAGAAAATATCGACGCCAAACACCTTCTCCCAGAGATTACGAAGCTTGCACACATTTACATGATCATTCCTTTGAGTGCAGCCTCAGCCAAAGGTGTATAATGAATTACCACTGGATGTGAGAAAAATTGATAACTTTGATAAATTTTCAATAAGGAGTAGAGCAATTTTTTAGCTAAATAATTTTATTTCTTAATATATCTTTTGTCTGATCGTACAACACTGTTTCAACATCAGTACCGCTCCGCTCCTGGCCTTACCTGAACTCCTTCAGCCTACACCATACTTATGTCAAAACAATATTGTATTTATACATGAACCGTTTTATGTTTTTTTGCATCTCATGTGGTTGTGGTCACTATATCTTTGGTCTATTCTTTCTTCTTGGCATTTTATCAACATGATGTTGTCGTCTTTACGTGGTACCTATATTGTCTGAACGTAATATTCGTATTCGATCGTGGTTCAAATATCATTACACGCTTTGCCTAAACCAATACTAATTTCAATTTTTATTTGCATTTACAGTTTTAGTGTGTATAGTATTAGTTTTTAGATTTTAAGATTTTTAAACAGGTCTCACATTGATAACAACATGTTTTCTGTTAAGTGATTTATCCTGTGTAAAGACACATAAAAAAAATATAAAAACAATATAATATGAATTTCCTTGCCAGTTGAACAATCATACTTTTCACTCATATGCATATATATTGCAAGTAAGGGGTTTTGTCATACATCATAATTATACCATCACTATTTAAAAGTTGTGACAATTAGTCTTGATGCATTCAGAATTTTAAAAAATGGCTTAGAACATATTGGGTTAAAATATAAAAGCTATTTCTACTTGCAGTTTTAATTCATAAGTGTACTACTAAATACTGGTGTCAGGAAGGGCATCCGGCCTATAAAAACACTGCCTCATCATACCATGAAATGACATCCAAAGATATCCTGCATAACTGCAATCTCAAACAAAAAGGTGTCAGCAAAAACCTAGTGAAGGATAGAATAAATTGGAAGTCAATTTCAAGAAAGCGTCCAACACATGCTAGCATGTAAAACGGACATTAAACTGAATATGATAATGATGATGATAGGTGGATGATGATGGTGATGAATGATGATGATGATGATGATAAACAGCATGATGACAGCATTCAAATACAACATACAAAATGGCCCCTTATTGATTTTGACTCTGCATGGGTAAAGTAAACATATGGATTATGCTTCTTGCTTTCATCATGTTTTGAGCAATGTTTCCACATTTCCAAACCCACTTTAAGTAATTAATGGCTTCTAGCCTTACTCATAAAAACATCAAATTCTACATTCTGAAAAATCATCTTAATAGGAAAATTGGTGAATATTAAAATATTCAAAAAATGAATTAAACAATAAAGTGGTAACTAATAACAAAACTATTGATGAATCTCATTGGTGTTAACTGTTCAAATGCTAAAACTCTTGCAGTTTCATTACTTAAATATGATCTACTATTACCAAACAGAATGCAAACCTTATATACAAAAGAAATGAACACTCTCCTTTTCACAGCAGAAAATATCTTAGTTCACCTATGTTTTCTTAACATATCTTACTATCATTATCTTTAATACAGTGATAACCTTTCTTTCTATCAGATGCTAAATAACAAATCTTACACTAAAGAGAAATATCCACTAACCAAACCTATACTTTCAATTCTGAAATAGATAATCCCCCAACTACATATATTTAAAAAAAAAATGCCTACCACTGCATTCTTAATATGACCCTCTCCCCCCTCCCACCTCCTTATTAATTTTTGAGCAAAGGGCACAATAAAAATTCAAGAAAGGAGAAAAAACCCAACCAATTCACCAAAAATTATTGTGTTCAGCTTTCGGGGTATAATTTCTTTGCACATACATCCCATCATGCAAGGCATGCTCAACATTAGCATATCAGAATAATACATGTGTGTGAGCATCATAATTACACATACACATCATTGCTGACTTTCTTATAATTGGCTTATTTACATAATAGAAAAAAATAACCTATTATATTTTTCAAAAATATGTAACAACAGTAGTAGTTCATTTTAAAACTATAAAGGTTTTTTTACAAAATGTATGTGATAAATGAAATTTTAAATGTTTACTACAGACCCCAGTTATTGAATTTTAGACATTTTCCAACCCCTTCCTCATTTACTGGCTTCAATTTCAGACTCAGGATTATGTAAGCTTAATACTAAGTGTTGTGCTATAAAATATGTTTGCATTAATACCAGGTTTTTATAAGTAGATGCTTACTTGCATCATAAAACTAAACAAAGTACCACGAGACAAGAACCAATTTATTATATCAATTTACAGCAAGTAGTACCTTACGGATTGTTAAGTGTACAGCAATATTATGTTAAAATTCATTTCACCAATGTTATGGTGTGTAAGTATTGTTTGAATGCAGGGCTGACAAAAAAGCATAACATAAACCACTCTGGCTTGTCTTAAACATGTGTAATCACTAAATCAAAGAGCTCCACATTTTGGAAATCACCCAGCTGTAAGCTTACTCTCATGAATTTAATCTAGTATGAAGCAGCTGACACTTTCCTTGGATCAATAGGTAGTACTGATCTTGAGTCCTCACCAGCACCACATAATAAACAAGACATTTCATACTCCTGGTATTCATTTTCTACTCTGAATGTATACTCATGATCTGCCACTAAATGTTTGCATATTGAACAAACATGTTTAAACTTCACTGATTCTTCTTCATCATCAATATCTTCTGTTTTTTCCATTATTTCCAAAGTTGTTTTGTCCCCACAAATCTTACAACCTTACAATAAAACAAAATGGTAAAAATATTTTTATGCTTGGAATCCTTTAACAGAGAAACAGTAGAATAATAACAACGTAATTCATGAAAGAGGCCAGTTAGCAATTCCCTTGGGAATGGGTACACACTGTCCACAAGGATAAGAAATGTAGATAAACAAGTGTATCAAAGTACAGGTAGTATAACCAGCCAAATATCAGGCAGGAAATAACATCAACTTTTTACATTTTAATTGCTACTGAAACACAATATAAAAACAACTGGAACATGTGTCCTTGGTAACATGAAGCAAACAAAGTTGACAAAGAACTCTCTTTACTTCCTACATTGCTTTCAAAGAACTGCTTGGACAACCACAGCATAAAACTAAAAAATTGTCTGGTTTGGTTACCTCCTTATGAGCCTACTGCACATCTGCCCTTCTCTATCCCTTCCAAAACAATAAATTGGAACCTTTTTCTTCTTATACATAGCTTTATTTGGCTCTCCAGTAGAATCTTGGGGTCATTTGGGTTGCTAGCATTAAAATAACATCTGAAACATCATTCAAATTATTTAATAAGCTCACAAAAAGCCTGTTTGTTCACTGAAAAACAACCATTACCTATCACCAGGGGAAATGTTATTCTAGACAAGATGTTCCTGTAATGTTGCCTTCTGAAACATGTTTACATGTGGTACTATCAAGAACCAATACCACTGCTAAGGTGAGCATAGTCCCAATCACTCAATATGTTCTTTAAAATTCTTGGCTTAAGTTAATGTGAGTGGCAACATGTATGGTGGCAAAAGTAAGATATCACGTGGTCCACTAATTCTCTGCTTTGTGTATCCTTCTGGAAAACACAGGTGGCATCTACAATTAGAGATTCAATAAAAATTTGTGTAAAGGAATCTGGTGGCTGGGTGGTGACACTGTAAGTAAAGTTCTTGACGGAAAGCAGCCAACAGTTAAGAATGGGCAGGTACCTGAAAACTAGGAAAAGTTATATCAACAATCCATGTATGTAGTATACAACAAGATGTACAGAGAAGAAAAAGAAAATTGACTGGTTTTAAATTTGATGTTATTAAAATGCTTTCCGCCTGTAAACCGGAAACCACTCAAAAATTCAGCTAAAATCAATGATGTAATACAGTTGGGTTTAACAAGATAAAACCAATTATTTATTAATTTTATTTAATAATTTTATTATTTATGTCATATTTACCATTCAGCACTTACAGAAGGAGTTTCCTGCTAAGTATAACGACTATTTTGTTGCTTCCATCAATTAGCAGAAAGGCCGAAACAGTAAACTCTATCTGGTACCAGTAGTGTCAAGAGGGAGGGTGGATCCTGAGAAAATGTTTTTTTAATGCCAGCCAATGCTAGTAAGAACACTTGTTAGGCTTTCCGTTTCACTGAGCTATGTTGCATTGATTCCAAAACTCTAAACCAATGTTTGCTCTGAAGCAACTTTATGTCAAAAGAATAACAATAAGACTACTTTAGTCTTTCAATCTATTGTTGGAAATGGGAAAGAGCTATCGCAGAATTCCAGTAGAATATTCAATCATTAATCACTATCTCCGGACATGGTAGATTGTGCACATACATGGCTTGATTCCTTGCATCAGTCACAATTCTTGGTTACGTTGTTGGGCTCATCATACCTCACGTACGACCATTCATACACATAGTTTCTCCATCAAATCAGGCTTTGGGGCATACGCCTACCGTTAACATGCATCATTTTTAATATTCAATACAATTAATATTCGATACAATACAACTGAAGTCCACACTTTCAGTAAATTTGGACCAAATTTTGGTTAAACAATAAAATAATAAATTATTACGTAAAACTTGAGAGTTGGATTCCTCACCTTTAAAATTGAGAAAGTAAGTTCCTCCATCATAGCAAATTGTTCCTCTATTTGGGAAGGGCTCCACTGTACACTCTTTGCACATGATGGCTTGTGGTGTTGTAAGCACTATTTTCCTTCAGCTTTTATTTAAAACCTCTTCATGTGCTCTGTGTCATAAAAAACGAGACTTTTTTACCAATTAGAAATCGATTTATTCTGATCAGCCATTCGAAGGAAAATTAAGGCAACTTGCTTTCCTTAGAAGGCATTAAAAAACCTCGCTTTCCCTCAGATTAGCCTCAATTCCATACATTCAGCAGAACGCAACCACAAAAGATTCCATTCGATTTCACCGATGTCGGAACAGTTAAGAGTCTTCGTTCATGGTTCGAGGAAATAACGCAACACGGACCAAATATTGGTTATTATCCAAAACCCAGTAAGAGTTGGCTAATAGTTAAAGAAGATTATCTAGAGGAAGCCACGCGTGAATTCCAAGGTACGGGAGTCAACATTACCATCGACGGAAATCGGCATTTAGGTGCAATTTTAGGGAGCGATCAAAATCGAAGGAAGTATGTTTCAGATTTAGTTATGACATGGAAGAAAGAGCTAAGAAAACTTTCGGACATTGCTAAATCCTATCCACATTGTGCCTACACTGCATATGTTTTTGGTTTTCAACACAAATTAACGTACGTGATGAGAACGATTCCGAATATTGAAAATGAGCTAAAACCTCTTGAAGAAACAATTAGAAACTTGTTTCTCCCTGCTCTTTTGAATGGTTACATTTGTAATGATGAGGAGAGAAGTTTATTTTCCTTACCTGTGAAGCAAGGTGGCTTAGCCATGCATAATTCAATTGAAAGATCACTCATTGAATACCGTAACTCCAGAGAGGCCACTACAACGATGGTCGAAAAAGTGAAACGCCAAGTCGAAATATACGACGATAAAGTTGAATTAGCTCAAGCATCTACAGTACGGAAGCTCAACAGCGAAAATAAAAAGTGGCGTTTTTTCAAAATAATTTTTCGTTTAATGTTGAACCCATCTGGTAATTTTCAAGAGTCCGCGATTTTGCTGAAGATTTGTTTCTGTTTTCAACGACACAATTTTAGTGAGACAAAGAAACATTTTTTTCTTACCCAATCTAAATTTTTAATTTTTCAGAAAAACTCAACACAACAACCATGTCACAAATCTTTGAGGGTAAGTCTTTCAGCTTTTCTTCAGTGATTATGGTTATTACGTCATGCACTGCAAAATCAAATATGAAATCTGACACGACACCAACGAGTAAAAGTGCCGAGTGCTCAGTATTTACTAAAATAGAGCCAATGTAAGTTGAAATACATAAGTACATTACTCTGAGTTTCTTGCTCACGCACTCATCAGACGTACACATAAAAAACTGCTAAAAATCTATGTACTAAAAAAAAGTTGAGAAAGTAATTAAGAAGTCATTAAAATTTTTGATGGTCTGGTGGGACGGATTTGTAGTTCTTTAAAAGGTGTTTGTTGACGTGTAGATCGACATGTAGAGATTAGTTCAGATCTTTTGTTTAATCAGTTCAATTTGGACGTAATTATGTGAAATTTCTCCGTGAGACAGAAGTTGCACGTTTTGCTGCCATTAACATGCGGGTGGGCATGGTCGATCACTTTCCAAATCAAAAAGACCTAGAGATTGAAGTCGACAGGACGTGGAGCACAAAGACCACAATATTGTCAGTGGTCATTGGAACTTTGGGACTAGGGCCTGAAGAAGGGGTTAGAAAAATAAAGCGACAAAATCCCTGGTAAAATCAACATCCCAGAAATCCAGAAGATAGCCCTCCTTGGAACAGCACACATACTACAGAAAGTAATATCATTAAAGTAGAAAGCAACAGCTACCCTCCAGCGCCTCAGGACCATTGTTTGGACCCGGCTCTAAAGGGCGTAATAAACTACGCAGAAAGTAAAATACATAATAATAATAATAATAATAATAATAATAATAATAATAATAAAGTACGGTATTTTATCATCCCTTAGTATACAAATTAAAAAGGAATTTTTCAAGAAAACTCACTCTCTTCTTTGCTCTTTAACATGGCACTCGTGCCCTTATCTAAACTCTTAAATGAAACCAGATATGGACCATAGATCAACAGTAAGAAAGTAAATCACCTCTTCTACATGGATGATCTGAAGCTTTATGCTAGTAATGATGGAGAACTTGAAGGGTTACTTAAAACAGTAAAAGCATTTAGAGATGACATCGGGATGGGGTTTGGATTAGACAAGTGCACCAAGGCAACATTTAAACGGAGAAAGTTGACGAACACAGATAATGTAGTGCTTAATAACGATAACGTAGTTAAAGAACTAGATCAACAAGGAACGTACAAATACTTGGGTATTAATGAAGGGGATGGTATACAGCACGCGAAAATGAAAGAAAAAGTCAGGAAAGAATTCATTCACAGCGACAGGTCTATTATGAAGACAGAATGGAATTCGGAAAATCGAATCACAGCTATTAACACACTTGCGATACCGGTGGTTACTTATAGTTTCAATATCATCAACTGGAACTTGAGTAAAATTATGAAACTAGATACAAAAATTAGAAAGCAATTTACCTGCCATAAAATCCACCTTCCAAAATCCGACACTGACCGATTGTATGCAACCAGAAATAAAAGAGGAAAAGGTTTGATTCAACTCGAATAATCTTACAAAACCAGCACAGTTGGACTCCCTCAGTATTTAGACAACACAAATGATTGGATGCTGCAATTAATCAATCTTCATGAAAATTCAAAAAAACTTCATTCTGTCATTAAAGAATCAGGCGAATTTTCTCGCGAACTAAATCTCGAAATACAGGAAAACAATGACTTAACCCCAACTGAAATTGCCCGAAAAGACGAAGAAATTGGCTAAAAATACCTGATTAAAACAGCTGGAATCCCGGTCGCAAGAAAAGCCCCTCCACGGACAGTTTGTAGCTTGAGCAAAACATGTTGATGTTGATGAACTTGCAACCCATCAGTGGCTTAGAAGCTCCGGACTAAAAGGGGAAACTGAAGACTTTAACCTTGCTGCTCAGGATCAGCGCTTGTTCACCCGAAATTATCAAGCAAACGTCCTGCACAAGGGAGTGGACGAAAAATGTAGGTTTTGCGAGGAGAACTGAGATAATTGATCACCTTGTCTCCGATTGCTCAATATTAACACCAGGAGAGTACAAAATCCGCCACGACAAGGTTGGACAATAGCTCCATTGGAAGATTTGCAAACACTCCTCTGTAGAGACTAACAGTAACTGGTATGAGTACCACCCAGAACCAGTCACTGAGGGACAAGATTTTACTATCTTATGGGATTTCGTAATCCACACAGATCGCACAATACAGGCTAACCGTCCTGATGTTGTCATCAAGGACAAGAAAAACAACACCTGCCTCCTCATTGACATGAGTGTGCAATCTGCCAGAAATGTCTCTACAAAAGTGTTGAAAAACTCGCAAAATACAAGGACTTAGAGATCGAAATCGAAAAGAGGTGGCATCTGAAAACCAAGACTATCCTGGTTGTAGTTACTCTCTTGGGCCTGATAAAGAAAGGTACTAGCCAATATCTCGAGAAAATACCAAGAGATCCTTCACTGCAAGAAATCGAAAAAATAGTATTAAATAGCACTGCTCACATATTAAGAAGGGCACTTACTATCTGAATTATCTTTAACTAGAAATATTTTTTAATAAGCATAATTTAATGAAATGTTTTTGATGTTCGTAAATCATAGTGGAAAAAGTATGCGTTTTATCATATATGTTTTTATATCTAATTTATACTTCTTTTATACGCCCTTTTCTACCTGGTTTTATATTTTTATGTACCTTACTTTATCTTAAACAACAAAACGTCCAATTTCTTCCACCCTATAGTCACTGGTTGTGTCCCGGTGTCCTTAAATGCAATTCAAAGTAATTTTTACAACAACAACAACAACATAATAATAATAATGGAAACTTTTTATTTTTTCATCTGAACATATACAATTACAAACCTCACTAATCAAGGTAGTTTGCATTGGCTTGCCTATTTAACAAAATCAAAATTAAATATTTTACTAACAAAATCAATAAAGCGACAATAGTTCAGGGCTGGTCCATGGTTTATTTCTACGACAGAATATGTAGTATGTGGTGCGAGTGATTATGTTGGAAAGTTTGGTTGAAAGAAAGCGCTCGTGTTTGTTGTCGATGTNAATAATAATAATAATAATAATAATAATAATAATTGGAACATTTTCTATTTTGTATCCAAAAACGTACAATTACAAACCTCTCTAATCAAGGTACTTAACATAGGCTTTTATGAACAAAATTATTAAAACAATAATAAGTCAAGGTTTGTCAATGGTTAGTTTCTACGACAGAATATATAGTATGTAGTGCTATGTATATGTGAAAGATTATAATGGAAATTTGGTGGAAAGAAAGCGCTCTTGTTTGTTGTTCATGCTTAAAGCGTTGCACATTTCACTGAAAATAATTCAAGAATAACCTGGTCTACTCAAAGAGCTAATGGAAAGACTTTTGAGCTAACTTTCGAAAAACTGGAATTTTTTTTTTAGTTTTAACGTCATTTTCCCCCAGCAATGGGGTTTCAGGCGGTGCCCTTCAGAGGGACTTTTGATTTGGCAGTGGGGAATTTCTTGGCTGGATGCCCTTCCTGACGCCAACCATGGCTTTTTTTTTCTTTGTAAAGTTCCAAATTCTTCTCGACAGCACGGGGAACCCGGAACTGCTGGTTACTATGCAGTTGCACTAACCATTAAGCCACGGCTCCTTAACAAGTTTAATTCATCTTGTAAACCAGTCTACACAAACATACTAGTCTAACCAGGCATTGTCTTGCCAAAACACATCGACTTCAGGGTGCCAGGCAAGCTTTTCATCGGCTGAAATTCTTTTACCTTTACCACGGAAAATCACAGCAAGCTGTGGTTGCTTCCCCTCCAGTCTGTATGAAACCTGAAGTGTGCACTGATGTTTTTCCAACTCTGCACCACGTTGTCCATTCTTGCATTTCGAAAAACTGGAATGCAAATCACAAATCAAAGGACTGAACCCTTTATATTTCAAAGTAGCATTTTACCCAGGTTTTTACTCAGTTTTGTTTCACTGACACATTTCAAGCATCTGACAAATGATTGGATGGATGAAATTAGAGAATCAACGTCTCTTTTAAAATATAACTGCTATTTCATACATGTTACAATGAAGCTTCTTGATGACGTCACTGACATCGTAAAAGTAATCTTCAACGAATTCAAAGTTACCGGCTGACAGTAAGTGCTTTCACGTCCAAGAAAGTAACGATCGTCTTTGGAAACCTTCCTGCTTTTCCTATTGGGATATTACCAAATGTGTCTCTGCCTTTGATTTATTAACGGCATACTTGTCCTTTTCATTTCTTGGATTCATCTCAGCTCGTAAAATTCAGTTTTGATTTGGATTCCAGATAATTACGTAATCATGATATCCAAAAACATAAGAAATAATTCAATACATCTTTTACCTATAGTAACAGATAAAGGAGTTTTTTTGCACATTTCTTTCATAGTTCTTATTTCCTGTTGTGTGTATTTTCAAACACGTAAAGTACATTGTGAACCTCTGTCATCCAAAATTCAAATGTTTTCAATGAAACGCGAATGACTGTATCAAAATGGAAAAGTGGATGGGCTCAGCTAAAGTAAACAAAGATGTGTTTACTTTACGAAAATAAATAAACAAGACAAGAACCACTTCTTTAGAATTTTGAAACTTCTATATCATTTTACTTTATTAATGATCAAGAAAAATGCAAGAATCGCTACTGCATTTTCTAAAAAATTGTTGTGTTATTTTGATTAAGATTTCTTAATACTAATAACTCTATTCAACTCCTAGCAACTGAAAAGATAATTTGTGCTATACTGTTTTACAAATCAAAAGCTTCCTGATAGTATGGTGTGTACTATAAATGTGTCAACTATTTAATAGATAAACGTATGCATGTTAGGTATTTTCATTGTTAACTTAT
>RDPX01000315.1:503433-514132 GCA_003991215.1 Morbakka virulenta
AAAGAGAGAGAGAGAGAGAGAGAGAGAGAGAGAGAGAGAGAGAGAGAGAGAGAGAGATAGATAGATAGAGAGAGAGTGAGAGTGAGAGAGAGGTCGAAACTTTTTTTGGTGAAGTTTTGAAAACACGCCCTAAGCTTAAAAATGCAGTCGCTAAATGTGCAGTGGCTGTAGTTAGAGTCACTTGCGCTGTGGGCCATTTGAACAGTTTTAAAGTTTTCCAAATTTCATTTTCACTGTCAGATATTTTCGTCCCAGTTTTTAATGCACTGTTAATTAAATGTTCCAAAACTATCATCTCATCTGAAATCTCTATAGTACAGATTAAATAAGGAACATAAATTCTGTCTTAAATAAATTTATGGTGTGCAAAGGGTGTACCGGGGTTTTCTTGTCTATTTTTTCTGGTATTTTACGGTCAAATATCGGTCCCTGGTTATCCGTAAGATCGTAAGTCCACTGGAGAAGGGCAAAGAACCGTGTCGACTTTCAGTTTTAGAGGGTATGGTAATACTTACTTAGTCCTCGGGTAACGTCAGTGAACAGTTATGAATTGTTTTCGGAAAGCTAGCATCTCAGAAAAATCACAAAAACATGCGGTGGATGACGACGATTCTACGCCGACTTGGAGTTTAACCCGAATCAGCTTGGTCAGATAAATTGTGAATTAGTTCCTGATGAGTTAGATGCGGCTGGGCTAATTGAAATTGCCGTTTGTATTACTACTAAACAATTACAAGCTTTGACTGCAGAAAAAATAGTATCTGATTTTACCGAAGAATGTGATGCATCATTGAAAGAGGTTTACCGTAATAGTGATGATGAAGACATGCCGTTTACCTGTCCTTCTCGGAATGAAATTGATGACGCCATGGAGCTGCTGTCCAAGTTCAATTTGTTTTCCAAAGATGGAGATTTGGTCCCATTATCATATAAATCAACATCGTCAACAACCTATCCGACAATCAGCAATGAACCAATATTTTTGGCCAAATTCCTTCACCGCTTGACATCCGATTTTATTTCACTGGCAAACGTCTACTAATTTATATCGTGAAAAAGAGACATACACGTTAGCTGATATCAAAGTTTGGTTTTTTCCCCTGTCATTTTCATGAAGAAAAGGTTAAAAAATCCTATAGTTCAAAAATTCATGTAGTTTGAACAAATGTTTTCGTCCCCCGTGAGTTTCGAATTATATGAGTTCTGTTGTATATATATTATGATTGGGAACATACAATTATGACACGCATAAACTTAATGAAAAGATAAGCTCATAGGATGGATGCAATATTTTTGAAAAATCGGGCAAGGTGACAAGAAAGAAATGAAATATAAGGCCAGTGAATATGATCAATTTCATATTACATTATAAAAAAACTGAAATCTTTCATACAAGGCATTAAACTGTTTGGTTTGAACTTAAAACGTCAGATGTGAGCGAGCAGGCTACTTTCTGACTTGCAAAATTTCTAGGAAATGTTCAAAATAGTAGATTTCCACACTGCCAGTTACATTTGGTTAGGCATCTTCCATGTTTCTTCCTACTTCCAATGACGGAAGCCCGAAAATATTGTCCCCCGCAATTTCTCCATCAAACATCCAAATATGTGATGTTGCATAACATTTAAATAGATCTGCAAATAGTTTTCCTTGCTGCGGTAACTCGAAGCTATGACGCCAAAATCAAATGTAGCTTCATGGCAACTTGGACATAGCTTTAACTTTCATTAGTTTCTTCCCTGTAAAAAGAGCCACGATGAAATCGGAAAATGATATTCCAAGATATGCCATGTGCCAACTCTTTTTGCATTAAGGGTCATATTCTCATTCTGTCACCGTTTCACGCTTCACGTCAAATTACATAGTCTGGGCCCCAGAGCTTAAAGGTCCGATCAAAGGATGCCGTTGCTATCAGTTTTCCATCTAAGACATAAGCGGAAACATATTTTTAAGGGGGAAAATAACTCAACTGTGAAGATTCAGAAAAAACGTAAAAAGGGAGTCAGAAAAACATGTACTAAAAGGTGGAGGAATAGTTAATAAAAATAAAGAAATGGTTTGAAAAGGCAGTAGATTGCAAAATATCTTGCAGAATTCTACATCTTCTTATCCTATAAATCGCCTTGTTCTCAACATTTTGGATTGCAAAACCGAAAAACATCCAACTATGCCGAACTCACAAATGCAAAACACATCAAAGTAAACTGTGTTTTTAATGGACCCCATAAAAATCATGCAGATAAGTCTGTAAAGTATGACAAAATTCAATCGTCAAGATCAGAGTTTTGGTAAATTTTATTTGGACTGAAAAAGAGATATTCCTAACAAAACAATAAAGTATCGACGGATGGATCAAGAGCACACACACACACACACACACACACACACACACATACACACACATACACACATTAAAAATTCACTTTTTGCCTGTCTAGCCTTCATCCACAAGGAAATTTCCCGTTGTAAATGTACAAGGCTTACAGTATTTCCATTTCGTTCCCCCACAAAAATTTTTAAAAATTGATTCTTTTTGCGACAAGGAACTCAAAATAACAACATCTAACAGCATTTTTAAACATTTCATAATCCTAGCTCTTATGGGATTTCGTACAAGAGGAAGAAACAGCTCCATTCTAAGAAATACCAAGACGAGTATAAAGTCAAATCTTTCTATAAAAACAATGAATTAAAAAACATCAAAACTTTGCATTCATCGAGATACACAAACAAATTCTTGGGGGGGGGAGGTGGCAAAAATTTAGCGGGAGTGACTATACATTAACATTTGACTAAACAGATGATGTCAACTGCAACACAGGTCGGTAGTTGGCAAACCATAAATAATAGAGACCCAAGACGTTTTATGAAGAAATCAATTCCAAATAAGACAAATAGGCTTTGAAAATAAAAAATAATTTATTAGAAATTAAATCTGTGTTTCAAAATGTTCAAAAACCTGGCAAGATCTTTTTAAAAGTCTATCTGATATAAACGCAAAGCGGGAAATCCAAATAGAACCTTGGGCGGCTTGGAGGCGGATTCGAATTTCTTTATGGGATTTGCAGATAACATTTTTATAGTCACAAAGACAACCGAACAAAACGCTGGATAAAAAAAATCGTGAATAAATGTCATATCCCCGAGAAGTTAGTTAATGTTTTGAAAATGAAGGCAAAATACCCTGACTTAGGAGCAAAAAAAATATCGACTTATGCTATTTCTGGTTTTTAATACTTACTAATACTTTAAGCGAGAATGGAAAAAATGTTGGTATAAACATAAATAAAACAGTATTGGAAACAAAAAAATATCCATCAGTTATTTCTTAGCAATTCACCGATTTGTAATCCACAGTGGCTGGGTCTATCTGATCCCCTCCAAACAATGGTTAAAGAGAAAAATTTTCTTTTTATCTATAGGCGTGGGGGAAATATAATTTAAACCAGCATTATACCGTCAGCAGCTCTTTAAAAGGGGTTGCAAAGGCATACTTTTCAATACAAGTGGAAATCTAGAAGCGACCGCATATCTTCAAGAGTTAATATTTCTGTAAGAATCAAATGCAAATATAATACAGTATAATATTATAATAAGTGGTACTACAACGTATACCATATCTGGGTCTTTCAATTAAGTTACCTCCTGAAAAAGGGTGGTCGTTTCACTGATATCATCTGTGAAGGATCGAAACAAAGGAGGGAAGAATTCAGAGAAAAGAGACGGAAAGCTTGCAAGCAATTCTTCCATCTAAGCTCATCATTATAACCTCAAAATCACACTGCTTGATACATAACATACCTGGTGAAATATCTCCACATGTAACTTTTTGTTCATGCCCTACCATTTGTTGCAGGGGGGTCCAGCCGGGATGGGACCAGGCCTTAAAAGAAAACGAATATGACTGCTGAAACTAAAAACAGTGAACTAACCTTTAAAATCGGAAAATAATTATTTGAAACATGTGGAAAAGACTAGCATTTTCAAAAGCAGTCTGAAAAGCTATCAAGGACATGTCACTTTTTAATTCTGAAATGCTTCAGATTAGGTCTAAAGTAAAGTAAAAAGTTAAAGAGTCAAACACTTCCAATAAATAAACCTCCCTACAAGCAAACTCGGACGTTCTTCAGACCAGTTAATGGAATTACTAACATTAATCATCTCATTAACATACCTTAGCAGAGTTGTCATAGGATGTTGTCAGTAAAAATCCATCTATTAGAAGCAGGAAAAAAATTATACGAGAAAAATAAGCAAAAAAGATAAAATCAAATATTTCAACCAGTTAACACAGCTGCCTAGATTAATATTATAAAACGGGTATTCTCAACATTCTCACTCAACATTCAAAATGTGTCTTTCATGGCGCTTCACAAGTTTTTTGCAGTTGATCTAGATTACACAGAGTGAATCGCCGACATTCGTTATCTTATCTTTATTTTCTAAGCCGTTTCTTTCTTACCTTGTACTTCTTCCTCCAAGTTAGCTTTTTCACCAACTTCCGTTTAATTCTTAGCTTAGCAACCAGAACTGTGATTTGTACCCCAGTCAGGCTGGACGAGTGCTAACACGATGAACTGAGCTCTTCCATCAACTCAGGGCGATAACAAAATCACTCTCGTGAGCTGTGATTTGAACCCCAGTCAGGCTGGACGAGTGCTAACACGATGAACTGAGCTCTTCCATCAACTCAGGGCGATAACAAGATCACTCTCGTGAGCTGTGATTTGAATACCAGTCAGGCTGGACGAGTGGTAACACGATGAACTGAGCTCTTCCATCAACTCAGGGCGATAACAAGATCACTCTCGTGAGCTGTGATTTGAACCCCAGTCAGGCTGGACGAGTGCTAACACGATGAACTGAGCTCTTCCATCAACTCAGGGCGATAACAAAATCACTCTCGTGAGCTGTGATTTGAATACCAGTCAGGCTGGACGAGTGGTAACACGATGAACTGAGCTCTTCCATCAACTCAGGGCGATAACAAGATCACTCTCGTGAGCTGTGATTTGAATACCAGTCAGGCTGGACGAGTGGTAACACGATGAACTGAGCTCTTCCATCAACTCAGGGCGATAACAAGATCACTCTCGTGAGCTGTGATTTGAATACCAGTCAGGCTGGACGAGTGGTAACACGATGAACTGAGCTCTTCCATCAACTCAGGGCGATAACAAGATCACTCTCGTGAGCTGTGATTTGAATACCAGTCAGGCTGGACGAGTGGTAACACGATGAACTGAGCTCTTCCATCAACTCAGGGCGATAACAAGATCACTCTCGTGAGCTGTGATTTGAATACCAGTCAGGCTGGACGAGTGGTAACACGATGAACTGAGCTCTTCCATCAACTCAGGGCGATAACAAGATCACTCTCGTGAGCTGTGATTTGAATACCAGTCAGGCTGGACGAGTGGTAACACGATGAACTGAGCTCTTCCATCAACTCAGGGCGATAACAAGATCACTCTCGTGAGCTGTGATTTGAATACCAGTCAGGCTGGACGAGTGGTAACACGATGAACTGAGCTCTTCCATCAACTCAGGGCGATAACAAGATCACTCTCGTGAGCTGTGATTTGAATACCAGTCAGGCTGGACGAGTGGTAACACGATGAACTGAGCTCTTCCATCAACTCAGGGCGATAACAAGATCACTCTCGTGAGCTGTGATTTGAATACCAGTCAGGCTGGACGAGTGGTAACACGATGAACTGAGCTCTTCCATCAACTCAGGGCGATAACAAGATCACTCTCGTGAGCTGTGATTTGAATACCAGTCAGGCTGGACGAGTGGTAACACGATGAACTGAGCTCTTCCATCAACTCAGGGCGATAACAAGATCACTCTCGTGAGCTGTGATTTGAATACCAGTCAGGCTGGACGAGTGGTAACACGATGAACTGAGCTCTTCCATCAACTCAGGGCGATAACAAGATCACTCTCGTGAGCTGTGATTTGAATACCAGTCAGGCTGGACGAGTGGTAACACGATGAACTGAGCTCTTCCATCAACTCAGGGCGATAACAAGATCACTCTCGTGAGCTGTGATTTGAATACCAGTCAGGCTGGACGAGTGGTAACACGATGAACTGAGCTCTTCCATCAACTCAGGGCGATAACAAGATCACTCTCGTGAGCTGTGATTTGAATACCAGTCAGGCTGGACGAGTGGTAACACGATGAACTGAGCTCTTCCATCAACTCAGGGCGATAACAAGATCACTCTCGTGAGCTGTGATTTGAATACCAGTCAGGCTGGACGAGTGGTAACACGATGAACTGAGCTCTTCCATCAACTCAGGGCGATAACAAGATCACTCTCGTGAGCTGTGATTTGAATACCAGTCAGGCTGGACGAGTGGTAACACGATGAACTGAGCTCTTCCATCAACTCAGGGCGATAACAAGATCACTCTCGTGAGCTGTGATTTGAATACCAGTCAGGCTGGACGAGTGGTAACACGATGAACTGAGCTCTTCCATCAACTCAGGGCGATAACAAGATCACTCTCGTGAGCTGTGATTTGAATACCAGTCAGGCTGGACGAGTGGTAACACGATGAACTGAGCTCTTCCATCAACTCAGGGCGATAACAAGATCACTCTCGTGAGCTGTGATTTGAATACCAGTCAGGCTGGACGAGTGGTAACACGATGAACTGAGCTCTTCCATCAACTCAGGGCGATAACAAGATCACTCTCGTGAGCTGTGATTTGAATACCAGTCAGGCTGGACGAGTGCTAACACGATGAACTGAGCTCTTCCATCAACTCAGGGCGATAACAAAATCACTCTCGTGAGCTGTGATTTGAATACCAGTCAGGCTGGACGAGTGGTAACACGATGAACTGAGCTCTTCCATCAACTCAGAGCGATAACAAAATTAGTCTAGTTTCGGGTTCACTTGTCTAATGACCCTCGTGTATGCAGTGTTCCTTATTGCTAGATGTACTTTGAAACCGATTAAAATTTCAAATTCTATCACTCGTTTTCCAAACTGCTACTATAAAACAACAAGTAAGGCCATATATCTTTTCACTCTCCACTTTAACATTCCAGCCCTTTATCAGGGAAAACCAAGCGCCTCAGAGTATGCCATTCACGACTTCCTCATAAAATTCTTTTTTTCATCGCCATCAGCTGTTGGTGTTGGGGCATGAAACTATATTGGTTTTGATTGGTTCCTAATGTGTATGAATGGTAGTAATCTTGTTGCTTACCAGACTGAATCCTATAACTTGCTTGTAAATATCCTTGAATAAAAATTCAACTTCATACCTCTTGCTTACCTTCTCTGCAAAAATAGCTCTTGTTTCAAGGTACATAGTTGGCTGCTACAAAAACTCGCAAGCCCCTTGTCACCAAGGTTTTTGCTACAGCAACTCAAATTGCTGGTAAACAAAGATCTCATTCGTACGAAATTGACTGAATAATGTCATTGATAAGCAACCTATTTAAATGTCTGTGTATTCCATGAAATTTCGTGCAAACCGTCCATAGTTTTGCGCTGAGATGAAAACAACTATTAATTTTGGAGTTGGCACAAACCTATTTTTTGTTGACGTATGGCGCCACGTGCCATAAAACTTTGAACCTCCAGTCTTCAACATATATTAGAATATATTACACCATATCAGGAAGGGGGGTGGGGTGGACGAAACAAAGCGATTCATTTTTAGTGGTGGCTAATTTTTTAATAGTGACCTTTATTCTCCCCCAGTTAATAATTTGACCCTAATAAATTTGACCCCCAACAAAATTTCCCTTCAGTAAAATTTTGGCTGACAAATTTTTAGGGCCTGACTTATTGACTTATTGACTTATTCCCCGGAAATGGCGCTTCTTTTCCCTCCTTAACAGGATACGTTAGTTTACTGCTAAGGAAATTGACAAACCTACCGTTAAATGTCAAATGTGATATAAGATTTGTATGTGCTGGAATTGTATACAAGTTTCTTTGCCTCCTCAGATCCCAGATAATCACTTTTTGATCCTCACTTCCGGTAGCAACATGATAACTAAAAAAAATCAAAGAAAAATAGTAAATAATTGCGAATTCAAATACCACAATAACTGCAATTCACGTTCCAATGAAAAACTCTAAAAGTACAAGGTAAAAATTATACCTGGAAATGTGCTTCTTACCCTATTTCTGACCCTATGTAACCTCTTTCTGCCTCACTTGTTGTCTCTCCGGGCAGTGCTTAGTGGCATGGTTTCTCAGTAGTTAATCACGATGTAGCCAGCAAGAATCCCGTGCTCAAAACAAAAACTCCCGGAGACCTTAAATAGCGAGGTTTGCGTCTGGAGGTGCTAGGTTTCTCTTATTGACAGGAAGGCCTTAGTGTGACTAGCCGAAATGACAGTGTTAATAACAGAGACTTTTATGTTGACGCCTACTTAGTTTTATTTAGACCGGACTCTATAACTCACCTTCGAGGTTTTGCTATCTAGGCCCAACAGTGTGTTTTTGCTGTTTGATTACAAGAACTTGAATAAAAAGACAATCCTTTCGTGCGCTTTGGATTTTCTCTTTTTCAAGCCACTTCTTAAACATTTTTTATGTATCGATCTCCTATAACTTTCTCACTTATTAAGACAGTAACAGAGTCAATCGGCAAGGTTCTGGACGAGCATCACACTGTTAACACCTTTGTCGTTGTTTATTTTAGAACTGATTACATGACGTTGTTGACTCAGTGTAGTAAAACTGACAGATCTGATAACTTCGCTCTTGCCCATGATCGTGTACAGCTTGTTGATTTTCTTACAAGATTTTTTGATTCAGATTCCCAAAAATCTTCTTTTTTTATCTCTTTTTGACTTCTATTCCTAAACATTGTACTGCTTCACTTTTGCCTTCTTTTGGATCTTCTCGTCATCTTGTTGTCATTGTAGATGTTAAGACCACTGCTTTAAAGATCCTGCATCAATGGCTTCGACTGCGTCCATAAAAACCAAGAGTTTTTAAACTTTGATGACAAACCACATCAACCTTAAGACATAGTTTGGTCAGGCTGACTGCGATGGATTTCGTCAACTTTATGGCGATATCTCTTAGGGTATAGTCTTTAGCAAATCGGCTTCTTCTGCTGGGACTGACTTCACGAAATATGCTCAAACATTTATACCTAGTCGTAATCACAAGGCCAGTCCTATCCACAGCTCAGTATTTATTGTTCTTTTCACTGCTCACCGCAATAATATTTTGTACAGTGTTAGCGTGGTTGACCTCTCTGAATCTATATCTTCCTGAAGACTTGGAAGTTATAATTTCTAGTCCTTTACAAAAACGTGTAGAATCCTAGCGAGCTAATCCTCCTTCCTCCACTTTTCCATGGTGCACTGGAACGTCCGTTCTTTCCTAAAGGTCACTGGAGTTTATTTACCGCTGTTTCCTTCGAAACTAATCAAATTTGAGGGCTGGTTGTAAAGAGTATTATTTATGGGCTTCAATAATCTCAAGTTCTTGTTCTGGATTCAATTCGAATGGTTGCCTTGAAAGAGTGTGCCTTAGAGTATCTTCCTTACGTTTCAAATGTCTCAATCTTTACAAACTGGAGTCTTGTTTTTCGTCTTTCTGTAAAGTTTCAAATATTGTTCCTGTGTTTTAGAGTGTAGGTGATGCATCTGCTTCTGGCAAATATCGATCTGTAAGTCTTCATTTTGTAAGGGCTTTCAAAGATTGGTGAAATTCTTACAGAAGCTAAGTCTTTTTGTTGATGTTCAGAACAGATTTAGAGGATATTGTTCCACTGGTGACATTTTGTCAGTGATCACGTAAAATAATCAATAGGTTTATGGATAAATTTGGTGAAGGAATGCTATAGTTTTAGATTCTTCTAAGGAATATGATAAGGTGTGCCGTACAGGTTAGCTTCAAAAGCTTTCTGGTTATGGTATTGGTGGAAGGGTATTTGGTATACGTAAAATGTGTGTCACCCTAAATGGGGTTGTCTAACGAGCAGTTCATTAATCCTGGCTTTCTTCAAGGTTCTATCTTTCTAGCAATTTGCTTTTAGTTTATCAACATCTATGCTGATGGCAACACACTGCACCCTGGCAATGGAGACATGGCAACGTGGGAGGTACAAGTGAAGCTGCAGAAGATTAACGTCTGGCCTTCAGGCTCTCAGTGAATAGTGCGGGAAGTGACTGGCTTTTTTTAATACGGCAAAAACGAAAATGCAGACGTTGAATAAAAAGATAAGTCCTTATCTCTCTAATATTCATGGAAAATCATTTTTATGTTAACCCTGTTGACGTTTCTTGTCCTCTTGAGGAAGGTTCATGAACAACAACCCTTGGTCTGTCACTTTTATCAGATCTTTTTCCTGTCCTTACAATCAATCCATGAGAAGTCTGCTTCTAGAAAGGTTGGTTTTTTGTATGATCCTGGAAAGTAAGTTAAACAACGGAGCTTTTTTTCTATAAATCTGCCATCCGTCCTTGCAAAGAGTTCTGTTGTTACATCCGAACTGGCACTACCTCATCTCATCTTGATGTTCTTGATCGAGTTCACAAGCGTGTTTGTAACTTTGTAAGTCCGGATCTTGTTGTTACTCTCCAACTCTTGTTTCATCGATGAAATAGCCTTGTCTTTGTCTTCTCTATTGGTAGTATAAAGAAACGTCTTCTGATGAGCTTTTCTTGCTGGCAGTGGCTCAGTTTGTTGCATTGCGTGTACCTC